>CAXIPT010000003.1:10059952-10233228 GCA_964030475.1 Tethya wilhelma | reverse complement strand
GAGAGAGAGAGAGAGAGAGAGAGAGAGAGAGAGAGAGAGAGAGAGAGAGAGAGAATAAGAAGTTTTGATCATCAAACAAATTTGCGAAATAATGAGTACAAAAGAGATCACTTCACATCACTCTTGATATCACACAAGCACTATAAGAATAGGAGGAGAAGAGGCATGGCAATAGAGCACCTTTGGTGAGTTGGTACATCTTAAATTTCAGTACTAAGATCAACTCATTTATGTATTACATGAACAAGACACTGAGTCAACAAAGTGCTCATGCAATAACTCCAACCATGCTCTGCCCTTCCATTCCACCATTGAAAGGTCATAAATTAACTCATTAACCTGCATGCTGTGTGTGTGTGTGCGCCATACCTCTTGTTGGATGGTCTGTCTTACAATCTGCAGTGGTCTCATGTGTCTGTTTGCCTGTGATCTCTGTTTCACCAGCTCAAAAGGAACTCGAACAAGATTGGACACCTAGAGCAGGAATGATCACAAAACCACAAAGAATTGAGGCTTTTACAGTTAAAGAGACATTGGTTAATGAGGTAGTTTGTTCAATGTAGATTCCACATAAAGTGGCAGTTCAATGTACAGTAGCTTCCATTTATGAACTAATACAACATACATTCTTCATACACACTGAGCATATCGTACCACTTCTCCCACAGTGGCAGCTGCCATGTGTGCCAGAGGGGCCCATCCTGCAGGTAGAGACGGCCCCAGCATTGTCTTGGTCAGCTCATAGGCACAGAAGAAGGTGGCAGCTGTGGAATCATCCGATCATGGTACACTGATCAGTACTCATTTAATTTGCAAGTGGAAACAAAAAACAACAAACAAACAAACTCCACTTTTTCACATTACCACTAATTTTCACTCAGAAACATTTACATTATTTCTATAGTGCACTAGTTGTGTAATAAATAGAATTGGCAATTGCCCATTTCTCCCTTTTGCTCTGTATTTTTGCCATACAGAAGTACATTGGAATATTTGCAAGGTGCTCAATGGTGTAGTGTAACTGTTTTCATAGAAAGCAATCTACCCCATATTGATATAATCTAATACCTGATGGTACTGATCCTGCTGCTGCTGGGAGGAGACCGGCATAGATGCTCTTGAATCCGCCTGCCTTCAGGAACCCCTGCTTGCTCTGTAACCTGGTCTTGATGGTATCCAGTGGAAACAATACAACATCACCAGTCAATCCTGCTATACCACCAGCCTGTAATGAAACACATAACAATAACACTTTATCTAGATCTGATAGATAATATTCATAATATTCATAAGTTATAATACAAATTATGTCATAATATTATGAGCTGATGTTAGTAGCTATATTAAATAATTTGCTGTGGTTTACCAACTCACCAGCAAGGGAACTATTAATCTTGTATAAACACTCTTTGATTGCGCGTCTCCTTCCATTTTCTACGCGCCTGCATCAATCTTCTGAAGTTCAGCAAACCTCAGTCTGCTGTATTTCTAGCATGTTGGAGGTGACCTTTGCTGACCTTTTTATTTGAGAAGCAGCTTTCTAAATGCTGCTCACCTGAAGCCAAACGTGATCGTTCGGAAGAGACTTTGAGCAAGACAGCTGGCTTGTAAGTGTTCCTAAATTTTGCACATAGATCTCTGTCAAGATGCATTAGCGCATAGAAACAATTTATCATCTGCATGATCTGGAAATGTTTTTCTATTTTAGATATCATGGTTTTGCTAGCAAATCACTAAATCAGTGAACAAGATATAGCCATAATCGTAGATATTATAAACTACTTAACCATAATTGTATAAAAGCTTTAATAACTTTTATATTGATATTTAATTGTGACACAAATTATCACCTTATAACAGCCCCTTCCCCTCTCTCTCTCTCTCTCTCTCTCTCTCTCTCTTCAGTGATATCACCATGGCTAGTCGTCGTGCCAGTGTGGTGGTAGTAGCAGCTGCCTCGGGAGCCTTTCTCTACCACGCTGGGAAGAGGTACTTCCTTCGAAATGGTCCAGGACAAAACAGAACTCAAAATAGATCAGGGAGACCATCACAAGATCTGGGCACAGTTGCCGAACCCACCTTGCAGCAAGTTGGAGAGAAGAAACGAAGAAATCCAGCTGTAGATGCAAAGTTTTTGAGACAACTCTTGAAGTTGATAAAAATTGCAATCCCAAGGCTCTTTTCGAAAGAGTTTGCACTCCTAGTTTTGCACACAGCATCGCTCGTCACCCGAACATTCCTCTCCATCTATGTTGCACAGCTAGACGGGAGAATAGTCAAATCAATCGTAGAGAGAAACATACCCAAGTTCACTCGTCACTGCACCAGCTGGCTGTTGCTTGCCATCCCTGCTACCTTCGTGAACAGTCTCATCCGTTTCCTAGAGAACAAGCTAGCACTGGCCATCCGAACGAGACTCGTGTACCACGCCTATTCGCTCTACTTCAAGAACCAGACCTACTATCGGGTGAGTAACCTCGACGCCCGGTTGGCAAACCCCGACCACTCTCTCACGGAGGACCTCCAAGCTTTCTCTTCGGCCGTCGCTCACATCTACTCCCACGTCAGTAAACCCATCTTGGATATTGTGCTGATGTCGGCGGCGCTTGCACAATTAGCTCGTAAACGAGGGGAGCACTCTAATTCTCCTGGTTTCATTGGTCTAGGGGTGATTGCGGCAACGGCGTGGACCCTTAGAGTCCTCTCTCCTCCTTTTGGGAAGCTTGTTGCAGAAGAGGCAAGGAGAAATGGGTACCTGAGGTATGTCCACTCGAGACTGATCACTAATGCTGAAGAGGTGGCTTTCTATGCTGGACATGAGGTAGGAAGGATGATGTGTAATACTCTCTGTACCAGCCTCATTCCATTACTTTTTTTTTTTGCAAGAAAGCACCCTTTCCCTTCTGTATTATCTGAGAGAGAGAGAGAGAGAGAGAGAGAGAGAGAGAGAAGCCTGGGAATGAGGCTAGTATTGAACTAGGATTGTATGTAGAGACACTGTACTATCGGGTTACACTGTGGTGTAAGTGTAATGGACACTGTAGCCACATGAATGAGGAACAGAGCATCATTGAATGCAGTCACTGCAATCAATGCATCATCTCAATTGATGCCACTCTCTCAGTAATAAGAGTCAGGTAGTAGTTGAGACCATTCAACCAACTCTGAGCCTTTGGTCACATATTATAGACCCATCATAGGATGATTAATTTGTGAGCAATTTCTGCTTATTGTCTAGTACTACATACCACACACACACACACACACATGCACACACACACAGAGGGAGCACTCTCTCTTGCGAAGGAGCTTTGCTGCTCTAGCCGGACAAATGGACTCGATATTCCGTCAGAAATTGTGGTTTGTCACTCTAGAGCAGTTCTTGATGAAGTACATCTGGGGACTAACAGGTCAGGGAGATAATTCAACCATATTGATTGCTAGGTTATGAGTCCATCGTAAACAGTGGCAACTGTTTATCATCGAGGGAATATAACTTTAGTTGCAGCCTTGTAGTTGTAGAAACTTCATTGTGTACATTTTATTGTAGATAATTCCTTTGTAAAAGTGAAAGAAGTACTGATCGAGTAGTTACTGTGTAAAATGCTGTATACTATTAGTCTTGTATCCAGACTCTCTCCTTTGACCTTTCACTCTTTCGAAGAGGAGGGGGTCTTACTACACAGAACTAGTAATCTCTGTGAACAAGTATTCCTCCCATTCATCAAGTTGATGTGTCCTGACTTCTATTTTGAGCTCAACTTCAAAAACACTGACATGCATGTGTGACTGTCAATGGCAAATTGTGGTGTGTGTGTGTGTGTGTGTAATCCTACTGTGACTTCAATCACTGTAGGTTTGATCATGGTGGCATGGCCAGTGCTCACTGGGCGTGCTCAGGAGAACAGTGAGGTGGGGGACAGGACACAGGCCTTCACCACGGCAAGGAACCTGCTCGTGAGTGGAGTAGACGCTTGGGAGAGAATCATGTCTTCTTACAAGGAGGTAGGCCATTGATCTGTGTATATAGCACAACTGAGCTGCATCGTGGTTAGGTTTGTATGCACAAGAGTATGATAGCTTGGTATGTAGATCCCTTCACTAGAGTTTTGCTTTGCAATCAAATTTGTTCTCAAACCGCTCTTTTCTATCTGAAAATACATAAAATTAAGGTAATGTCTCTAACCTTTTTTGGTTGTGGTTTGTTTCAATATTTCAGATCACTGAGCTTGCTGGCTACACTTCTCGGGTGAGTGAGATGCTCCATGTGTTTGAGGAGGTGCAGCAAGGCAAGTATAAGATGATGGGAACAGTGGAGCAGGTCACGGACAAGGAGAAGAAGAAAGGTATTGGCAAAATCAGTGTGCTACATCAGCTAGAAATTTGTTTTTCCCATCTAGTTGTTTGTAAATTCTTGGAATGTTTTATTGTATGTTTCTGCTATTCACTCAGTGTGGTAGTTTACTATCAATCTTCTGTGGGGGGTCTTATTCTTGTGCAACGCTCTATTGACATGCATGATTAAGAGTTGTCATAGGTACATTAAATTTTGCTATTATAATTTCGTTACCATATCTATAGTCATCATCCACAAGACATATATACACGTGTGTGTGTGCAGCATGTGTGTGTGTGTGTGTGTGTGTGTGTGTGTGTGTGTGTGTGTGTGTGTGTGTGTGTGCATGTGTGTGGGTGTGGGTGTGTATGCATGTGTTACGTTACCGATATCATCTCAATGTATCCTCAGAGCCTCAAGCCTCACCAGAAAAGAAGGTCTCCACCAAGGAAGAAGATGAAGACCTCACTGCCTCCCCTCCCTCAGAGGAGTCCAGCCTCGATGAGCACAAGGTGGAGGAGGACCAGAGGTTCCGTTCCTCCCTCTCCACGGGGGAGGTGGTGGACAGTGAGGACACCATCATCTTGGAGGATGTCCCTATCGTTACTCCCAATAAGGACGTGGTCGCTTCCGATCTTTCCTTTCAGGTTGGAGTGGTTTAAAGTGTGACTGTTACTAGATAATGTGTGTGTGTGGGTGCATTTGTCTTTGGAGGATGTATGTGGTACCATATAGTTTGTTATTGAAGCCTGAAAAATCTGTTCATGTTCACTTGAGCCTATACTTTTCGCTATAAGCTGCCAAGTACACTGTATATCAAGTGGCAGATCACCCTTTACCAGTTAGATTCTCTGCAAATTGTATCGTAGCAAGTCTACTTTCTGGACTCAGGTGAACATAAAGTGTATCTATCGACATCAATTAGTGTATTATTATTTTTTTTCTTTGAGCTATACATGTGTGGAGGAATGTATCTAGCATAGTATTATTGTATTGCACTGTCTCTTTCACCATGCATGACTGTGCAGGTGACTCCGGGGATGCACCTGCTAATCACTGGTCCTAATGGGTGTGGCAAGAGCTCCCTCTTCAGGATCCTCAGTGGTCTGTGGCCCATCTACGGAGGGAAGCTGACCAAACCACCTCCTTCAACCATGTTCTACATCCCTCAAAGGTATGATATACTCTTACCTACCCTGAACAATGCTACTCCATTTGTTTTTATAACTACCATATAGCTCGAAATTTTCAAGGAATAAAATTTTCACGGAAAGCCGATCGCCAAACTTTTCGCGATTTAATTTTCGAGGATCGAGCAGCCCCACCCATATACTGCAATGCGATCCCGAAAAATTTTCGCAGGTAAAATTTTCGCAGATCGGCGGCAATCCGTGAAACAGTGAAATTTATACTCCTCGAAAATTTCTAGCTATACGGTACTACAATTGTATATATACTACTCTGGTAAGACTTTGCTATCTCCTAGGTAACAGTACATATAGTATTATACTGTTGTTGGTATAAAAAATGTAATGTATGTTATTGTACATAGATGTGGTTTTATGTCAGTTACTGGACCAGTTTAAAACAAAATTTCTTTTACCGTAGAGTATTTTTTGTTATGACTCTTACCTCTCCCCCCCCCCTCTAGGCCGTACATGTCCGTTGGTTGTCTCCGAGATCAGGTCATCTACCCTGACTCTTTGGAGGAGATGAAAGAGAAAGGGTTCACAGAGGCTGACCTTGAGGGGATCCTGGACATTGTACATCTCAGATACATTGTCAAGACACACGGAGGTGAGCGCACATTGGTATATAGCTGCATGCATGGACATGTTTAACTTTTGATGGTTGTGTCGTCCTGGCAGGAAGGTTGAAAAGTTTATCATTAACTTTCTAAGGTCATGGCATAACTTTGTAGTATATAGTTGATCAGGGCCCCTTCATACTAATAGAATATTAATTTTGGTGAATGTAAAGGAACTGTGGAACTATATAAGCGCTGTTTTGTTACTAAGAATAATTTTTTTTGACGGTTTATGACATTCTATGACCTTTTGTGCCATTATTCTCTAGTGCGATCTTGGTACCATGTTCGGATACTAACTCTGTGTACGTAGGTGTATTGCATGTTTGTTAACAAAGAATGTCACAAAACATCACACATTTTACTTTGGTAACAAAACAGCACTTATTATAGTAACACAGTTCCTTTGATCTGTATTATTTCACCATGCATTTTCTTTTTAATTCATAGGATGGGACTCAGTGAAGGACTGGAAGGATGTGTTGTCGGGTGGAGAGAAACAGAGGATGGGAATGGCGAGAATATTCTATCAAAAGTACATAAGAATAAGATTATCAGAATAGATATTTTTGCATCAAAAATATACAACTGCCTAAAATAAGAGGACAATTGTTTGCATGTGGTCACAAAGATTGTACATTGATTCAATCTCTTGTCTTTTGGTTCTATACAGTCCAAAGTTTGCTCTCCTGGATGAGTGCACCAGTGCTGTGAGTGTGGATGTGGAGGGCTCCATATTCCAAGCAGCCAAGGACAAAGGCATCACTTTGCTCACCATAAGCCACCGATCAACACTCTGGTAAGGAAAAAAAAACACTATAGTCATTCTTGTAAGTTTTGCAAAACTATCGATTGATACGATGGCAGCTTTAGCTAACTTGTTTCACAGCTTAAACATGATGTTTGTTAGTATCAAGAGTATAATAATAAGCTATGAATTTTACACCAACAAATGTATAAATGAACAAACATTCCTTTGATCTATTGAAAGTTGTGAAGTATTTATCATACTGTGAAACATTTTTTCCACTTACAAATTATCACTGGGCGATTGTTTATGAAAAAAATGCTCTTGGATGCTACACACACACACACACACACACACACACACACACACACACACACACACGTACAGCAATATACTGTATGAAGCTGCATAAAAAATAGTGCTACACACACACATACACACACACACAGGCAGTTCCACACTCATCTGCTCCAGTTTGACGGCCAGGGAGGATGGAGAATGGAAAAACTCGACACAGCTGCACGTCTCTCTCTGAATGAAGAGAAACAACGCCTCGAAAGTCAACTGGCAGGCATCCCAGAGATGCAACAGAGACTGCGAGAACTGTGTTCAATCCTTGGAGCAAGTTCTGTCCAAGTTACATCATCCTGAAGTGGAATCAGTTGTAGTGGGTTGGGCAGCAGAAAATTTTTTTCCACCCTGCACATAATTATAGCGTAATGTAAAGCCAAACAAGGAAACTAATTTATTACTGTTTGTAAGACTTTGGACATTGTTATTATTTATTCCATGGCATATCTATGATTTATTGTTACAGTTTATATTATCACGAAATTATAGTACACTATAATATCTGACATCCAATACTTAAAATTAATGTTGTTAATACAAAATCGCTATAAGTATGAGAGCCGAATTACGCATTGCAATCTCTGCAATGACATAATGCATTACTATGCGTATACATAGTGCATTAAACAGTATGTACGTGATCAAGAATTACGATTAATAATAGTTATTATTATAAGTATTACTCTAAAGCTGTACATACATGTATACTGCGGCATGCTCAAGCTAAAGGTTAATATCCATGCTGCGATTTTGCTTTACAATTTTTCTGAATTTTGTCATTGCAAAACTTCTGATGATGCAACGATCTAGCTGCAACTCCTTCTAGACATGAAATTAGTGTGGTAAAGGTTGTTTTATTGAAATGCTAAGACTTAGAGGTCAATTGACAGCTGAGGTATTCATTAACGAATTCATAGCGGATGCTGCGGTACTGCGGTTATGTAAGATCGACGTTCTATGAAACCCATAAGCATTTTGAGCAACAGTGAGCATAAAAAGGAGCTCCACAAACTAGTTGGCATCGCTTCTCGGCCTCTTGGCTAAGATCAAGTAGAAATAACTGTTCTTTAGAGTTTAATAGCTCTAATGGGGACATCGTCCCCAAGCTATTAATTCAATTTTTGCGATCGGGAACGTGGACCGAAGCTTGCTTCACCCGTTCCGCGGGTTGTCCTAGTATTGCACTACCTCTAGGTACGGCCCATTCCCCTTTTAAGGGGACATTTCATACTTAAAACAAAAAATTTACCCACCAACCTCCTTGTGAGCACACACACACACACGAATGTACGCATGTACCGAGAAGGCTGAGCATGCGCACAAAAAAAAAAAAAAAAAAANTGAGTCCTCCAAAATTTCAGCATCAAACTACCGTAACCCTCTGCACGTGATACTCACGCGCCGAGGCTTAATTAGTACATAACATTAAAACTGCACGTGATCATCATACATGAGAGTTATTAAAGTTTTAACGTACGCGAAATAACTGAAAATAAGAAATCCTGTTCACATATATACATACCAATGAAAGTCAAAACTTCAAATATTAACAATGTACTTGACAATAAATTATTCAAGTTTTTTGAAGAGTTTGATGAAACAATCCCAACTTCTTCACCACGAAGTACGAAGGACAACTGCATGGTTACTAAGAACACGCGTTAAATTATTACATGCATGTATACAACTACTGTAACATCCCATTTGACAATGTGATGCCATGCATGTAATTTGACCTGCCAAAAATGAACTTTTCCAAGACTGAAAAACTCGATCAAATGAAGGCTTTTCCAGCAATTAACAGTTGGAATTCTTACCGTTCAAGATGTGCATGATTCAAAACTTATCTTGCTGTGACTTTTCGCATCAAGTTGTCCAGTGAACTGAACATTAAAGGGAGTCAGAGTACATGTGAGAATTATTGGACTGTCATCAAATAATTATGTAAAGAACATCAAGACATTTCAATAGTTTCAATGAACTCTCCTAAGTTAAAATTATTCTATAATTTATAGGAGTATTTCTGAGTGTAGCTGTTCAACTATAATATACCAGTGGTTGTAACTGGAAATATGAACATTGAAGTATGTTTCACATCAAGTTGTCCGGTGACCTCAAGTTGGCTCATTCTGAGCAGCTAGTGGATTTTAGTTACTGTGCTTAAAATAATAAATTAAGGAACTATAGTATGTCAATAATAATTGACTGTTGTGTTTTTGTTGCTACAAAAAGTCGTTTTGTGATGGTTTTTTTTTTTTGACAAAATTAATACATATTACACACGACCCTATAGTGATATCGGCACCCTAATGTAGAATTGGTTTTTGACGTTTTATGAAGTTTTTATGAGCGCTCATCAATACTGAAGTGGAATACACCATACCTGGCAACTTAACTTTCCTATAGTGCTAGTATGTGTTCCCATTATCATTATGTATCTTTGTGGTTCCTAAGATGTTGGTTGCCAGTTAAAAGTGTATTCCATTTCCTTTTTTTTTTTTTTTTTGTGCGCATGCTCAGCCTTCTCGGTACATGCGTACATTCGTGTGTGTGTGTGTGCTCACAAGGAGGTTGGTGGGTAAATTTTTTGTTTTAAGTATGAAATGTCCCCTTAAAAGGGGAATGGGCCGTACCTAGAGGTAGTGCAATACTAGGACAACCCGCGGAACGGGTGAAGCAAGCTTCGGTCCACGTTCCCGATCGCAAAAATTGAATTAATAGCTTGGGGACGATGTCCCCATTAGAGCTATTAAACTCTAAAGAACAGTTATTTCTACTTGATCTTAGCCAAGAGGCCGAGAAGCGATGCCAACTAGTTTGTGGAGCTCCTTTTTATGCTCACTGTTGCTCAAAATGCTTATGGGTTTCATAGAACGTCGATCTTACATAACCGCAGTACCGCAGCATCCGCTATGAATTCGTTAATGAATACCTCAGCTGTCAATTGACCTCTAAGTCTTAGCATTTCAATAAAACAACCTTTACCACACTAATTTCATGTCTAGAAGGAGTTGCAGCTAGATCGTTGCATCATCAGAAGTTTTGCAATGACAAAATTCAGAAAAATTGTAAAGCAAAATCGCAGCATGGATATTAACCTTTAGCTTGAGCATGCCGCAGTATACATGTATGTACAGCTTTAGAGTAATACTTATAATAATAACTATTATTAATCGTAATTCTTGATCACGTACATACTGTTTAATGCACTATGTATACGCATAGTAATGCATTATGTCATTGCAGAGATTGCAATGCGTAATTCGGCTCTCATACTTATAGCGATTTTGTATTAACAACATTAATTTTAAGTATTGGATGTCAGATATTATAGTGTACTATAATTTCGTGATAATATAAACTGTAACAATAAATCATAGATATGCCATGGAATAAATAATAACAATGTCCAAAGTCTTACAAACAGTAATAAATTAGTTTCCTTGTTTGGCTTTACATTACGCTATAATTATGTGCAGGGTGGAAAAAAATTTTCTGCTGCCCAACCCACTACAACTGATTCCACTTCAGGATGATGTAACTTGGACAGAACTTGCTCCAAGGATTGAACACAGTTCTCGCAGTCTCTGTTGCATCTCTGGGATGCCTGCCAGTTGACTTTCGAGGCGTTGTTTCTCTTCATTCAGAGAGAGACGTGCAGCTGTGTCGAGTTTTTCCATTCTCCATCCTCCCTGGCCGTCAAACTGGAGCAGATGAGTGTGGAACTGCCTGTGTGTGTGTGTATGTGTGTGTGTAGCACTATTTTTTATGCAGCTTCATACAGTATATTGCTGTACGTGTGTGTGTGTGTGTGTGTGTGTGTNACAAAACTCCCAAGGGCTTATTGTTTTCAGTGGGAGGTCAATCACACAACTAAATAGACTATGATGAGCATAATAATTATCTGGATGCATGTGTGTGGATTAATTTAATTTTAATGCACTGAATAGAATCTGATGATCTGCCATTGCATCATCATTAATATGCTATAAATTATAGCTAAAACAAACTAGTAAACTTTTTTTGGAGTGATTTAGAACATCTATTGAGTGTTTCCATAGCTTGGTGAAAGTTTATGGTGAAAATAAGATTGGACGTGGGAAAAATGGCCACCAAAAAGAAACTCAATGCTGCCACTTCGGGTTGGGCGATATCTTCCAACTCACTTCTGTCACATGGATTGTTTGAGTCATGTCCATTTCGCTCACACAAGAAGTAGCTTGTAACCACACTGAGATTGGTGAGTGAGTTCCTTATTGCAAACGTAAAAGCTGACAGTGACAAAATGGAGAATATGACATAGTAGCAAAAGACTACGAGGATCTTTTTCTTGGCTGTTCCCAATCTTGTTGAGCCTTCTGTTCTTTTGCTGACGACATGGTTCTGTTTGTTACACGTGCATGTACATCAGTGATACAATAACTTCAAAGGATTTATGCTGTAACATTAATATAGTCAAGAGAACAAGAAGGCTTTTTGGATAGCATGCAGGAATTCACTGTGAGCTTAATACTCACTCAATCAGGACACTCTTCACCTTATGCATAATCCAGAATATGGTTGCTAGTAGAGGAAATCCAACAAACAAGATGATATCCAATGGCAGAATCAGGGAATAGAAAGTGACAACTCTGTCTGTCCCAGAGCACAATATCGGAGGAAATCGTGTCATTCCGAAACCAATAGATGTTGTTTCAGTACCAGATCTGTTGGCTTTGATACGAGAATTAGCTATAGTAGTAATGACTGGCACAAGTGGTAGTATAAGAGCTAGTAAGACACAGAAAATATGAAGGAGCTTAGTCTTTTCAAAGGAGTGGGCATGAAATGGAAATCTGAGTTTCCAAAACACCAGTGATACATGGAGAATCCACCACATTGCTAGTTGACTCAAAGTATAGTAGAAAATGATACCTATAAAAGAAATTAATGACACCATGTTCAACTTTAAACCTTAATTTAAAGGTGCCATTTGCAAGATTTAGTAAAATATAGTCATGAATAATTGATATACCTGTAATTGTACAGAAGATAGTTGGATTTTGTATACTTTCCAGTAAACCTTGGTGACCACAATACAATGTTCCTCTATCAGTGTATGTTATCAGCACAGCTGTTGCTGCCAGTATAAAATTAAAATACAAAAAAACAGTGATGGTGTAAAATTTCTCAAAATCAATGTGATAAGAAACCACAGTCATGCATGTATAGACCTTACTCACCCAAAAACAGGTATGTGATCACTTCATACACTACTATAGATGTTGGGAAAACAAACCTGAATTCGTAAGAAAAAAAACCCTGCAATCATAAATTATATCTAAAATTGTAGCTCAAATAAATCAAATTCTGTATAAACTTGCTTATATACGTACATGTCCTTCCTTCGTATTCCAGCAATAATCAATACTCCTATAGCACACAGTACTCCATAAGAAGCAAAAACAATCACAAGAATGTCAATAATTAAAGTAGTTTCTTCTGAGTTTTCCTTAAACTCGGAACAAATTGGAGAGCACACAAACGTGTTGCTATCTTCATTACAGTAGAAAGATTTTGAACAGTCTATTGTGCAGTTTAGAAGCTGTTCGACAGGCTTCTGTGTACTTTGCTGATCTATATACAAGTTATGTGGATGTTATAATTATTATTGTGTATTGATGCCATGTATGTATAAATTATATATAGCTGGGTATACATCATTGAACTAACCTGTTGGTGAACCTAGTGTTGTTAATGTGCTTTCATTCTCTGTGATAGTGTTTTTGGTACACGACTCCATGAGTTTAGTTTCATTTGGAAATGATGAACATTCTGGAAGAGTCACATCGGGGAAGCCACTTGCTATTGCCCATTCTCTAGCACACACTCCAGTACTGATCTCCACACACTGACTTGAAGATGGTCTGTATGACTTCCCTGTACTGTCACACAGACCAAAGAAGTAGACACAGAGAAATGGAAGACCTACAGCCTTGCACTCTTCACTACCAAATGCATTTAGTGCCTCTAACAATGGGCGTACAATATTTGATTGGTCGCTTTGAACCAGAATGCCCGGCCTACTTGGACTAGTTTCAGCTGGTAGACATTGTTCTAAGGATTGTAATTCCATTTGGCAGGTGCTTCCATTATAGTGAACTGTAGACGTACACAAGTCACCAGTAGAAGTGTCATCTGTCACATTGGCTGTCATAGTGGGTTGCGACTCCTACACAGGGTGGATTGATATGAATGCAGATATCAAATAACAATAGCTATACTGAGCTAACTATATAGCTTACAGCTGGAAGGTAGAAGAAAATGATTGGAAGAGTCAACAGTCCCCAGACTACCAGAACAATAGCTATCAGAATGCCAGCTTCAATTCTCAGCCATGTCTTACTGTCAATATAAACTTTGCAACTCCTCTTGGCCTGTTGTTTGCTATCTGATTCATGATGCTGGGGTTCAGCAATAGAGATAGTTTCTTTGACTTCTTCTGTAATAGTTTTGTGTCTTTCACAAGCACTGGAGTTGGTTACAGGACTTAGTGAGCCTTTCAATTTGCAATTCATACTTGTAAATATGGACAATACGCCATCTGCTATAACTCAACTCCTCCTAGGATCCTCCACTCACTGGCATATGAGTATGTCAGTTCAGCGCGCGTAATATAGTCTGACAAAGAAGCTACTGCGCATGCGCGTGCAAGCTCAATGCGCGGTAACTTTTAATAACGGCCGGCCATAACTGCTTCGCTGATAAGTATCATTGTAAATAACATGATTTTAAACTCTCATCACTAGATATAAGAAGTATTTTCTGAGTTGGATCATGACACTAACTACAGTAAAGTCAGTATTGATAGTCTAGGTAGCTATTCTGTTTGGTGAGCTCCTTGACTGATTTTGTTGGTACTCACACTACTAGTACTAGTCCCTTCACTGCTGTGTAAGTCAAAGGTAAGTGTTCCTTGTCGTCGTCTGAAACAAGACCCAAACATCTTCCTTATATTCCGACTGTCCTCTATATACACGAGGGAAACCACTGGGAAGAACCCAAGTAGAGAGGCAACGATCAATTGCAGTATGTAGGCCTCAGCATTTTATGCTAGCATAATTTTGAGCATAATAGATACTTGCAAGCACTGAGCATAATGCTAGCATAATAGTGCATTGATGCAAGAATAGTCTTATGCTATAACTGTAAAATGCATGGATCTTATGATCTCTGTGCAGAAGTTACAAGACTCGTGCATGTTAGAGAGTAGTAGAGACTACTTGCTGTATAATGTAGGTCTGCATGCTCTATATGGCCTATATAGATAATAAAAGTGGAACAGAGTCTAATATAATTTTAAATGTTAATTAATACTACTCCAGATTCTCACTTTCAATTAGAATGGGTTCTGAACTAAAAACAGTGGTCCAGGAAAATGAGATAATTATAGTGAGCATACTGGTGAGCATAATTCGTAGTATTTGAGAGCATAATTCAATGCTTTTGTGAGCACTGGAGCATAGCATAATAACAAAAAGTTGGAGCATAATATGCTGGGCCCTAGCAGTATGACAAGTGGTACCACCAACTTCTCAAACTGGCTTCTGTCACACGTGGCGGCAGGATCAAACCCTCCAGACTCACACTGGATATAAGCAGTGATTTCTGTGAAGATTCTCAATGCTCTGTTTGTACCCAATGACGCAACGTACACTCCCACTGTGCTAAGAATAACGTAGTATGTAAAAAGAAAGAGTAACTTCTTGTCTGACTTTTCCATCTTGTAGTTCCATTTATTTTTTGATCCTGATGAGTCAGTTTTTGACATTCTCTGCCTCAATAGTCCTTGATGCTATTTATAATTGTACAAAATAATACAACAATCATAACTTAAAGTAGTTAGACAGCTAGTGTAATCATAGCAGGTAGTATCAGTGACCATGCATGCATCTTACCTTGTGTATGAGCCAGAACATCATCAGCAAAAAGGGTACTCCAACCACAATGATCATAGTAAAGGGAATGATATACATGAAGATATCCAGATCTGGTCGAACTCCTAGACATCCGTTTGGTGGTTGAGATGTGATGATGTATCCATACTGTTGTGTCATTGCATTCTTGTCATCCCTTATGCCAATTGCCAGTGTCACAATCGGTTGAAGCAGTGGTAGTGTTATTCCAATTAAAACACATCCAATGTGTATATATTTGTGATAGGCTTCATGTTCTCTAAAGTGAAATGGAAACTTGATCTTCCACCAGCTAAAAATGATGTGAAACAGCCACAGTAGCTCCAATTGCATAAATCCATAATTCAAAACTGAACCTACAATAATTATTATTCATTATAGGGTGATTGTGATTTGGCTAGTTTTCCAGTAACTATATAAATTTTGACACAATGTATACACATGCACTGATTGTCTTACCCATCAAAATACAGAAGGGAGTTGACTTCAAAAGACTTTCTGGAAGGCTTTTTGAACTACAAAAGAGCTTCTCACGGTCCATGTATGCAACCAAGTAGAAAAAATCTGGAAAAAAAAACATCTATGCATGAACAGCTGGTAGACTGTAAAGATTGTCACCTCCTATACATATCCATCGCCCCATACACAGCTTCCCCGGCCCATTAGAATCCGACCAACAGTGATTTGTACAGACGTACTATAATTTTATGTACCAGTAACCTATTGTACTTACGTAAGATGAGCAGTGTGATGTTCTGGTAGACAACAAACATGGCTGGAAAACCAAATCTGTACAGTAAACACAAACTGCTGTGATGGGTGCATTAGTTAATATTTTTATGTTTGTTTTTTTGTTTTTTTAACATACGCTCTCTTTCTCTTGATGATAGATTAAGAGCGACACACCACCAACTATTCCAACTATTGCCGTCAATATGGTGACTATGTCCAGTACGATAGAAAGAGATGGTGGTTTTGATTTGAATGACACACAGCTGGGAACACACTGGTTTGTGTGGTTGTCATAGAAGAAGTCCTCTGTACACACCAAAGTGCAGTTATGACATTGCATGTCCTCAATAGGTGTAGCATTGATAGTGTTGGGTGTTGCCTACACATGTACATGGGATAAAATTAATTATTACAGTTTCTGAATAAATAAACTCTTGTGTAAGAACACTAGTATTCGGTTTGGAATGCAATATTAGTCCACTGTCGAGCCAATCAATGATCTCGCAATGATGGGTATATCAAATGCCATATTCTCATGAGAAAGAAATTACCATTGTTATTCAAGTAAAGATAATTGTAACAAACATGCACCATAATATGAATAGACAGGCTTGAAACTTTATATCAGATCTACTATGTGTATTATTAGCGTGTATTATGGTTAAGTACTTAACTTAGCTTAATTTGCAGATTGTACATGCATGTTATATCTAATAATAGTTTAATAGAAAACAAGCTTGTATAATGATTTTTAAGCTTATAATTGTGTAAAATGGCCACTCAGTATTTTCATACTTACCAGTGCACTTTCATCATCAAAGGACGCAAAGCCTAGAATGATTGGTACAGACACAATGGCCCATATGCATAGAACCAAGATGTAGAATGCTATCACATGAGGACGAAGGTAGGAGGGACAGCTGTATGTCTTCTTGGAGGGAGTAGCTGGTGACTGAAACTCTGAACAAGTTGACATCAGTTTTTGTGTTGAACTTCCATCCCTGGTGAGCTGAGGGTGGTGAGTCAGTTGTAGAGGGTCTGGTGAATTTCCAGCTAAGCTTGAGTTGGCCATCTTAGCTTCCAATTGAGACAATCACTGTATAGACTACTAGATTTGATATTATGGGTATCACTACACTTTTCAACTGGAGTTTATTCAGTTATTTTATTACCATCTCATGGTAACTCACAAGTCAGTAGTTTTAAGTTGTGGGTGTGGCTCATAACAAACCGACCACTGTACACGTGGATCAATGAATATCATTATCAACTACAGTAGCTCAAGACCTAGTGGTGTGCCCAAGCCAATATATCACATGCAACTTGCATTAACATAATAGCAACACATAATTTTCCCACTTATAATTCTAGTCAAAAATAATTTATTATGCTGTGCCTTAATTCTTGCTCAGCTTAATTTGCCATGTTAGCTATACCCCCTTGATGAGCCTCTTTATGACATGTGTTTGCTACTAGTATATAGTTTCTTTCTTTCTGTACTGTCCACAGCAAGACGTCAATTTGTCTCGTTGTCATTTGAAACAAGACCCTAACATCTTCCTAATATTCCGACTGTCTTCTATGTATACCAGAGAAACCATTGGGAAGAATCCTATAAGAAAGGCTGTAATCATTTGCAGTACAACGATTGGTACTGTTAACTCTTCTAATCGGCTTCTGTCACACGTGTGTGTGCTTGGAACATTGGGATCAATCCCTCCAGATTCACACTGAAAGTAGGCATTGAGCTCAAAGAAAGTTGCCTCTCCTCTGTATAAGCCCAGTGATATAGTGTATTGTGCCACTGTGGTCAGAATGACATAGTAGGTAAACAAGATGAGGAGCTTCCTATCTGATTTTTCCATCTTATATTTATTGTATTTTGTTTGCTCGTGAGTTTTCGGATCCTCCTGTAATAAGATTCTCTCCCTCAAGATCCCCTGATGCTGTATATAGAAACATGAAGGTGCATGGTGAAAGAATAATATTTATAATGATTGTAAGCCATGCCTGCACACAAGATTATGGTGTGCTGTGCTTTTGTGGCTTATTAAATTACCTTGTGAATCAGCCAGAATGTCATGAGCATAAAGGGTATTCCACCTCCAAGAATGATGGTCATTGGAATGACCTGCATGAAGATTGTTACATTCCGTTGAAATCCCAGACATCCGTTTGGGGGTTGAGTTGTGATGATGTATCCATACTGTTGTGTCATTGCATTCTTGTCGTCCCTTATACCAACTGCCAGTGTCACAATTGGTTCAAGCAGTGGTAGTGTTATTCCAATTAAGACACATCCAATGTGTATGTATTTGTGATAGGCTTCATGTTTTCTAAAGTGAAATGGAAATTTGATCTTCCACCAGCTTAAAATGATGTGAAACAGCCACCATAGAGTTATTTGCACAGATCCATAAGTCAACACTGTCCCTGTATGTAGTGTAATAATAAACAGTGACTGCATGTGTGGTGCCATGGCATTGCATACTAACTATAGCAGTTAGTTAACAGCTTAATACAACACACACACACACATACCTAGTAACCAGAAATTAGCCTATAAAAACTTTGGTTGCTAGGCAATGGCAAACAAAATTAAATACACAATATACAACTATTAAATTTTGTTTGCCATCGACCCCCTGTGACCCCTAGCTATACTCTGTTGTCACCTCCACCCAGCCAGTAACCGGCAAATAGCCTATAAAACTTAATTTGTTTGCTAGGCACGAACAAACACACACATACAACTTGTATTACCCATCACAATGCAGAAGGGAGTTGATTTCAAAAGACTTTCTAAAAGATTTTTCGAACTGCAAAAGAGCCTCTCACGATCCATATATGCAACCAAGTAGAAAAAATCTGTTTAGAAAATTGTAAGATTACACGTTGATTTTGATTATCACAACATAACGCAAGTACATAAAAGAGGTCTATGAAGATTGTCATGCTCCATTAGAACTTCGTTACTAGCTAGGTATGGCACACCACTTTGATAAGAGTCTTAAGTTACATTCATAATAATTATTATGGCACATGCACTCTGTAACTTTACAGACGATTGTATCTTTGTTGTGCATGTGTATGATAATTTCATAATGGTCCATTACTCTCCAATATTAAACACAGGGTCTTAACTTACGTATAATGAGCAGTGTGATGTTCTGGTAGACAACAAATATTCCCGGAAAGCAAAATCTATAGTACCATTTTATACAAGAAACAAATTATCATGATATTGAATAATTATTGTGGTATGTAGTCGATAAAAATCCTGCAATTTGTCTATAATTATTATACATTTGTAAGACTGTAAATAGTACGTTAGGTAATGTTTGTTTACTGTATGCATGTTTACATTCTGTTTTATTGAGTTTTGTGAGTAGATACCTAGTTATTTGTGTTTAAGATTATCCTTTGTGTGCATGCATGTCTTTGTTCTATTCATTTTTGTGTTAGTGGTTTAGTGGTTTGTCTTCATATTAATTTCTGTCTAGCCTTACTTTTGTTACTTTTGTGCTTTGTGTGTTAGGCCATATCTTTGTGTTCGAGGGAGCCTCAGAGCCTCTCCATTTCAGTTGTTTATGTATAAATAGAATAGCTAGCTTTAATGTGTAGGATTTGAGACTTACAATTTCTATCAATATTATTCGGCTAATCAGCTGTGTTACATTGGTGTAGTCGGCAGGATCGAGTTGCGGATTTCTGGGAACACAACGCTATGGCTAGAGCACCAGTCGTTTTGCCAGATACCTTCAAGGGAACCACTAGCTGGGAGCAGTGGAGTACACATTTCGAGAACGTCGCTGCCGTGAATGGGTGGGGCGACGAGAACAAGCTGAAGTGGCTGAAAGTGCGTCTGACGGGGCGTGCACAAGTTGCGTTCGGGCATCTATCGACAACTGACCAGGCAACGTATGCTGCTGCAGTTGCGGCACTTAAGAAGCGTTTCGAGCCTGACAGCAGGAAACCAAGGTACCAGGCTGAGTTGCAGGCGCGACGGAGGAAGAAAGACGAGAGTTGGGCTGACCTGGCAGAGGACCTCCGATCCCTGGCGGACAAGGCTTACCCGGACTTGGAAGAGGGTGCAAGGGAACTCCTCGCCCTAAACCAGTACTTATCTTTGTTGGAGCAACCCCAGGTGGCCTTTGGAGTCAGACAGAAGGCACCGACAACCCTGGATGCAGCTGTAAGTGCCACATTACAACTTGAATCTTGTTTACCTCATAGGGCATCACAACAAGTGGCATCCGTTGATTGCGAGCAAGTGGCAGCTGTTGGAGCAACGGAAAAACTCACTAGTCTGGTTGAGCGACTAGTGGAGAGGGTGGAGCGCTTGGAGAAGAAGGATCCTGGCAGTTCAACCCGTGGGAAAGGTCAACGCAAGCAAAAGGGCGACCTGGAATGCTTCCGGTGTGGGAAGAAGGGACATTTTGCTCGGGAATGTCGAAGCAAACTCAAGCCACAGCAGACTCAGGGAAATGGGAACCCTCCTGTGTGATGGGCCGAATACAGGGGGAAGACATAGGTATGGCTCAACCTAATGTACACATAATTTCAACAGTCTCTGCAGGCGGGTTTACGCTAACGGGAGAGCTGGACGGAGTGGCTGTGGATTTTTTGGTGGATACCGGCTCAGCTGTAACATTGATCAAGAAAGAAGTGTGGGACACTTTGAGCAGCGAGAAGTCTTTAGTATCGTGGGACGATCGGAGGCTTGTTGGTGTCGATGGGGCACCACTGCAGGTATTGGGACAATGCCGTGTGGAGCTGAGTGTCCAGGAAAGGAAAGTTGAGACCACGGTAATCGTGGTTGATGGGTTATTGTCAGATGGTATTCTGGGGTTGGATACACTGAAGGAGATGCGGGTCAGGATCGATCTGGGGACTCAGACACTGACTTTTCCTCCAACAAAAGATGCCGATGCTACTACAGCTCAGGAGGCACCACCCCAACCTGAGAGTGAGTCTTTTAGTATATCATTAGTTGACACTGTACAGGTGCCACCAAGGTCAGAAGTGATGGTTCTTGGAGCAGCTGATGACCTGGTGGATGGGCAAATGTGGTTGGTGGAGACGAATGCAAACCAGCGATCTCCAATTGTGGTGGCTAGAGCTCTTGTAAAGCCAAACAGGGGGGCTATTCCAATGCGGATCCTCAACCCAAGCACAGGGATGGTGACACTCTACGCTGGCACAGGTGTGGCCACAGTGGAGAGGGTAGAAAATGCTAGCGCTCCAGAAGAAATGGTTGGTGCAGTTGGACAGCAGGGGTTGACTGCTGAGAAGGAAGCACTACTTCAGGAGCTAGTCGAGGAAAATGGGACGGAGCTAGATGGTACACAGAAAGATAAGTTCAGGAAGGTTTTGTTTGCCTACTCAGATATCTTTGCAGTCTCTAAATCAGACCTAGGTAGGACTGCTGAGGTAACTCATCGGATTCACACTGGGGAAGCACCTCCCATCCGTCAGGCAGCACGACGGTTGGCACCACAGCGTAGAGAGCAGCTGAAGGACCTCTTGAGTGGCATGCTACAGGACAATGTGATACAACCATCACAGAGTCCATGGGCTTCACCTATCGTGCTGGTGCAGAAGAAAGATGGTAGTCTTCGCTTCTGTGTAGATTATCGAAAGCTGAACGAGCAGACAAGGAAGGATGCTTACCCTTTGCCAAGGATCGATGACACTCTCAACACACTGGCTGGTTCCCAATGGTTCTCGACCCTAGATCTGCTCAGTGGCTACTGGCAAGTAGAGGTGGCAGAAGAGGACAGGGAAAAAACGGCATTCACTACGACTGAAGGTCTGTTTGAATTTAATGTAATGCCTTTTGGGTTATGCAATGCTCCAGCAACTTTTCAGCGTCTGATGGACCTAGTCCTAGCTGGTCTTCAGTGGTCACACTGTCTGGTATACTTGGATGATATCATCATTCTTGGAGATAGCTTCGAGGACCACTTGCAGAAACTGGAGGCTGTGTTTGAGCGGATTAGGCGAGCTGGCTTGAAGCTACAACCTAAAAAGTGTGCGTTTCTTAAAGCTTTAGTTAACTATCTTGGTCATATTGTCTCCAGGGATGGAGTGTCCACTGACCCAGCAAAGGTTGAGAAGGTAGCAACCTGGCCCACTCCACTATCGACCAAAGATGTCCAACGGTTCTTGGGCTTTGCAGGCTACTATCGACGCTTCATCAAGGGCTTTGCTGAAATCGCGCGTCCACTCCATCGGTTAACTGAGCAGGGTAGAAACTTCCAATGGACAGAGGAATGCAAACGAGCTTTCGAAGAGTTGCGCCACTGCCTAGTAACAGCGCCCATGCTAGCTTACCCAGACTACTCCAAGCCTTTCATTCTAGATACAGATGCCAGTGATTTTGGGATTGGGGCAGTTCTATCGCAAGTGGGTGACGATGGAAAGGAGCGAGTAATTGCTTATGGTAGTCGACTCCTTAGCAAACCTGAGCGCCGCTATTGTGTTACTCGCAGGGAATTACTTGCAGTTGTGTTTTTTACCAAGCATTTCAGATCATTTCTCCTAGGCAGGAAGTTCAAACTCCGGACAGATTACGGCTCTCTAACCTGGCTTACAAATTTCAAGGATGCTGAGGGACAGCTAGCAAGGTGGTTGGAGGCTCTGCAGGAGTATGACTTCGACATTGTTCATCGACGTGGGAAGCAGCACTCTAACGCTGATGGCCTGTCCAGACGACCTTGTACTCAGTGTGGACGAGGAAGTCACTGTGGAGAGGATGAGTGTGTTTCCATGGTTACAGTTGGGGAAGCTGGTGACCAGACACGTAAGTCACAATTGGAAGATCCGATTGTCGCTTTGTTTCTTAGAGCAAAGGAGGGTGAAGAGAAACCTGCACTGGAGACAGTTCGGTCTATGAGCCCAGCAGCCAGAAGATTGCTACAGCTGTGGGATCAACTGCTTGTCAAAGATGGAGTTCTGTATCGAGTCTTTGAACCCACTACTGGGAAGGGTACACGGACACTTCAGATGGTAGTTCCGGAGTCGATGAAGGAGGCTGTACTGACTGATCTTCACGAAGGAGTGTTAGGTGGGCATCTTGGTGAAGATAAGACATTGGAGAAGGTGAAACAGCGCTTCTATTGGCCAGGTTATCACAACGAGGTATGTGAGTGGGTGAGAACCTGTGGTGTTTGTGCTTCTAGGAAGACACCATCTCCAAAGAATCACGCAGCCCTGCAGAGTGTGAGGGTTGGATCTCCGATGCAATTGGTTGCAGTCGACATTCTTGGTCCCTTTCCAGAGTCAGAGGCTGGGAACTCCTACATTCTGGTGGTGGGAGATTATTTTACTCGCTGGATGGAGGCATATCCAATTCCAAACCAGGAAGCTCCAACGGTAGCTAAAACTATAACCAATGAGTTTTTCTTTCGTTTTTCACCTCCACAGCAACTACATTCTGACCAGGGAAGGCAATTTGAATCACAGTTGGTGGCTGAGGTCTGCAACATCTTGGGCATCAACAAGAGTCACACCACACCCTACCACCCACAATCTGATGGCTTAGTTGAACGGTTTAATCGCACACTGTTGAACATGCTCTCTACTACAGCAAGGGATAATCCGTTTGAGTGGGAGGACCATCTTAGACCGTTGTGTATGGCTTACAATATGAGTGTTAATCCCACTACAGGTTACACTCCATTCTATCTTATGTATGGAAGACAGGCAAGAATGCCGATTGAATTGGTGCATGGTTCTCCATCAAGTCCAGACACACCCACAACCTCAACGGACTATGCTGCAAATCTCAAGAAGCGACTGGAACAAGCTTATGAACGGGTTCGTGAACATTCCTCACAGAAATTACAACGACAAAAGGAGTACTATGACAGGAAAATCCATGGCGACCCATTTGCACCGGATGAACTTGTCTGGCTACACACACCAGTCGTGCCGAAAGGGGTACCAAAGAAACTGCATCGTCCATGGACTGGTCCATACAAAGTAGTGACGCGTCTTTCTGATGTGAACTATCGAATCCAAGACGTGCAGAGACCAAGACATCGCCTCATCGTACACTTTGATCGATTGAAGCATTGTCCAAATAATATCCGGATTCCTCACTTGCAAGCAGAAGACACTTCTACGGTAGACTCTCCTGCAAGTTCAGATGCAGATGACCAAGACGAACCTGGCTCTAGTCTGGACATTGTTGCACAAGATGACAATACTGAACAAGTTGCACCAGAGAGACATTACCCAAGGCGAAATCGTCACCCCCCTGATTTTCTCCACCCCATGATCTCACATTCATGACAGAATCCGGGACGGATTCCACCTGAGAGGGGGGCTGTGTAAGACTGTAAATAGTACGTTAGGTAATGTTTGTTTACTGTATGCATGTTTACATTCTGTTTTATTGAGTTTTGTGAGTAGATACCTAGTTATTTGTGTTTAAGATTATCCTTTGTGTGCATGCATGTCTTTGTTCTATTCATTTTTGTGTTAGTGGTTTAGTGGTTTGTCTTCATATTAATTTCTGTCTAGCCTTACTTTTGTTACTTTTGTGCTTTGTGTGTTAGGCCATATCTTTGTGTTCGAGGGAGCCTCAGAGCCTCTCCATTTCAGTTGTTTATGTATAAATAGAATAGCTAGCTTTAATGTGTAGGATTTGAGACTTACAATTTCTATCAATATTATTCGGCTAATCAGCTGTGTTACACATTGATTTTTATGTTTTTTAACATACACTCTCTTCCTCCTAAAAATAGAAATGATCAGGAGTGATACACCTCCAACTATTCCGACTGACACACTCAATATGTACACAATGTCCATTAATATCGAAAGAGACCGTGGTTTAGATTTGAACGACACACAGCTGGGAACACACTGGTTTGTGTAATTCTCATAGAGGAAATCCTCAGTACAGGTCAAAGTGCAGTTATGATAGTTATTCTCAGTGTTGTTAGTGGTGGGTGTTACCTACGTATAAAAATATGGTTCAATTACATAATTATTGCATGGGACGTCAATGTAACTGTCACATAATACACATGTGTACAGCTAGGAACCAATTAACTGTGTGGGCATTATGTCATGTGATATGTTCTCATGAATATGGTCAATGTAATAGAATCAGAACACTGAATACCAAGACTGTTCACGTACACCCATGTCATCGACAATAACAATAAATATTATGCCTGGAAAGGCCCTGGATGCTTGAGACTCTATAGTGCAATGATGTATACCATTATATAAATGTTTTCAAAATTAATAATTATTATGAAACAATGTCATGCCAATCTATCTGCAGGTATAATTATTATCGCTGTGGCTAGAGTACCGGTCACCGTAAACTAAGCTAAATATATTGCAGTCAATGGTGCCCGGTACTTTAATGCAGTACCGGCAAAATCCGGATACTGTATATTACGTAATTCTGCAATACAAAAGCAATAGGAAAGTATACGGACTACCGGTACTCTAGCCACGTCCAATTATTATTATATCAATAGTATTATTATGATTATTATCAACACAGTTAAGTATTAAGCTGCATGTCTACTGTGCCCCTCCCAATTGTTAGCTATGTGTAAGAATTTATTATGCTTATTCATCGCTAATGGACCATGACATAAAACAATTGTGCTACTGTATTGTTACTACTTACTTCTGGAGTTTTCATTGGTACAAACCCAAAGATTATAGGCAGAGACAGGATGCTCCAAATGAAAAGAACCAAGGTGTAGAATGCTATCACATGAGGACGAAAGTAGGAGGGACAGCTGTATGTCTTCTTGGTGGGAGTAGCAGCTGGAGACTGAAGCTCTGAGCCTGACATCAGTTTTTGTGTTGAACTTCCATTCTTGTTCAGCTGTTGTTGGTGCACAGGATGAGTTAAATCTGGTGAATTTTTAACAGAACTAGACAGGTTGGCCATCTAGATCGACAAATGATCTGAAGCGCGGAAAAGAATGGCACAATGAGTGTCGTTCACATGTGATAGACTAGTCCTGGATCCAAGGCACTACTGCGCATGCTCAGTGTGGACATGGTAAAGATCATCAACATTAGGAATTCTGTACGTATGCTGCATGCATGTAATTATTATGTAAACTGAAATCTTAAGATTACTGTCTCTTCTTTGAAAACTTTAGTTTAGGCAGCTATTCCATTTGATGAGCTCCTTTGGCTGATGTGCTTGCTACTCACAGCACTGCTACTAGTTTCTTTCTCACTGTACTGTGACTGTCCACAGCGAGATGTCCATTCTTCTCTTTTTTGTCTGAAACAAGACCCAAACAGCTTCCTAATATTCCGACTGTCTTCTATGTATACCAGAGAAACCATTGGGAAGAATCCTAGTACAAAGGATGACATTATATTTAGTATGACGATAGGTACTGTCAACTCTTCTAATCGGCTTCTGTCACAAGTGTATTGGCTTGGAACATTAGGATCAAACCCTCTAGATTCACACTGGAAGTAGGCATTGAGCTCCATCGAAGTCATTTCTCCTTTGTTTACTCCCAGTGATGTAGTGTATACTGCCATTATTGCCAGAATGACGTAGTAGGTAAACAGAAAGAGAAGTTTCTTGTCTGATTTTTCCATCTTACATTTCTTGTGTTTCGAATTTGTTTGAGTTTCCATTTTCTTCTGTGCTGACATTCTTTGCCTCAGGAGTCCCTGATGCTACAATGATAGTAAAAATACCATTATACATGGAGGTTATAAAGAAATCATCGCAAAACTCTGTGGCAATCTTTTTTGTTTACCTTGTGAATCAACCAGAAAGTCACGAGCATAAAGGGTATTCCACCTCCAAGAATGAGGGTCATTGGAATGACCTGCATGAAGATTGTTACATTCCGTTGAGCTCCCAGACACAAGTTGGGGGGTTGAGTTGTGATGATGTATCCATACTGTTTTGTCATTGCATTCTTGTCGTCCCTTATACCAACTGCCAGTGTCACAACCGGTTGAAGCAGTGGTAGTGTTATTCCAATTAAGACACATCCAATGTGTATGAATTTGTGATAGGCTTCGTATTCTCTAAAGTGAAATGGAGACTTGATCTTCCAACAGCTTAAAATGATGTGAAATATCCACCATAGACCTAACTGCATATACGCATAAGTCAGCACTGTCCCTGCATGTAGTAATATTGAATGTGGATCATGAAAAATGGATACAGTTAACAGCTATTAGCTAGATGATACACACACATAATTGTTGCACAATCCTAATATTAAGTAGGGGGCACTCTAGGCATGCAACTAGTTTGTTTGCCGTTGACCCCCTAGCTACTCTGTTGTCACCTCCACCCATCCAGTTATAGCCAACTTTGGTTGCTAGGTAATGACAAACACACACACACACACACACACTGACACAACTCGTCTTACCCATCACAATACAGAAAGGAGTTGACTTCAAAAGACTTTCTGTAAGGCTTTTTGAACTGCAAAAGAGTCTCCCACTATCCATATTTGCAACCAAATAGAAAAAATCTGTCAGAAATTTTGAGTTGTGTAAATAATTATGACAGATTACGTATAATTTTTATAGTAATAATTTTCAATAACAATTAAATTCATGCATGTATTAAAGTGCAGCTTTAATTAAACAAAAATATGTACTTGAAAGAAAGGTCTAATCAGATTCCATGCTATAAACAATCTGCCTACTTTGTTTGAACTCTGATATTGATAAATAATATTTGTATATCAATTTCCAATTATTGGCAAAGTTAATGGATACACAATGTCATCGTCTTAACTTACGTATAATGAGCAATGCGATGTTCTGGTAGACAACGAACACAGCTGGAAAACTAAATCTGTATAATTATGTGTACAACAGTCACATACAAGGAATTAAGATACACTGTAGTTAATAAATATTCAGTTGTGATGTGTCCAAAATTATAACATACGCTCTCTTCCTCTTGATTATAGAAATGACCAACAGTGATACACCTCCGACTATCCCTACTGCAGCACTCAATATGTACACCATGTCCAGTAAGATAGAAAGTGATCGTGGTGTTGATTTGAATGACGCACAGCTGGGAACACACTGGTTTGTGTAGTTGTCATGGAAGAAGTCCTCAGTACAGGTTAAGGTACAGTTATGACAGTTGTTTTCTGTGTTAAGTCTAGTGTTGTTAACTGTGGGTGTTACCTGTACAAAATGGGTTCAATTACTTAATTGGGACATAATTCGGACATAATTGTCACATATTACACATGAGTAAATCTAGGAATCTATTAAGCTGTTTTGAGGATAGTGTCATGTGGTGTGTTCACATGAATGTGTTTGAAAGAGACACTCAGATCAAGTTTAAAATTCAATACCATGACTGCTCACACCCATCTGTACATTTTAAGTAACTAGAAACTCTCAATAGTATAATAAAGTGTGTAGTACTAATAATTACACGTTTGCAAATTGTTATGTATAGTAATACTTACTAATAAAGTGTAATGGCTCTAGCAGTACAGCTTTAAAAAAAACTAAAAATTAAAGTCAATTTTGTTTTTACACTGGGTTTGGTGTGTAATGGTTAATATTGCTTTCACCATAGGCTATTAAGCTCCCTACCTCTTTTAATGATGCATACTAAAGAGCAGGAGTATGTTTTATTCTCATTGTTACATAGACACAATAAATTTTTGCAACAATAGATAAATTCATTGATTATACTTCCTAAGTACTTACCTCTAAAGTTTCAATCGATACAAATCCAAAGATTATAGGCAGAGAGAGGATGCCCCATATGAAGAGGACCAAGATGTAGAATGCTATCACATGAGGACGAAGGTAGGAGGGACAGCTGTGTGTCTTCTTGGTGGGAGCAGCAGCTGGAGACTGAAGCTCTGAGCCTGACATCAGTTTTTGTGTTGAGCATCCATTCTTGTTCAGCTGAGGGTGGTGTTCATGGTGAGGCAGGTCAGGTGAATTTTCAGCAGAACTACTTGAGTTGGCCATCTAAGATTAGTGATCTTTGGGCTATAAAATTAACGATACTGTAATAGCTAAAGCAAGGAGATTTACATGCAGCGAAATCTAATAGCAAGTTCTGCGCATGCTCAGTGTGAGACATGGTAAAGATCATCAACATTAGTTTAGTTTGCATTCCATACTGCTATATGGGTTACTAATCTCTTCTTTGAGCCTTGTGACTGGACCAGTTGTTTTCTGATGTAGAAGTCATCCATTTTGATATCACAGGCCATGACCCTAACTGTTTCTTGATGTCTTTAGTGTCAAGCACATAGATTAGAGAAACCAGTGGGAACAATCCAAGTAGAAACTGTGCAATGATGTTCAGCACAATAACAGGAGCCTGGGATCTTTCAAACTGGCTTCTATCACACGGGTTATCAGGATCATGTCCAATTGATTCACACTGAAAATATGTACGTAGTTCATTGCCTATTTGTGTTGAGTATGCTGCTGAGAGTGATGTAAAGAGAGAGGCAAATAGTCCGAATACAACGTAGTAGCTGAAGACGAGCAATAATCTTCTGGATATTTGTATCCTTTTCTTCATGTGCTTACCACGAACCTGATGCTGGAAGGAAAAGGAAGATTAAGAAGAATGTGTCATTCATGCACCTGGAGTAAGGTGTAAGGGATGGAATCTAGACCCAAGACTATAACTATACTACATTTAGTATAACAATATTAATTATAATTTTTGATAAGAAGCTGCAGCTTGACATACTGTAATGTCTATTATATGCATGGTTTTACCTTGTAAATTAGCCAATACATCATTACCAAGAAAGGGACACCAAGCAGATAGGTGACAGCAATGGGAATGGTCGCGGCGAGGATTACAAGATCAGCTCGATGTGGCGAACACATTTGTGGTGGGAGCACTGCTACAACAAACCCGTATCGTTGAAACATCACAGCATTCTCGGGTAGTAAAGCATTGTCTCTATTGTCATCATTTATACCAATTATCACTGATGTAATGACTGCTATAGCTGGAAATAGGAGTCCTATTATGACACACACAATGTGGATGTACTTGTGTAAGACTTTGTGTTCTCTAAAGTGGAATGGAAATTGAATCTTGTACCAACTGAAGAAGATGTGAAACAACCACCAGAGTGAAGCTTGAGGTGGAAAATATGATAGTGCAGCCCCTGCAAGAGAAACAGTGCAACCGTGAATGCATGGATGTACATGTTATCATTCCAGAATTATGCATGCATGGATATTGAGTGTCACTGTCGGCAAAGAGATAGTCTTACCCATAGTAATGCAAAAGGGAGTTGATCTACTGAGAGTTTCTAGAAGATTTCTTGAGCTACAGAAGAGTCCCTCTTGGTCAAAGTAGGCGATTAGGAAGAAGAACACTACATACAACACAAGAAAACAGATTGCCATGATATAATATTTATACCAATGATACTTCCTATGACCTTTAACAGTTACTTCCACTTTCTCACACTAACAATAGCAAAAGGCACAATGCTTTTTTCCTGTAAGATTTTCATGGCTTAAACAATTTTCAATTGAGGATTAAATTAATGTGTGATTTTTTCTTTGAAATTATGAACTTACTAAAGGAAAACAATGATAATGTTACGTAGACGACAAAGACAGAAGGAAAACTGAACCTGCATAACAACAAAAAATAATATGATTCATACTCTTGATAAAGATAGACGATAATGTGAACATGAAAGTTACATAATGATCCATAATGTATCAGTAAAACTGCCATACTAACTCACACATTCTTCCATCGGATACAAGAGACAATGAGAAAGAGAATTGAATTAAATATCCCAAAGCAACTAGAACCAATAATAATTCCTTTGGAGATAGCTGTAAGAAGTGGTCTTTGTCCATTGAATGTTCCACAGTTGGGTAAACATTGTCTTTCTAGTTCAAAGAAGTCATCACGACAGTTGATAGGTGTATCATTACGAAAGATTGTAATGTTGACAGTTGATATCATATCCTGTTTCAACAAATTGGAGTTATCAACTTATAACTGATTCACCCACACCCAGAGTTAGCTTTGCACACGGATTTTCTATATATATTTATACCAATAGTTTATGCATGGCTTAAATTTACACCCCCTTAGCTTGAATAAGGCTTGCATGCCCTCTGATCGACTTTCAACATGCTTCTATACCCCTCTGTAGTAGTGCCCTGCATGCCTGGATGCTAGAGGTCATTATGCCAAACCATAATATGGCTGTTGATTGTCTAGTTAGAGCCTATTGTCACATAATATTGAGTATTATCCAGTCTTCACACCAACCACAATAACTTTTAAGAATTCACACTATGCCAGTTAACGCCATAGTCATACCTTACCTCTGAACTGCCATCCTTGGTTACAGAGAAAAACACTATGACTGGTATTAATGTAATTGTCCACAAAATAGCTACCACGGCGTAGAATGCGATGGCATGACCTCGTAGGGGTAGTGGACACCGGTGAGCACCATCAGACAAGAGAGAATCAGTACTACCAGCCGCTTGTTCACGGTCAGCTGATAAGCCTAGTGACATTGTGCTTCGGTTGTTTTCTTTTGTTTGTGCTATATCTTGTAGTTCAATGGAATTTCCATTCTGATCAGCAGCCTGATTTTCTCTTGAACTTGACATTCGTCGTTCCTGGCTCTCCATGAAAATATTTAGGTCTAGTCATAGATGGTTTAGTCTACATAACATACCGTTTGTTTACGTTTTAGGATCACGTGCATACGCGCGCATACGCATGCGCAATTAATTATTGAGGCAATCTACAATCGTCAGCCCAATAACAGTGTAGGTAAATTTACATACTGACAAATCAGTCTGTTTTTGTCTGTTGGTTGGTGATGTCTGCTGTGGTAGAAGCTTTCCATTTCTTGATGCTAAAGCAAGATGCTACTTGCTTCTTTATATCCTTTGTATCAAGTGTGTAGATTAGCGAAGCAACTGGGAGCAGTCCGATTAGAAATTGTAGTGCAATGCTCAATGCAATAGCAGGAGCCTCAGCAGTTTCAAACTGGCTTCTATCACATGGGCTATTAGGATCATGTCCATTTGATTCGCATTGAAAATAGGTGTTGAATTCTTCGATTCTTTCTATACTAGTAACTGCTAGTATTGCTGAGAATATGTTCACAAATGTCAACATAAAAATGTAATAACTAAATACAAGCAGTAATTTTCCAGGTGTTTGATTTTTGTTTGTCTTCTTGCTTTGCTTTTGCCACTTATTATGATGCTAATAGTACAAATAATAATTATATAGACAAAAGTCATGCAGCATTTAATAATAATGCAGCAAAATGAAGTATTGATATTGCATGTTCATAACTATATACCTGGTAGATAATCCAGAACAGCATTATCAGGAAAGGGATACCAAGTATGAATATTATGCTAATAGGGATGATATCTGTGTAGACCAGAAGTTCACCATTCACAATTGAACATGTGTGAGGTGGAAATGTTGATATGGCATAACCATATCGTTTGTAGAATGTTGCAGTGTCTCCCAAAGGTGCACTAAGTGCAGCATTTTCTTTGTTGTCCTCATTCACACCATTTATCACTACTGTAATAACTGGTACAGCTGGGAGGATTAGTCCTACTAGAACACCTGTAATGTGAATGTATCTGTGGTATGCTTCATACTTTCTAAAGTGAAATGGACATTGAATCTTCCACCAACTGAAGAATATATGAAAGAACCACCAAAGTGTAGCTTGAAATGGGAAGTAAGTTAATACAACTCCTGCAAGTAGTATCAAGATCAAAATTATGCCATGGCATATATAAAACTGGTTAAGTACAAATTAGCTCGTGATGCATGTTGCTTACCCATGACAATACAAAAGGATGTTGATTGTTTTATTGCTGTAAACAGATTTCTTGAGCTACAGAAAAGTGTCTCTTGATCAAAGAAGCCAACAAGAGCTGATGAAACTAGAAAATCATATAATTATTGTGGTGCTTATATATTAACTCTTCGCTGCATAAACAGTCTTATGATTACTTTTGTATACTGTAAGCTGTATAACTATTTACAGTGAAACCTCCAAACAAAGGACACTTTGGGGACAATATAAACTTGGCTTGTTTGTCCTTTGAGAGGTCGTCCTCTTCTCAGAGGTTCTGTTTGTATTGCTACAATAGGGAATTGGAATTTTTGGGAGCCAATAATTGTCCTTTGTTGAGAGGTTTATACTACATACATGCAGTGTCCCTATCACAGGGTTCACTAAAGTATATAGACTTACTGAAGATAAGTAAAGATGAGGTTAGGTAGACCACAAACACCGAGGGAAAACTGAATCTGTACATGTGTATTAAAGGAATCCAAAGCATGCATTCATAATACCTAGAATATATATGACTTAATCACAAGTTTATGGTGCATAAATGATGCAGCAATTCATTACATAATTTTATGCATGTGCTTACACACTCTTCCATCGGATACAAGAGACAATGAGGAAAAACACTGATGTGATTATTCCAAAGCATGCTGTACTAACATTGACGACTGTGATTAGCATAGTAAGAAATGGTTGCTGTCCTTTAAATGTCCCACAATTGGGTACACATTGTCCTTCCAATTCAAAGAAATCATCACTACAGTTAATTTGCGTATCATTGGTGCCATGGAATGAAAAGTTTCTAGTAAATATTGCATCCTATATTAACAAAATACACAACAATATAGTTATATATTCACGATCATTACAAACTACCAATTATCATGCAGTTTTTAATGAACATCCATGGATGTATAGAAGCAAATTGAAAGACAGTATAATTATAAGTTTCTGTGTGAGTAGTAATAGTCGACTGCTAGCGCTAATCGTTAAAATCATCACCACTCGTGTAATAATGACTAATGCAATGGAACAAGTTGCCAGACTGCCTTATTTTAACATGACAGCAATTAACATCACTATGAATGTGACACCAGTTTTTACCGTAGGAATTCAATAATTACAGCTTATGTCACATACCTCACTATCAGTGCGTTGGGCTAGTACACTGAAATAGATTATGATTGGAATAGACTCAATGATCCACAAAATGGCAACCATGATACAGAATGCGATGATGTGGCCCTTCAGGCATAGTGAGAATCGCTTGATATCTGTAGTCAGGAGTAAGTCAACACTGTGTGTCCTATCTAGCTGAGACTCAGCTGATGCTGTGTTGTGACTGTTTTGTTGTGTTTGAAGCTCTTTACAATGTCCATTCAATTGGGCAGCAACTGGAATCTCACTTGAATTTGCCATAATATACTATAATAGAGTCTTCAGGTATAGATGGAAAGTTTTCTTTCTAACGATAATTCACCTGATTAAGAATGCTAAACAGTAAAACCAGCCAGGTGGGGCGCGAATATGTGGGCGTGGCTTAATTGGCTCGGTGTCCTGGCGTCTACGCATGCGCAATAGACTATGACAATCGGTGATCGCGGTAATACTACAAGTACAGTTATATAATATACATTGTACTGTCAGTAAATGAAACTCAGTCTCTTTTTGACTGTTACATTAGCTAGCAGTAGCCAACCACCTCTCTATACCAAGACAGGATCCTAGTTGCTTCTTAATATCATTTGTGTCCAGTACATAGATTAGAGAAATAACTGGAAGTAGTCCAAGCATAAGTTGTAGTATAATGCCCAATGCAGCAAAAGGAGTTTGTAGTCTTTCAAAATGGCTTCTATCACATGGGTTATCAGGATTATGTCCAATTGCTTCACACTGAAAATAGATACTGAATTCTTCAATTCTTTGTGTGCTTGAAACTGCTGAGAGTACTACAAACAAGTTCCAAGATGTTGCGATAAGAACATAGTAGCTGAATACAAGAAGAAGCTTCCATGTTGTTTGGTTTTTCTTTGCCTTCTTGTTTAGGTTTTGCTGCTTACCATGGCGATGCTTGAAGGGAAGTAAAGAATATTATTGTAATAGTGATTACTGGTAATAATTGTAACTGAAATTGAATGTAACTATTACCTTATAGATTATCCAGAACAACATTACCAAGAATGGGGTACCAAGCATAAAAACTACACTATTAGGGATAATGTCTAAATAGATTACAAGTTCATCATTGACAGCTGTACACTGATGTGGTGGGAATGTTGATATGGAATAACCATATCGCTTGTAGAACAATGTAGTTTCTCCTAAAGCTAGACTAAGTGCAGCATTTTCTGTGTTGTCATCATTTATGCCAGTTGTCACTATTACAATAACTGGTATAGCTGGGAGAACTAATGCTACTAAAATTGATCCAATATGAAAGTATTTGTGGTAGGCTTCGTATTTCATAAAGTGAAATGGAAATCGAATCTTCCACCAACTGAAGAAGATATGAAATAGCCACCATAATTGGGTTTGAAATGGGAAATATGATGATACAGCTCCTGAATGTATGTGTACAATAATACAAAGATCATTATAATTCAAATTTAACTTTTATATTAATTATTGTTATTGCTTACCCACGACAATACAAAAGGATGTTGATCTATTCAGCGTCACAAACAGATTTTTTGAGCTACAGAAGAGTTTTTCTTGATCAAAGTAGGCAATCAAAGAGAATGAAGCTATAAATATTATGCAAAACATGTCGAAATAGAGATTATGAAGTAATTTCCCCCCTGATTTATACAGTCTCACAAGCAAAACTTACTGAAAATGACTAAAGATGACATAAGGTAGACGACAAACACTGAGGGAAAACTGATTCTGTACACAATGAAAGAAAATTTATTATATAACTACAGAGAACTTGTGGAGGCAGGAAATCGTATATTATATGTGTAGTCAGTGGTAGCTCACATATTCTTCCATCTGATACAAGAGACAATGAGGAAGAGTAATGAAGTGATAATTCCAAAACATGTTATACCAATATTGACCACGGCAGTAAACACAGACAGTGCTTTAATCGATATTTGCCCATTAAATGTCCCACAGTTGGGTACACATAGTCCTTCATATTCAAAGAAATTGTCATGACAGTTGATTGGTGTACTGTTACTGGTGGGTGTGCCGATGAATGTAATATTGACAGTTGACATTGCATCCTACACATAACAATGTCATGCATATTAATTTAAATATGTGCAACAATAAATTTTTATACCTTATTTTCACCTTGCATTATTTTACTGAAGTAAATGATGATGGGCACAGCCTCTGTGACCCACAGAATAGCAACCATTATGCAGAAGATTAATGCGATAAAATGTTCCCTTTTTAGGTGTAGTGAACATTGTTTGATAATATTTGTCAGGAGTAATTCAACACAGCGTGTACTACTACTATCCAACTTAAACTCAACAGATTCTACAATTTCACTGCTTTGTTGCGTTTGCAGATCATGTCCATTCAATTGAGTAGCCACTGGAATCTCACTTGAGTTTGCCATAATTATTGTCTTTAGATCTGTAGATGAATAGTCTATCGCTAATTTTATTGACAGGTAGCGCGAGTGGGATCGACCCGCGACCCCAGTTTTATTCAGGTACAAGTGGGCGTGGCCATCTCGCGATCTGCGCCGCGGCATCGTGTCTCCTTCTAGTAAGCTAATTAATTCTCGGCGTCTTATTATACCGATTCTTGAGCTATGTAGCTACATAAGAGGTCATTGGTCATTGTGATATACAATATGTAGTGCTTGGAGCCTTGGAACGATATTGATATTACAGTCACACACAAATAAAACCACATATATACACCAAACGTACAAGTAATTAAAGAATGATAAAGCTTAGCAAAATTAATTTTAAAAAAAGTATACTATATTATCTATGGTATAATGATCATGATCAGTCTTGTTTTGCGGCCTGTACATGTGGGTTAGTGATTTCTATTATGCCAGAAGTCATCCAACTCTTTATACCAAAGCAGGATGTAATTTGGTTCTTTATATCTTTTAAATCCCATACGTAGATTAGAGAAACAAGTGGAAGCAGTCCAACCAGAATGTACAGTACCACGTTCAAAGTAGTAATAGAAGTCTGTAGTCCTTCAAATGGACTTCTATCACATGGGTTATCAGGATCATGTCCTTGTGATTCACATTGAAAATATGTGTTTAATTCTTCAGTATTAGAAATCACAGAGGATAATGCTGTCACTGTGTTGAAGAATGTTGTGGCAAAAGGATAGTAACTGAACACAATTAGTAGTCTTTTTGCTGCTCGGTTGTTTTCTGCCACCTTGTTTTGGTTTTGTTTGCCACGATGATGCTATAATTTTAAATAGTGCAATTGAAATATGATTCATATCACTTAACACTTCATGTAACTCAGCCTGTACCTTGTAGATTGTCCAAAACAATGTAAGCGAGAATGGGGTACCAAGCATAAAAACTATGCTATTTCCAATGATTTCCTCAGCTTTTCCATTGGTAGCTGTACACAGACGTGGTGGGAATGTTGATATAGAATAACCGTATCGCTTATAGAATATTGTAGCTTCGCCCAAGGCTGTACTAAGTGCAGCATTGTCTCTGTTGTCCTCATTCACACCAGCTGTCACTCTTACAATAACTGGTATGGCTGGGAGGATTAATGCTAGTAAAATAGCTGTGAGGTGAAGGTATTTGTGGTAGGCTTCATACTTTCTAAAGTGAAATGGAAATTGAATCTTCCACCAACTGAAAAATGTGTGAAATAACCACCAGAATACTGCTTGAAATGGGAAGTAAGTAAATACAACTCCTGTATATAATATTTAGAGCATTGTAATAATAACTCTGCCAGTCAATAACTTGTCATGAGCACATTATGCTTACCCATGATGATACAAAAGGATGTTGATTGAGAGAGAGTTATCAATAGATTTTTTGAGCTACAGAAGAGTCTTTCTTGATCAAAGAAGGCAATTAGAAAGAATGAAACTGCAATTTGAAAACACATTGGCAAAGTAAAAAAATGGAAATTCGGTAGAATCTGCTCATGTTAGCTCATGATAAAGCATGTCACTGTTATGTCAGTTTAGCAGCTATTTAATGATATTTTTAAGCAAAACTTACAATAAATTAGAACAACTGATGTTAGGTAGACAATAAACACCGTCGGGAAACTAAATCTGCATACAAAGCAAACATGACATCATAGTACATACTGGAAAAACTATTTTCTTGTTTTATTATTAGACTAAGTCTAGATAACTCACACATTCTTCCATCGGATACAAGAGACAAGGAGGAAGAGAATTGCAGTGATTATTACAAAGCATGTTGCGCAGATAGTGACCACTTCTATGATTGATGGCATGCTATAGTATCGTAAATCTGCATTAAATTCTATACAATTGGGCACACATTGTCCATCCATTTCAAAGAAGTCGTCATGACAGTTGATAGGTGTATCATTAGCTGTAGTGGGTGTGCCAATGAATGTGATATTGCCTGTTGACACCTCATCCTACACAAACAAATGAGATTAATGACCATATCGTGTTTGTGGTTCATATGTAGCATCTATAATAGAAAAATTAATAGTATAATACTATTGGCTTATAATAATAATACGTAAAATACCTTGGAGTCCCTATCATCTTGGCTGCTGTAGTAAATTACTATGGGTATAGACTCTATGGCCCATAAAATAGTGACCACAATACAGAAAGCGATGATATGACCCTTTTGGGGGAGTGAAGATTGTTTTGTATCATCCGTCAGGAGGGATTCAACACTACGTAAACTATTTTCTTGTTTTTGTAGCTGAAGCGCAACAGAATCTGATACTACTACTTGAGCTGTACATGCATTTTCACTGTTTTGCTGTGTTTTACAATGTCCATTCAATTGAGTAGCAGCTGAAATCTCAATAGAGTCAGCCATAGAGCCTTCAGATCGAAACTTTTATCTATTTTATGACTTTATGGAAAGTCTAAAGTGGAGTCTAACGACAAACGATTATCCGGTCAAATTGCTGCGCATGCGCAATAAACGTATGGGTAAAGATCGTCACTGACCGTAATTTTTGCCCTAACATCATGCAGTATTTCATTGAACAACTTGGCTTGCTTAGTTTTTATGATTGTACAACTTTATACATGATCATTCAGCGTATATGATTGTCCTTATGTGTACCATGTAGTGCACTTCAGTTATCTGTTAGTTGTGTGATATTTGCTGAAGGAATCCATCTACTTAATTGAGATTTAAGTTGTTTCTTGATGTCCTGAGCATCAAGTACATAGACCAAAGAAACAAGTGGCAAAAGTCCTAGTAGAACTTGGACCAAGATTATCAATACATCATTAGGAGTCTGTAGTGTTTCAAACCGACTTCTATCACAAGGGTTATCAGAATCGTACCCGGTTGCTTCACATTGGAAATATGCACCAAGTTCTGAGCTTGAATCCATTGCAGAAGTTGCTGAAAGTGCTGTAAACATACCCACAAAAAGTCCAAACAGAATGTAATAGCTGAACACAAGTAACAGTTTTCTGCTTGTTTGGATTCTCTGCGACATTTTTGGCTTTTCATTTCGTACCCACTGATCACGATGCTGTAAATACAAAACACACAATTATATGCAGAATCTGATACCTGCAAGTGTGTAATCCAATACCTTAGAGCTGTAAATTAGCCAGAACAGCATCACTAAGAATGGAATGCCGATGATGTACAGTATGCTAATCGGAATGATTTCAATGTAGACTATGATGTCAGCTCGATGGGGTGAACACACGTGTGGTGGAAGTGCTGATATAGCAAAGCCATATCTCCTAAACACTGTGACTGCTGTTTCTGAAGTGTTAAAATAGAACCCAGATGCTGTGACACCACCTAATGCAGCATTCTCTCTGTTGTCATCTTTTACGCCTATTATCATGGTAGCAATGATCGGAATAGTTGGGAGTATGATTCCAATTAGTACACATCCGATGTGGATGTATTTGTGGTAGGCTTCATACTTTCTAAAATGAAATGGAAATTGAATCTTCCACCAACTGAACATGATGTGGAACAGCCACCAAAATCCAGCTTGAAATGGAAAATACAAAACTGCGATTCCTATATACAGTATCATGCCAACACAAATTAAGTTATATATACTCAAACTTTAATAACAAAAATCAAGTTACATACCCATAATGATGCAATAGGGTGTTGACCAAGTTAGACTTTCAAAAAGATTGCTTGAGTTACAGAAGAGACCTTTTTGATCAAAGTAGGCAATTAGGAAGAACAACACTACAAGAACAAATCATAACAACAACGCAAAATTAACCCATTTGATCAACTTGATTCAGACTCATGATCATTATGACCTTAAATTTTTTTAACTTACAAAGAATGAATAATGATAAGGTTAGATAAATGACAAACACTGAGGGAAAACTGAATCTGTATCAAGAGATTACATTACATAATATTGACACTTATTATCAGTAAATCCTTCAACGTACACATTCTTCCATCTAATGCAAGAGACAATGAAAAACAGCGCAGAATTGATTATTCCAAAGCATGCAGCACCAATGCCAATCACTTTGGAAAAGATTGTAAGGAGCTCTGTCTGTTCACTGAACAATCCACAATGGGGTACACACTGTCCTTTCGACTCAAAGAAGTCTTCACGACAACTGATAGGTGTGTTATTACTGGTCATGGGGGATGTTCCAATGAATGTACTATTGTCAGATGATACAACTATGTCCTGCATGGGGCACATACATGATTGATGCACATACATGTACACATGCATGCACATATTATTGTATTAATAATGTATTATGCTCATGCATGTAAATTATATAGTATTCATGCAATTGAGTTCCTGATGTTGCATCATGGCTGCATAGGATACCATGGCATGGGTATTGGGTCACTTTTCACAAATTTAAATCTTAAGGCAAACATGCATAACTATCAATTTTCACGACTTTAGAGCGTTTTTAAAGTCAAACAAATTTCATGGCAGTACATGCAGCATGCATTACCAATCTTTATGAACTTACCCGACTATTATCATCAACAGTGAAGAAGATTATGGTTGGTATAGCTATGATTCCCCACACAACTATAGTCACAATATAGAAAGCAATGGCATGACCTCTAAAAGGTAGGGGGCATCGATTATTGTCAGTGCTGCCAGCCAGGAAGGATTCAGGTGATGAACCCTTACTGTCCTGTGGAAGTTGTGGCTGCATTTCAATGACATGGCCATCTTGTTGAGCAACAGCTCTAGAATTTCCCATTCTCATACCTGTATCTTACTATTGATGACAGAAATATAGACTTACTAATAATACTATCTATTTAGTCTTTGTAGACATCAACAAAACTGTTTTTTCTGGGCTAGTTGTTGCGACAAGTAACACACCCACCACTAGCACTACCGTGTACCACCACGTGACTAACTTTGTGACGTCACAGAGTTGCGCACGCGCAATCACACGACCACACAAACCACATCAAAACAACATTTGTATATACAAGCGTCTATAGTGCATACGTTCTGCAAACGTTTGTTTAACGTTTTTGAATTCCAATACAGTGGGTGGGGCTAGAGACCGGTATTCACCAGATGCCATACGTTTTTTTACCATTTTTGATGACTTAGAGGTGTGTTTGAAACCCACAAGCATTTTGTAGCATCAGTGAGCATATAAAGATCTCTGAAAACAAGCCAAACATCGCTTCTCGGCCTAATGGCTAAGATCAACTCTTGGCTAAGATCAAGTAGAAATAACTGTTCTTTAGAGTTTAATGCTGGAGTTTGATGCTGAAATTTTGGAGGACTCAACGCTATAGTCTCTGCTGCAACTCTGCAACTCGGCAATTCTGCGACTCTGAGAAGAAGTGATCATCAATTAGAATTTCTGAATTTTCAAGTCATCTACTTCTACTTGGTCACCATGACTACAGTCAATTACAAGATTATGTATCCTTCCCAAACTGTTTTCATATGTCCTGTGTGTGATCACGCTTATTCCTTGTACTCTTCATGGACTAGGCACATGCTCTCTCATCCAGACTCTCATATCAATTGTGTTTTTGCATGTGATCAGTGTGACAAGGAATTCCTAACAAAACGTGCCATTTCCACTCATTTCTCCAAATCTCATGGTACATCTACTGTTGATCGTTCTACTACTGAGTCTGGTAGTTTTAAATGCGATTTCTGTACCTCATATTTCCCTACTAAGAAGAGTAGAAGCTGGCATGTTAGAAATAATCACGCAGCAGAGGCTAGTGCCCAAAGAGACCGTGAGGCACAAGAGAATCCAGCTGGGAATACAAGATTGTGGGCTCCAGCAGAACATATTCTGTTCTTAGATGCTCTCAAATTGCATGGTCCATCATCAAATGTTGTTCTTGCAGAATATGTTGGTACCAAATCGGTCAAGCAAGTAGCCAACCACAAGCGTATATTCTTACGTGACCATCCGACTTGGTTGAGCGACATCAAAGAAGACATGGAACATGACGTTCAGTCAGATGAGCTTTCAGTTGCTCACAGTGATCACGAACTAGATCCTTCGACTGATGAACCTCGTCTAAATGTAGAATCTGTCAAAATTGCTTCACAATCTACAGTCTCGTGTCAGCCGAACGATAGTCTTGACGCAACCTTGCTAACTGACCAAAGCGTACACGTTGAGCTCTCCAACTCTCAACAAGCTCTCCTGGATCAAGCTGATAACCTCATTCAGGCTCTCCGTAATCCTTCTCATGATCCGTCATTGATTCATAGTGATATTGATTCTACTTCAGATACAGGAGATGTGTCTATTACAACAGATGACACTGTCTCAGGTCGGAACTCAGCTGTGTCGAACTTCATTGCTGAAGTTAGGCATACGGTTGAATCTACAGGCCTCAATATAAATGCCCAAGAGTTCCACCCAAGCTCCGAAACCACTGTGAATCCTACTAGCAATACGGAAGGGCAGGAGAACCCCTCTCAATCACAATCTCACAACAAGGAGATGCTAGATGAACAACTGAACTCCATCAATTCAGCATTCCTACAAAACCTCGACCAATTCCACTCACATAACCTAACAGATGCCAATTGGCTGTCATTTGAGGAGCTTCTTTCACAATGGATCTCAAAGCTAAAGTTATTGTTGCTGAAGAAGAGACGGCGTCCAACCCATCCTACCACCAGGTGGAAGCAGCGTAGAAAACGTAATCAGAGACGCTCAAGTCGGCCTCCCAACACCCAACTCGACAAATCAAGCAGCAATGCCTCTACCTCTTCTAGTCAGGTCTCATCGCCCAATGATTCTACTAGCGACGACGCCGATACCTCTCAGCGGTTAAATGACACAGATCATACTGCACGAAGTCACAGGCACAATAAAAGTGAGAGGAGGAGAAGGGCCAGAGAGGCCAGCAAGCTACAGAGACTGTACAAGGTGAACAAAAGAAAGTGTATCGACTCAATAGTTGCAGATAAGGACAGGATGTACTGTGATATTCCTCCCGAAGAACTCGAGGCATATTTCAGCCCCAGTCCTCCAACAGATAATCACGTTCCACCAGAGTGGCTCCCAACTCGCACAACTGATGGTGTTGACCAATCACTAACTTCTCCCGTTCACCTACAAGAAGTCAAACATCAATTGGGAAGACTCCCAAGCAACTCCAGCCCTGGTCCAGATGGAATGGACTACAGGACGTGGAAGATGGCCAAGGGCTGTGATGTTGTTTTGGGGAAAGTATTCAACATATGTCTGTCCAATAGACGGATTCCAGCTGACTGGAAATTGAGCAACACTACTCTTATCCATAAGAAAGGGGATCCCCACGCACCATGTAATTGGAGACCAATTTGCTTACAACAAGCCATCTACAAAATCTATGCGGCCGTTTTAGCTAAACGTCTCGCTTCGTGGTGTATTAAGAACGACACCATCTCCCCACTTCAAAAAGGTTTCCTACCCTATGAAGGTTGTTTTGAGCACAGCTTTGTCATGCAATCATTGATTACAGACAGCAAGAGAAGAAGTAAAGATCTTCGAACCGTCTGGTTTGACTTAAAGAATGCATTTGGTTCTATTCCACACGACAAACTGTTTGAGATGATGTCTCGACTAGATATCCCAACACCCTTCATCACGCTCTGCAAGGACATCTATAGTGGTTCATCTTCGAAGATCAGAACCAAACAGGGCTACACAAATGCTATTCCGCAAACTGTGGGGGTCAAACAAGGCTGCCCATTAAGTCCACTTTTATTCAATTTGGCAATCCAAGGTATGCTTACCGGTCTAGATGAAGTTGATTGTGGTTATGAATTCTCTACTGGCCAAAGGATCAAATATCTAGCCTATGCAGACGATCTCTGCATTATCGACTCCACCAAGGAAGGCATTAATGCCATGATTGCCAAACTTGAAGAATTCTCCACCTGGGCTCACCTCACTTTTAACCACAAGAAGTGTGCATCTCTCTCCATGATCAACAGCAAACCCAAAAAGTATGTTGAGAGCTTTTCTCCTCTACTCCACAACCAACCTATTCCTGCCCTCAAATGGGAGGAAAGATACAAATATCTAGGTATCACAGTTGGGAGAGAAAAACTTGGATCCCTCAGTGAACTTAAAGATCAGATGCTACATGATACTGAAGCTATCTGCAAAAGTTTCTTAGCAGATTGGCAAAAAGTTGACGCCATAAATTCATTTGTCATCTCCAAGGCTCAATATCATCTAAGAGCCTCCACACCCTACAGAACCTGGGCCCAGTCCATCGATGCCAAGATTCGTCAACTGATCAAGAAAGCTCTAAGGATGCCCAAGCATACCAATTCAGCCTTTCTCTACACTGCCCATTGGCAAGGGGGCTTGGGGTTGTACTCCTTAGAAGACAATCTTGATGTAGCCAGAGTGACACAATTTTTCAAGTGTCTCACCAGCCCAGATGCAATTGTCTCCAGATGTGCATGGGACCAGCTAACACAGGTCGTTTCAAGACGAACTTCAATCAAAGATCCCTCTACAGCAGATATTGAGTCTTTCCTCAACACACCACCACCTCCTCGTGAGAGTGCCAAACATGGGGACGTGCAAAGTTTGTTTTCAATAGTTAGAAAGTCTTTGCAACGTCTGTCATTCACAGTTTCCATCCCATCTGAGAGAGACATCATTATAACCAGCAGTGGTGAAGATGTAAGCAAAGAAAACAGGAAATGTGTCACCAAGGTAGCTCGTAAATCTATCCGTGCCATCAGACTAAGCCAGTTGACCTCTCACCCGGACCAAGGTCGTGCCTTCAGTGAAGCAAGTCATCATCCTGCAAGTAACAGCTGGATTCAGAATGGGGACTACGTGTCGTTTGCTGATTACCGTTTTGCTCTGAAAGCAAGAGTCAATCTTTTGCCAGTCAAGAGAGTCCTCAAAAGGATGGGCAAAGTATCAAACGACATTTGTAATCGTTGCAAAGACAAACCAGAAACTCTTGCTCATGTCCTAAATGCTTGCCCAGCCAATACTGGCTTAATGAGAGAAAGGCACAATGCTGTTCTTGACTGCCTGTACAAAGCAACAGGTATCAATGGAACCAAGTTCCTTGATCAGAAGATTCCTGACTCACCTGGCTGCCTTAGACCGGACCTCGTTGTGACAGCTACTGACTCCATCACCATTGTTGATGTCACTATCCCCATAGAGACCGGGGAGGACACTAGTGGTTAATGATAATGGAAGAACATATACTAGCACTACAGCTATAGGAAAGTTAAGATTGTACAGTTGCCAGGTATGGTGTATTTCACTTCAGTATTGATGAGCGCTCATAAAAACTTCATAAAACGTCATAAAACGTCAAAAACCAATTCTACATTAGGGTGTCGATATCACTCTTTAGAGTCGTGTGTATTATGTATTAATTTTTTCAACAAAAAAAAAAACATCACAAAACGACTTTTTGTAGCAACAAAAACACAACAGTCAATTATTATTGACATACTATAGTTCCTTAATTTATTATTTTAAGCAAATTAATTAATTTATTTTCAATTAATCAATTTATTTCCAAGTTCATTTTTGGCAGCTCAAATTACATGCATGGCATCACATTGTCAAATGGGATGTTACAGTAGTTGTATATATGCAATAATTAACACGTGTTCTTAGTAATCATGCAGTTGTCCTTTGTACTTCGTGGTGAAGAAGTTGGGATTGTTTCATCAAAAAACTTAAATAATTTATTGTCAAGTACATTGCAAATATTTGTGAAGTTTTGACTTTCATTGGTATGTATATATGTGAACTGGATTTCTTATTTTCAGTTATTTCGCATACGTTAAAATTTTAATAACTCTCTTATGCACGTATGATGATCATGTGCAGTTTTAATGTTATATACTAATTAAGCGGCCTCGGCGCGTGAGTATCATGTGCAGAGGGTTACGGTAGTTGTTTTATGTGTCTGTCTCTGGTGTCTCAAAGATCTCGAGGCACACTTTACTGAGACAAGGCCCGAACCACCATTATCGCCACCTCCAGACGGATACCCTGACACAGGGGATTCCACCTTTGAGCCGAATGAACTGTCATATGAGATCACTCCGGAGGAGGTCCAAACGCAGTTGAAACGTCTCCCTCTGCAGTCCAGCCCCGGCTCAGATGGCGTCCCATACTTTGTATGGAAGTCCTCCACAGTTGCTCCCAAGTTGTTGAGCCTCATTTACAACACGTGCTGTAAGAGCAAGAGGACACCAGAGAGCTGGAAGGGCAGCAACACCATCCTGATTCACAAGAAGGGGGACGAGAGCGACCCAAGCAACTGGCGCCCCATCTCTCTCCAACCCACCATTTATAAAATCTATGCGGCAGTTCTTGCCAGGAGATTGGCCACTTGGGCACTTGCTAACAAAAAGATATCGGCTGCTCAGAAGGGTTTCCTGCCCTTCGAAGGGTGCTTGGAGCACTCCTTCACAGTAGAGAGTATCCTGGAGGATAGCAAGAGGAGGAGAAAGGACGTCCGGATGGTCAATGGCTGGACCTCAAGAATGCCTTTGGCTCCGTTCCACACCACGCCATCTGGAAGATGATGACGGCCCTGAAGGTGCCAGCCCACTTCCAAGACATCTGCAGAGAGATTTATTCCACTTCATCCCATGCAGAGAGTTAGAAGTACAGAAGGTCTTACAGATCCTATTCCGTTGACAAAGGGTATTAAGCAAGGTTGTCCCTTGAGCCCTCTATTGTTCAACTTGGTTCTTGAAGGAATCCTACCCACCATTGAAAAGATGGAAGGAGGCTATCGATTGAGTAATGGGGAGACGGTGAAGATTCTGGCCTATGCAGACGACATCTGTGTCGTGGGAGCAAGTAAGATTGAAATTAATGCCATGCTAACCAAAATTTTCTCTCACATGCAGTGGACTGGCATGAAGTTCAATGCAGCCAAGTGTAGATGCCTCTCCATGATTAACCATGGGAGTAGGAAATATGTCGACCGTTTCAGCTCCCAGCTCGGCCCCGACAATGTCCCTCCCCTCAAGTGGGGTGACAGATACCGGTACCTCGGCGTTGAGAGAGGGCGGTCCGCTGACGCCTCTCCAGAGGAGATGGCGGAGGAGATGATCAAAGATGCAGAAGCAATCTGCAACTCCTCACTAGCCGACTGGCAGAAAATCGACGCAGTCAACAGTTTTGTGATCTCCAAAGCTTCCTATCTCATCAATGCTACGATGGTAAATAAGACGTGGTGTCAGAGGATCGATGGGAAGATCAGACGAGCAGTGAAGCAGGCCATGAAGCTTCCTAAGCGAACAAGAAAAGGAAAATTCCAATAAGATCTATGCTGCCATCTTAGTGAAGAGGCTGGCCTCCTGGGCCATCAACTACAAGAAGATATCCTCAGCTCAAAAGGGATTCTTGCTATATAAGGGCAAGTGGAACACTACACCCCCATCACACTATCTGGGCCATGATGTCTATCCTCAAGGTTGCATCGGACTTTCAATCCAGTTGCAAAAACCAAAAACCAAAACCCGAAACCAAAGTACAGTAGTCCATATAACGTAAGATAAAAATTGTAGGTGACTGCATATGAGTATATGAGCATGACCATCTTCATACATAAGAAGGGAGAGACGGAGAATCCCAGCAACTGAAGACCCAACTCCAGATGGATACCGTGACACAGGCAACACCACCTCAAGCTCACTGCAGCCATGTTCAGACGTTTGGCAGACTGGTAGAAGTCAAAATCAACACCATAAATACCTTTGTAATCACCAAGGCAACCTAGCTATCTTAAGAGTAAGAGTATGATATTTATATAAGTGCAAGATTATAATTATCACACTTAACCATCCCACATCCATGTCTGATGACAGCAAAGAAGATCCACAAACAAATCCAGCCAGACGAAAGCTCATACACAAGTGAACATATATAAAGTAGAACTAGCTTATAATTATTTTTATCTGCTTCAAATGAAACGTATGCCTATAATTTATGTACAACTAAAATACTTTTATCATGATCACATATATATGTATCCACAAAATTACTACAACATCCCACCTCTATGTACATGGCTATAGTAAAAGGGTGGGCCATGCACTCCAATAGTCTAGTAATTGTTGTATACAATAGCTGTGGTCAAGATATTGAATTTAAGTCACACGCAGAGGGATCGACAAGCTGCTAATGGTTCAAACATGAAATGATGTAGATCGACAGATGGCAGATGTCAAACTATCATGCCCAATGCACCCTTAATAAGGTATAATTTATGTTAAGTTATACATATTTCATGACACTTCAGCGTTGCAACACATAGCTGCTAGGCCTTTTGTTTCCTCAGTGCTATTGTCCTGCCTGGTAGTGATGTCACACATTAACACCGCGGCCCATTTCAATACGACCAATCAGTCAAATATTTTAAGGCTGTCATAGTGTGCACACAATGAATTTGATGCTATACAAATTGATGGTTTCGCCAGCTCTGACTGCTTTGATCCCACAAACAAATATCCCTTTCGGTGCACATCAACTTAATTCAACAGATAGCGAGCTAGATAATTTACACGGTCATGATAATACAACCGCTATATGAACAGTTACCAGTGGCATACGTATAACCGATGCAATTGCCGCGTGTACTCGAAACCAAAGTATCATAGTCTTAATTTATAACGTAAGGAAAAATTTGTAGGGGACTGCATGATGATTATGATGACAGCACATGAGAACTAGATAGCTAAACCAGACCACATCCTTTTCAATCTCAGACTATGGTGTATATATATGGCTCACCAAGAAGCTTCTTTTTCTTGGGCAATTCAAACCACCGGTGATACACCACACGATTCAACCCAGATTGACCCACGCAGAACAAACTGGACAGCGAGCGAAGCACTCGAGAGAACCATGCAACTTGCCAAGCAGCCCAAACATCGATCCAGAACCAGAGGAGGTACGACACGAGTGCGCCGCGCCTTTGCTGAGCTGGCAAGTTGAGTGCACGTGATCACCTCTTATTATGAAGTATTGCGGTCACATGATTGGAATGTAATTAACAGACTTGCCAGCTCAGCAAAGGCGCACTCGTGTCGTACCTCCTCTGATCCAGAACCGAGTCCAGAACCATCATGCACAACCACGTGCATGTCAGCTGAACCTGCGCATGCGCGAAAGAAGCTTCACAATAAGAGTTTAATTTCACGTTTGTTCTTAGTGGAATTATTATTATAGCACATAAAGCATATAATAGTAACTGTACATATAAATGGGGGCAATATAATTGTAGAAGGATTCAAATATATCGTTCTCACGCATCACAGTGTATTTTTAGTTTCATTAATATTGTTCAAAATTAGTCACACCAATACCATTATGGCTCTTGCTCAACAGGAAGAGGCTCTGATGTCACAGGAAGATAGTACTTCGTTATGATTTGGCCTACAGAATTAATTAGTGCATAGCTATAGGTGATGGCATCATGACTGTCGGACTAGCCTCGTAACGTACCCATACAGACTCTCTCCTTTGACCTTACAATAACAGTCAAAGAGGAGAGCTTGCATGGGTATGAGGCTATGTTGGACAGTGAATGAGTGTGCTAGCTATAGTATATATGTGTACCAGGATCATAGTAGTCATAGATGGTGACTGGAGACTGTTGGGGATTATCGATTTCAAATCTCTTCTGGAACTCCACAACAAATGTGGTAGGAGGTTGACTTGGAACCTATAGGTTCAGTGAATTATGCAACTTGCAATAATTATTGGATTAACCTATGGTCATAGTGAGTCTCACATCATCAAAAAGTAGAATACAACATTAGATCCTTTTTTCTCAATCTTTCTGAACTCAGACTGTCCAGCCTAAGGAAAGAATTTGGTACATCACTACCTAATAAGAAACCTATTGCACTCTGTGATTGTTGCTCACTTGGCCTTCCACAAGTTTTCCTTCCAAGAAGATATATCCTGAGGGTATTTCCACATCAACAATGGCCATGTTGGAGGAATCCCCATCAAGATATCTGTTATATGAAGTATCACACTTAATCATGCTAGATACATAGCATACGGCAATGAAATAATCATACCTGATTCTAATAAAGAGTGTTAGCAGTGATCTCTGATTGAGAAGATCTCTTTTCTCTGATGCTAGTTCCATACTGAATGTCCTAGTGTCCTCACAGCAATCACAACCATGATAAGACACAGTGCTCTGTGAAGGTGAAGAATGAAACAGATCTATGTATAAAAGTTCTATAGACAGACTATCTCAAGATATATATAATTATAGTTTATACAAGTGTCAGTGTCAAACCTGAATAACAGTCATCCCTTCACCAGACCATGAGACACAGTTGTCATTACTTGGAACATTTGGTACCTATATGTATCATCAAAATTATTGAAATGAAAGTATACTATTTTTATTTCGAGTTAACAAATTCCTCACACTGATCTGTATGTTTTTGTGGGTTTTATTTAAACAGATTGTCATGGCTTGCCATTATCATAGTGCCTCATAGCAAGATTCACATGCAGTTTTTTAAAAAATTGCTTCCTAAGAGTAGACAAAATAATGGCTCACCTGCTTGAGGATCATCTCAGAGTGATTAGCATTGACAAAGGTGGTTGTTTCGGTGCTCAGTCCGGGAATGTTCAATGTTACTTCCATGTTCAAGTCAGTTTTAAAATTTTCATACTCGGTCAGAGCTCGTGTTGCAACAATTGTATCCTGTAAAGTGAGAAGGCTGGGAATGGTATACAAGCATGGCTATATTGTGCAGCAAGCTACGTTATATTATGATCCATGACAATGAGTCAATAATGGCCACTACTAATAAATCTACACATGCATGCATGTATACCTGGGTTGAAAAATATTTTCCATTGCCTCTCCTTGTCTTAAGCAACCACTTAGCGAGACAATGAATGTTGTCCTCATTTTGAACATTGTTAGCTCCCAATAGTGCAAGGAGGGCATAACCAGTTGTCTCAACACAAGCTGCTGTCTGATCAGAATAATAATTCCTGTCCCAGTAGGATGTTCTCTTGTTCCTTTCGTCACACACAACACAACCACTACCAACTGCATGCATGCCAGTCAGTGGGATGTGTTAGTCACCTTGGGTAAGTATTTTTATTTTTATTGTATAATATATTCTAGCTCACTTCGGTTACTTTTAGTGATACGAGAGCTCAGATTAGTAAGAACACGCTGACTTAGTCCTCTTTTCGAAGATTTCACGAGAGAGTAGGCCATGAGAGCAATACTGTAGTCAGAGAACTCAGTCTCTTCATTATTGAAGACTCTTCTCAGGTATAATTCAGCAAGCTGGATGGCACTCTTGGCTCTTGTCTGCATGTATTAGTGATACAGCATTCGTAAACAATGCAGCACATGAATGCATGCATGCTGGTGTAGCATATAATTTACCACATTTCCAGAGACAGGAGTATCTTCAGATTCACCAAATATGTCCACATACTGTTTCAGAGCAACAATGGAAAATGCAGTGTGGCCACCAAGATTTCTATTACCCTAAGATGAATTAATAAAGAAAATGAGAAATCTTTCAACTTAATTGAGGCATTTTTTGCTTATACAATTAGCCTGGAGTTGTGAACTCGTCCATTGACAGGTATTTCACCAGTCCTTCGATTCTGGTTGTTGATGATGTAGTTAACACTTGAATTGAGAACTGACATATCTATCAATTGAATGTCTGGTTCTTGATCTAAAAATTTCCCCAACAACAACAACAACAACAACAACAAAAAAGTCAATTCCAAGAATTTAAGCTTTAATTTATCACCTACGTACCTTCGTAAAACTTTACAATACTTGAGAAAACATTAACAACTGAAGCAGTCAACCATGAGGTGCAGGGTTTTGAGGGCCAGATGCTAAAGCAACCAGAAGGTTTGAGGAAGCTTAGTTGATTTTGATAGCCTGTATGCATATACATGCATCATGTTACTTGTTCATGACTAATTGAATTTGCATACAATGATACGGACATGCATACCTCTCTGGATATTCCGTTTGATCTTTTTTGCTGTATGCTCTTCCAGCTGATCTAAAGCTACCAGATACTCTCCAGCAACAACATTGATAGCTGTTGCTGCCAGGTTTTGTTCACCACATCCACTTGGAAGGCGCAACAGAAATTGAGGATTGAAATTTCCAAAGCTTTCAACTGGAATTGTAGCACCTATATTATATGCAAAGGTGTAAGTGACAATACTATTAGCAATGTTGAATGAAGAGTATATATAGAGCTAACCAGTGACTGAGATGGTTGCTGATGCTGATCCTGGTACTACACAGGAAGGAAGAGAGAAGTTGAAGCAGTGTTCTCCAGTACCTGCATTGGAGGCAAGTAATTGAACCATAAAGAGTTCAGTTCAAACCCTATTACCATATGATGTGGATTAGAGCTCGGAGTATTATGTTATACATACCTTCAGCTAGAATATTTTCAGACAGATCAAAACTCTCGCAACCAGGCTGAAATTAATGTGAATAATTTTGAAAATGTTGTGTATTAAGATGTAAAAATGGAGTGTCTAGTATCACGGTATTTATTGACTAAGCAGATATTAAGGTACCTTGACAAACAGCTCTTTGGTGACAGCATCTCTCTCTCCCAGGTTGTTGACAGCTGCTACAGTGATGGCCAGTCGTCCAATGGCAAGAGGCCTCAGTTTGAGAGCAAAAGGTTGGCTGGAGCTTTGCTGGATTCTAAGAATATTGCTCTCTGGTAGAGCTGTTTCAAGAATAAGTAGATCATCATCCACTTGGACTGATATGGTAGCCTGCATGCAACAAGCATTATGCAAGACATGCCACGGTTATTATACTTGTGCTTCGATATATGAATGAACCACAGATGCAGTAATGTGGCTTAAACTACACGAATACTGCTGTCCATTATAATAACCTACATCAACAAACTGTTGGCTCTTTCCAAAGTTGAACACCAAAGGAATGATAGTCACTGCCTCTCCAAAGTTCACACTGAAGGGAAGCTCAAGAGAGACAAAGAAGTCCTTTACGACCCTCAACTGGGCCCTTCGTGAGACACCCAGTCCCACCTCTCTATGGAGGCCGATGGACTCAGCAAACCACGTGGTAATGGTATCAGGAGTAGTGGAGTTCAACACAGCATCTCCATCAGAACTGCATGCATATAGATATATGCATGCATCTGCCACTTTAAATTTAACACAATAATAAGTTTTCATCCTCAGACACATTACTAACTTCATTGGCTATTTCAAATCACACATACTTTGCTTTCAACACTTGAAATATCCAGCTTTCAGGGAAGAAAGTCCTGGCTTGCTCTTCTTGCTCATTTGGTTCAATTTCTTCACTTGGCTCTTCCTCAATTACAAGATCAGGTTCTACCTCTGCTTGATTTTCAGGCAGTTTTAATTGGTCCTCACCCCCCAGATCAGAGATACTGAGGAATGGTAAAGGTTGGAGTCTAGGTTCAGGTCCAGCTGGTCCAACATCATACAACCAGTCATAATCANTTGTTCATTCACTTTTTCAACACTACAGTGTGGAAACTATTAGAGACTGGTTAGTCCTTACAAAAAGCTTGAGTAGCAGTACTACATTGAGTGAAGGAGGCTAATGCGCATGCGCATAATAATGCCACGTGGATAATGACCTTTGAACTCTACAAGAAGATGGCTACATGGAAGTACATGAATTTATACTCTCAGTTTTAAAGCTTTCTAGTTTTTGTTTAGGCTTATCTGTGATGAAAACGAGTATCAAGGAATGTAGTACCTATGAAAAGAATTTACTTTGTGCTGTCAAAGTTGGCTCAACGCATTCTGGTTCTCTGGAAATGCTTTTCAAGTAAGTCAGTTAGGAAGTACGTACGTACGTAAGTAAGTTAGAAGAACAAAAATGGCACTATGGTGGCTTCCCACTAGCGCTCTCTACGAGTGCTGAGGAAACTTTTTGCGAGTTTCAAGCCTTGCAAGCAGTTGGTAATCTGTTTGTGAGAGCCTCTGAGCAACTTTGAAAGTTTGATTTTGTTTGACTAGATTTTTATGGTGACCAACATTTTGTATTGTGTCTATGGGACAGTCGGCCCATTCCTACTATACGTACTACCGTACGTATGATAATTGTCTATTCTAAACACTGCATGCATGACAAGCTCAATGATCTTGAAGAACTCTGTGTCATGCTCAAGAGGTTTGTTAAAATCATCACCATCCATGTGAGACAGAACATTGCCAGAGAAAAAGTACCTGAGTGTGATTAACTCACAATTACTGCACAGCCCACAAAATGAACAATGTCATCTTCTTTTTTGTCAATTTGGCCAATTCGGTAAAGATTCATCCGTTTTTAATCTCATGAGTTTAATTTTCACCGGGGTTAGCACAAAGGCTTACCGGTGTCATAGGATATTCACTCTGGGTAAAATCTCCTCCCCCGGAGGATCCGGTCTAAGGATATTTCCTCCCCCCTGGAGATTTTGCCCTAGGACTGGGACTCCTCCCATAGGACTGGCGCTCCGGGTGCCTTTACTGCCTTGAACTTGTTGATTGTGAAGAAAAAACGATATGAATAGAATAGTATGTTATAGTAATGCTAGGTCTAGGGTTAGAGCTAGGGCTAGGGCTAGGACTAGAGCTAGGACTAGGGGTAGAGCTACCGTTCCTCGTTCCGTTCTTCAATCAGTCACGCATAGCGATAAAATAGAAAGTTATTATATTCGACTCTGTCCAGCCATATGTTTGTGTCTGACCATTGGTTCATAGTCCTACAAGCTTGTATAGAATCTGACATTCATCCATAGCCTTTTTAGTACCTCATGACCATCAACAACAGTATAAACTCTTGCTGTTTGGGGGGGAGCTTGTATCCTAAGGGGGGAGATTGCGTCCTAGGAAATTAACTCCGGGGGGAGAAATTACCCTTAGGAGAAATTCTCCCCCGGAGAAAATTTTCGGGGGGAGCTCTGGTCCTGTGACACCGGTATAAATTTCTAGATCTACTTTGTAAAGTTTTTAATTCGGTGTTTTGGTAATTTGACCGCATGTCACAAAAAAAGCAATGCATGCACATAGAATTTAGTCAACACTATACCTACCATGTAGTACTTCTCTAGTGCTTTGAGAGTACACTTGCCTTCCATGACAAATCTTCTTGTACCGGTTATTCTGGCTACATATACAGTCTTTATATAAGACAGAGGCCGTTGCATTAAATGTGTCGTCACTGTAGCTGGTCAGTGAGAAGGTCTCTGTCACACCAACGTGGTAGCTTTGAGGAGCAACGAGGGCATGACTGCAATATGCATGATGGTGTATTCAATGCAATGCATGTACATTATAGATTCAACAGTCTAATAGAACTTGCAAGGCTTACGTTGGAAGAGTTGTGATTCTGAAGATCCCATTTGCAGCATCAAAACAGAGTAGGGATATCACTGATAGTATGGACACTGCCTTCATGTTGATGAGTAGATCATGAAGTATAATCTAGATGTCATGTAAGCACTGTTATATAGAACCAAAAAAAATAATATTAAACACCAATATAACATTATATATAACAAGGTATGAAATGGTACCATAATAAACATCAGTGTACACGCCCATAAACCAAACTAGTTTATAATAGTCACACTGCAACAGAATCTTTACCTGCAGCTGGCAACTTGCCAATTGACAGCATGCATATATAAGCCTCCAGCAAGTTGAAGAACTGAACAGTTTTTCTCCTAGGCATTCTTTTATAGGCTCCGAGGCTCAGGAGACTCCTCCTCATCATCATGTACATGTACAGCTACCGGTATGGAAGTGGTCGTCATAGCTAGCTTAGAGGTTAACAATTTTAAAATTCCCGCCAAAATCCAAATTCGAAATACTAAGGAGAACTTAGTGAATTTGTCTAATTCTCAACATTATAACTAAATTATTAAAACTACAAAAGGGAGAAAAACAATGGCACATATACAGATTTGAATTCAATATTTAACATTTATAAATCACATGCATGCATACATCATTGTGCATAGATACACTAAGTTAGTTTTAAGTTCTGTCACCATTAATGGCAATTATTCAGCAGAGAGAGGCTCTGATGTCACAGGAAGATAGTACTTGGTTATGATTTGGCCTACAGTGCATTGATTAGTCGATGGTTGTCTTGTTATGGTATAGTTTACAATTGCAGTTTCATGTTACATTGCATGATTGTCAATGACACACTGGTATACACACGACTGGTGAGTTAGATAGTCTGACCTGGATCATAGTAGTCATAGATGGTGACTGGAGACTGCTGAGGATTATCAATTTCAAATTTCTTCTGGAACTCCACAACAAATGTGGTAGGAGGTTGGCTTGGAACCTATATAGGTTCAGTGAATAACAATATAATTATGCAACTTGAGATTAACCAATGGTCATATCATGATAGTGAGTCTCACATCATCAAAGTATAACACAACATTAGATCCTTTTTTCTCAATCTTTCTGAACTGAGACTGTCCATCCTAGAAGATAAACAATGCCATAAAATTCTCATTGATTACTCAACAAGCAACATAATTGTACAACGTATAATAATATGATTGTTGCTCACTTGGCCTTCCACAAGTTTTCCTTCCAAGAAGATATATCCTGAGGGAGTTTCCACATCAACAATGGCCATGTTTGAGGAATTCCCATCAAGATACCTGTATTGTTTGCATGAAGTAATGTACCTCTCATTCAAGCTGCAGGTTAATCGGCATGCATGCCTTGAAACTTATATAATGTATTTTACCTGATTCTAATAAAGAGTGTTAGCAGTGATCTCTGATTGGGAAAATCTCTTTTCTCTGATGCTAGTTCCATACTGAATGTCCTAGTGTCCTCACGGCAATCACAACCATGAAAAGACACAGTGCCCTGCACATAAGGTGACCATAAAACAGATATATAGTCTAAAGGTCATGCAATTTAGACTATTTGTCTCAAATTGACTACAGCTACTGGGTTGATACAAGCAACAAACCTGAATTAGAATCCCCCCTTCACCAGACCACGAGACACAGTTGTCATTACTTGGAACAACTGGTACCTATAAAGGATCATTAACAACGATAAAAGTAGTGAGACAACTCAAATGAATGACTTGAGTAGCAGCTGCATGCATGCATGGATGTATGGCTCACTTGCTTGAGGATCATCTCAGAGTGATTAGCATTGACAAAAGTGGTTGTTTCAATGCTCAGCCCTTGAATGTCCAATGTTACTTCCATGTTTGTGATCAAGCTATCTTTAAAATTTTCGTAGGCAGTCAGAGCTCGTGTCCCAACAATTGTATCCTGAGAGGAATCATGTATAACAGTGTCATTTCTATAGACTACATCTTCACCTTGCACAGTCATGGGTGCAATTACCACAGCAAGATTTATTTAAAACCATCAACATAACACAAGCTTGCACAAGGGAAATTAAGGCTAAAATTAATACAGCTGCTATTAATAGTAATTGTTACAAATAATATATATCAGTTTAATGACAGGAAGCAAAAAATTAATAACTATAGCATACCTGAGACGAAAAGAATCTTCCAGAATATCTCCTCGTCATAAGCAACCACTTAGCAAGACAATGAATGCTGTCCTCATTTTGAACATTGTTGGCTCCCAATAGAGCAAGGAGGGCATAACCAGTTGTCTCAACGCAGGCTGCTGTCTGATCAGAATACTGTAGGATGTGCGAAGGCTGCCGGAAATTGCGTCTCTTGTTCCTTACATCACACACAACACAACCACTGTCAACTGCCATGAATATTAATACAAATGGGGTGCATGTATGTTAGTCATCCTGAGTTAGAATCTGATGTTCAATAAGTATATATATATATATAGTAGTCAATTATTAGTGTTAACTTACTTTGGCTACTTGTAGTGATACGAGAACTTAAATCAGTAAAAATACGTTGCGTGAGTCTTCTTCTTGAAGAATTCACAAAAGAGTAGGCCATGAGGGCAATACTGTAGTCAGAGATTTCATTCTTTCTACTATTGAAGATTTTCCTCAGGTATGATCCAGCAAAGCGGATGGCTTTGTCAGCTCTTGTCTGTGATATTGATACAGAATCCAGTATGCAGTATGATGTCAAACTTATAAGCTTATAATAGGAATTTTGAAATTGAAATCCTCATTTCATGCAACCTATACCAGTTGCATCACACACAAAAAAAAATGATCTAGAAGAGTTTGGTGACACACTCCTCCAGGATACAAAATCGTACAAATCGATGAGGTTAGCACAATTAATGTCGTGTATATATAATTATTACATAAAATTAATTACCACATTTCCAGAGACAGCAGTATCTTCAGATTCACCAAATACGCCCACATACTGCTTCAGAGCCACAATGGATAATGCAGTGTGGGCACCAAGATTTCTATTACCCTAAAATATACAGTATCAAGGTAACAAGAAAGGACTTCAACTCAGTAGACTTGCATAAATCATACTATTAGTCTGGAGTTGTGAACCGGTCCATTGATGGGTATTTGACCTGTCATTTGATCTTGGTTATTAATGATGTAGTTAACACTTGAAGTGAGAACCGATAGGTCTATCAATTCTATGTCTCGTTCTTGATCTGAAATTTCCAATAATTATCATGAAGATTATAAAAAGTCATAATTATTACCTATTGGAACTTGGAAGAATTTTTAAGTGTCAAATCATCCATTATGTACCTTTGTAAAACTTTACAATACTAGAGAAAACATCAACAACTGCAGCAGTCAACCTGTCCAATATATTATACAAATATATACAATGGATTATTGGTTATAGGTATTAATTGCATTTAATATAAGTATATAGTTATACGTATTGAACTTACCATGAGGTGCATGGTGCTGAGCGCCAGATGCTAAAGCACCCAGAAGACTTGAAAAAGGTTAGCTGGTTTTGATAGCCTAAATGGCATTGTATTGTAAATTAAAACATTTAGTATTGTGGATATAGAGACATGTGCATACCTCTCTGGATATTCCATTTGATTTTTTTTGCTGTATACCTTTGCAGCTGATCTAAAGCTACCAGATATTCTCCCACAACCACATTGATGGCTGTTTTTGCAAGGTTTTGTTCACCACATCCACTTGGAAGACTTAGTAAATAATGAGGATTATAATATTCAGGGTTTTTAATTGGAAGTGTAGCACCTAAAATAGAACAAAAATTCAGTGACAATCTCTAATGAAACTTAATTTGAATGCCAAAGTGCTAACCAGTGACTGAGATGGCTGCTGATGCTGATCCTGGGACTACACAGGAAGGCAGAGAGAAGTTAAAGCAGTGTTCTCCAGTACCTTCATTGTATAGGCAAGCATAGAAAAACAAAATTATGTAGACGAGAGTTAAAAGTTTAGAGTAAACTACCAAACATATTGCAAATACGTGTATACCTTCAGCAAGAATATTTTCAGACAGATCAAAACTCTCACAACCAGGCTAATATGACGTGAATATAAAACAAAAATTAAATATACATTCATATTATGTTTATAATTATGTATAAATATGTTCTTAATGATTAGTCTGAAGATACCTTAACAAACAGCTCTTTGATGACAACATCTCTCTCTCCCAGGTTGTTGACAGCTGCTACAGTGATGGTCAGTCGTCCAATGGCAAGAGGCCTCAGTTTGAGAGTAAAAGGTTGGCTGGAGCTTTGCTGGATTCTAAGAATATTGCTCTCTGGTAGAGTTGTTTCAAGGATAACCAGATCATTATCCACTTGGACTGATATAGTAGCCTGCAAAATGCAGTATAATGCAATTTAAGACATGCATGGGTATGTATCTGTACATGCACATAGTATTGATGAATGCTTTAAATTTTAGGGGTACTGTTGTACATTATATTTCACAGATAACTAACATCAACAAATGGTTGACTCCTTCCAAAGTTGAACACCAAAGGAATGATGGTCACTGCCTCCCCAAAGTTCACACTGAAGGGAAGCTCAAGAGAGACAAAGAAGTCCTTTATGACCCTCAACTGGGCCCTTCGTGAGACACCCAGTCCCACCTCTCTATGGAGGCCAATGGACTCAGCAAACCACGTGGTAATGGTATCAGGAGTAGTGGAGTTCAACACAGCATCTCCATCAGAACTGCATGCATATAGATATGCATGTGCCACTTTAAATTTAACACAATAATAAGTTTTCATCCTCAGACACATTACTAACTTCATTGGCCATTTCAAATCACACATACTTTGCTTTTAACACTTGAAATATCCAGCTTTCAGGGAAGAAAGTTCTGGCTTGCTCTTCTTGCTCATTTGGTTCAATTTCTTCACTTGGCTCTTCCTCAATTACAAGATCAGGTTCTACCTCTGCTTGATTTTCAGGCAGAGAGATAGTGAGGAATGGTAGAGCCGGTTGGAGTCTGGGTTCAGGTCCAGCTAGTCCATCATCATACAACCAGTCATAATCAGCTACATAATTGTTGTTATGATATAATCATATATACACACACACACACACTCATGCACACACACAAACATACACACACACACACACACACACACACTACACACACACACACACACACACACACACACACACACACACACACACACACACACACACACACACACACACACACACATACACACACAGTGCACACACTCTCTCTCTCTCAATCAAAGGACAGTGTATACATTGTCAAAAAATAGCTATAATATTATATTAATTCTACTATATAAGTTTGGTCTGATTAAAGTAACAAAGTTAATCATTGAAAAGGCTAATCATGTAGAGAACTTACGCCATAATGGCCACCTGCATCTAGGGCGCTTAGGGCAGTAAATAATGGGATCTTGGACAGGAGATGGCAGTGGCTTGTCTAAATTAGAGAAAAGTGTCACACCAGCTGCCTGTATAGTGATTGACACATTAGAGTATGGTTAATCATTATACCTAAATGCACACATACACATCTAGACACACACACACGCAATATGTCTTACATTGAATATGTCATTAACTGCAATGCTTTTCGGCTCAGAGCAACAGCTTCTTCCCTTGAATTGCAATGGTTCTATGTATCTATTGCATAACTAGAAGGATACAAACGGTATTATAAGACACTAACAATAATTGCTGAGATAGGTGTATACAGCACGGTCACATTATTATATCAATTTGTTTGGTACACTTTACACTATACTTACATAGTCACTATCACTCAGCTGTGCTTTACTAAGAAAATTAGGTGGATTGTATTTCGGCTTGAAACAGCCTGTTGGACAGCAGACAGAGCTACAAGCATGTCCACGGATTGGTGAACCTCTAGTCAACTGACGCAGGAGGGTACACACCTACATACACATGGAGGAAACAAAATTTAATATCAACACTAAAAATTTAATGGTATTACATTGTCCTGGTCCAGAGACTTGCAAGCATCTGCAAGTAGCGTGACACTCTTGTCTAAAATACTGAGCAATACAATTGAGTTAGGAGAAGCTTTGGTTGAAATAGAAACATCATTGCCAGGTTTAGCATCACTTTGATCAAATTTGAGAGTCACTGCGTGGCTGAGTTCACACTGAATTTCTAACTCGATAAGATCAGCAACTAGCTCTCCATCTTCTCGGGCAAAGAAACCAAGGACTTTGACTATTGGAGTCATGGAATGGGTTACTTGGAATGAAAACTGGGTAGATTTAGCACCAGCTTGTCCCACAGAATGAGTGTGATGTTGAATACTTCCTTGAGAAATCACCTGCGGAATGCACAAAAGTACAAATCTATCTTTAAAGAAAGATGAGGCTATAGACCCATCACTAACCAGAAGATGAAGGAATTGGAATTCAACAGTTGCATCAGCACGAATCTCAGCACTAGAATTTGGCTGTATGTGTCAAGGTGCATGTCCATTAAGTTTAAAATTAACACTGAAATTTATGTATGCCTAACTTTCAAGATTTGGTCAGAGACATCTGTCAGTTGGAGGAAGGAATTGGTTGGCGAGTGCATTGGAGAGGGAGAGAAACACTCAAACTCCTTAGAACATGAGCTGAAGTGGGAAGTTGGACGTATCTAAAGAGAAATTAAGGGTAAAATGAAAACAATCAGCTACTCATAATTAAATCTAACTAAGTCTTACTGATATCTTTATGCATTTGGTATCCATGGGCACAAAGAAGGTTAAGTTAATAGTACCATCCTTATCGTCAGTTACCGTCTCCTCATAAAGAAGAACCTTATCTCCATTATTGGTTGTGGCTGTAATCAACACACTAGCACCAACAGCTGGAGAGCCATCAACAAGACTGGCAATAGCCTGTGTTAAAATAGCCTCTGTTATTGAATTGACATGAGAAATGAAAGCTTTGAAAGGCTAAAATATGAAGATTCCATTTAGGACAAGACAATAATTCTTATGCTTACCTTCACAGTGTAGTTGAGTCCTGGTCTAAACACCTTTGGATTGTCGTCTGCAAACTTCACATCAATTGGACTTGATACGAGGGAGAATTGATGGGTGTCTGCTGCCATGGTGCCACGACCAGCCTCTGCCACTTCAGCCACAACAGTGACAGTTGACCTCATACAGAATGGATCGTATTCATTGTTTATCAGTTGGTGATAAGCTTCAGCTGGAATATTGAATTCAAAGCGACCCTTATCCTGTAAAGAAGGGATGTATTATTGTAAACCAGCCCTCGGCACTTATCAATAAGTCAAACAGAGAAGGCAGTGTGGTTTGCTGGGCTTAGTCGATTGAGGCTATTTACAAGCATGCAGGTATACACAGAGACAATATTCACTTACCAGTACATGAGAATTGTTGTAAAAGAGAAGAGTTTCTATTCCAATAGAATTCAGAGTAGCATTAATCTTGACTGTGCCTTGCAGTGGTTCACCAAAAGTGTACAAGGCTTCCACTGAGCCTGTGATATGTCTATCCTCTCTTCCAAGCTGAACAGGACCAGTCAGTGTGACTTCAAACTTTGGGAGAACTGCACGCATGTAGAGATGGAAAATGAGTATGATGCAGGCATGGCGTAGTATAGGCCAACCATACAGCTTGATCAGCGTTAAAGGTATACGGTGCATCGGGAGTTCTTACCAAATTCTTCCACCATAAAAAAGCACTTGCCTCTTGGAATAACAGAGCTATGACGACAATTGCCCTCATTGGGAAGCTGTCAGTATCATTGCAAACATGCATGATCTTCATATATTATTGATTGCCAACCAACAGTGGCTCACATTTAACTGAGCTCCAATAGTCCACCTTCCAAAATTAGGTTCCTCTGATAATGGAAATTCTAAACATTTAAGATCTGTACAAAATAAAATGCTAAGTGATTACTATAAGTGAGATCTACAAAAGACTTAGTGTACTTATGATCTTAACTGGTGATGTAATGAGTGCATTAATTTTGTGGATCTCGTGTAATCAACTCCGTACCTCCAGCTGGTACTTGAACAGAATTCAACTTGAGAATCTGCTTGTGATAAGAATCCTGCAACATACAAAGTGTACGTACTGGTTCACTCAAGCCCAGCACACATCCAAGCATTCTAACAATACTTTCGCTATATAATAGCTATAATGATGACAACAAACTAACCTCAATTGTGATCTTGACCTTTGTGTGTGAATGTGGGTTTAATTGGGAGAGTATAGAAATGCATGAAATAGAAAGTCAACAGCTATAGAAGTATGACATAATCTTAGCCTCATTCCCAGGTCTTCCCCATAAAATATTGCAACTTGTGAAATACAAAATGCATGCCATAGAAGCTAGGCCTGGAAATGAGGTTATCATATAATCCACTAACGACCCATATACTACTAGCCTTGTTCCCAGACCTTGCCCATAAACTTTACCACTCACAAAATATACATGCTGGAGAAGGCCTGGGAACGAGGCTACCACACTACAATAATATAGGTTGACTTCGAGATCTGACTTCCTGGAAATCTCTTCACTCACAAAACGAGACACAGTGGCTTCTCTGTGGTAACAACCATTACACACAATCACTCATCCTCATCCTACTGCTTGCCATAGCAGATGTGATATTAACGTGGCCCTGACCAAAAAACAAACCAACAATTAACCCTGTACTCAAAGTTAATTGATCTCTCTCGAACTTCTTAGAAATCTGAAGCCATGGACAATGGCTCTTTCCATGGTCTCAAGCATCATAACCAATCGCCGATCCCACTTCCTTTGGTGTAACAAATATGATCTATTTACCCACTCATGCCTGCAAACTTCCAAGAAGCATGGTGCACCATGAATTGTTTCTCACACTTATAGAGGGTCACAGCAACTGAATAATGTTATTGGTTAGTAATTATTATATATTATTACTTACAGTGACGTTAGCTTTGTGAGGCTTCAGGGTCTTGTCAAGAAAGGCAATACAATATGAGACTGCAATGTGCATGTGAGTGCAAATGACTCTGAAGTGAAATGCTTTAAACAAATTACAAATTAATCAACGTGCACTGAAGATTTATTGCAGTGGAAGCTATATATATCAATGGAACAGATGTGCGAGTGGAAATAATTAAAAACCAATTAATGCTGAGGCTAGGGTGTACGTGGGAACAGCTGTGGGAACTATTAAACTATAAGCCTTAGACATATACAAATATGGTATATAGCGGGAAAGTTTTGCAGTGTCAGCATTTGCCGATGTCTCTCGTCTAAGATTTTTTGCGTTGCTGTGCGATGCCCATACATATGCACGCTATCAAGAATTTCACGGATGGATCATGATCTGCAAAAACTGTAAAAGCTTAATCCCACTAAACTTTCCCAGGTAACTCATGACAACATACTCTTCAGTCTAGTCACAACAGAATTATTTAATTGCACATCTATAATATTATGGGCCAGAGACTGCATGCTTGAATCATATTAAAGTGGAGACATATAGATATATAATTATCAGCATTAAATACAAACTCTGCAAACACTACAATTAATTGAAATTAATATGAATGACCTACCATCTTGCTCTGGCTTATAGATTGGCTTGCTTGTCCTTATCAAGAGGAATCCAAAATCATCTTGATTGAAAGATATTTGTTTCTTTAAGAAAACCATAGCTCCATTTTTTGCTGTTATGCTCACTGCATATTCTCGAACCACCAACTGATCAATACTAGGCATCTATAGAAAGTAGGGCACTCACATAATTAGCAATGTTGCTATTGTTTGTCCTAAACAGCTGGTACATTAGTTGATTCTAAATCACAGATTGACAATCATCAATAGACCTAGCTCTTACCTCGACAGATAGAACAACAGGTTGGCCTAATCGATGTGTGCATGCAAAAATACAAACGACAGAAAAGGAAAANGCATGGTGCACCATGAATTGTTTCTCACACTTATAGAGGGTCACAGCAACTGAATAATGTTATTGGTTAGTAATTATATATTATTACTTACAGTGACGTTAGCTTTGTGAGGCTTCAGGGTCTTGTCAAGAAAGGCAATACAATATGAGACTGCAATGTGCATGTGAGTGCAAATGACTCTGAAGTGAAATGCTTTAAACAAATTACAAATTAATCAGCATACACTGAAGATTTATTGAAGTGGAAGCTATATCGATTCAATTGAACAGATGGTCGAGTGGAAATAATTTAAAACCAATTAATGCTGAGGTTAGGGTGTACGTGGGAACTATTAAACTATAAGCCTTAGACATATACAATTATAGTATATAGCAGGAAAGTTTTGCAGTGTCAGCATTTGCCGATGTCTCTCGTCTAAGATTTTTTCAAATTTGCGTTGCTGTGCGATGCCCATACATATGCACGCTATCGAGAATTTCACGGATGGATCATGATCTGCAAAAACTGTAAAAGCTTAATCCCACTAAACTTTCCCAGGTAACTCATGACAACATACTAGTCACAACAGAATTATTTAATTGCACATCTATAATATTATGGGCCAGAGACTGCATGCTTGAATCATATTAAAGTGGAGACATATAGATATATAATTATCAGCATTAAATACAAACTCTGCAAACACTACAAATTCTACAATTAATTGAAGTTAATATGAATGACCTACCATCTTGCTCTGGCTTATAGATTGGCTTGCTTGTCCTTATCAAGAGGAATCCAAAATCATCTCGATTGAAAGATATTTGTTTCTTTAAGAAAACCATAGCTCCATTTTTTGCTGTTATGCTCACTGCATATTCTCGAACCACCAACTGATCAATACTAGGCATCTATAGAAAGTAGGGCATTCACATTATTAGCAATGTTGCTGGTACATTAGTTGATTCTAAATCACAGATTGACAATTATCAATAGACCTAGCTCTTACCTCGACAGATAGAACAACAGGTTGGCCTGATCGATGTGTGCATGCAAAAATGCAATCGACAGAAAAGAAAAAGAAATATGAATCGATTAATCGAGCTATATATGATTGGTGACAAGACCACATGCAGTTGTGATTTATTCACACGTTACAAACCTTGTTGTACTTCTCTAGTGCTTTGAGAGAACACGTTATCAAACTGTCCAGAACATGTCCATTGGCGCCGGCCACATGTGCAGCTTCGGTACAAGACAGAAGCTGTTGCATTAAATGTGTCGTCATCGTAGCTGGTCAGTGAGAAGGTCTCAGTCACACCAATGTGGTAGCTTTGAGGAGTAATGAGGGCATGACTGCAATGCATGCATTATGCATGTATGATATTATTATAAAAAGAGCAATTGCAAGTGCACATAATTATGAGATTAGCACTATGTCAGAGATGCAGATTGGAACACTGATGTACTGAAAGGCTTACGCTGGAACAGGCAGCGAATTTGTGATGATTCTGCTCCCATTTACAGGATCGTAATAGAGTAGGGATATCACTGATAGTACAAACACAGCCTTCATGTTGACGAGGAATAATCTTCTGTAGACTTCAAGCACTATTAAAAATAATTATACTTAACTTGAATTGAAATTAATCCACAATGTGTACTTAATTTACTTGATTTTGGACAACTTGATTTATGCATGTAGCTGCCAAACCGACAGCTATATAGCTTAGTAAGCTCTCCAGTAAGTTGAAGAACATGCAGAACAGTTTGCATTCTTTTATAGGCTCAGGAGGTATCATGGAAGTGGTCGTCAGAGGTATACCTACGCTAGCTCGATCTATAGATCTAACGCGCATGCGCGTACGTAACTTGGAATAAAATTCTCGTGGTTTTCGTGGTTAAACCAGTTGATCTATAGAGGCTTAATTGATTATAACCACGACTGAGCTCATGAGACCGTAGACGTGACCACGAATGTTTTTTTCCCCACAAATAAGTGAAACCTGATTGCTGCTTGCTTGATCCTGTTCAGTGCCCTCATCAATAGTAGCTGTTATTAGTAAATAGTAGACATTGATTAGAAATTATTGATTCCCTACGAAAACTAAAGTTTAAGTCTTAGAAGGCTGCATGCATCTAGTACAGAAATTAAAAACCACAACAACAACAACAACAACAACAACAACAACAACAAAAAACAACATAGCAACTTAATTCTAGTACATCTAAAAAAATAATAGCAATTGTCAAAGTATGAATAAAAGTCTAAGGTCTCTAATTATGTGCAGCGGGTGTTGGAATGGCACGCTATTCCCCATTGGGAGGAGGTGTGGAAAGTGGTGGGATAGTTGGACGAGGGCGTATACCTATATCAGGCAGTGGGACTTGAGGGAGAGGCTCAGACGTCACAGGGAGATAGTATTTAGTCACAATTTTCCCTGAAGATCAGAAATGAAGAAAGAACAAGCAAAAAAAATGCTTAAGTCTTATGAAGAAACTTTTCTAATCTGTTGTAGTTTTCTTATTTTGAACTTACCAGGATCATAGTAGTCATAGATGGTGACTGGAGACTGCTGAGGAGTGTCCACTTCAAACCTCTTCTGGAAGTCCACAGCAAATATGGTAGCAGGTCTGCTTGGAACCTGACATAAGAGGGGGAGGGAGAAGAAAAGATCATTAATACTTTTGCTCCAATTAGGACAACATGCATGGAGGTGAACTGTCCTCACATCATTGAAGTAGAGCACCACATTAGAACCTCTCCTGTCCACCCTCTCCAGTTGAGCCTGCTTGCCCTGCATGGCAAGGTCAGGACACGATGCAAACCATGCATCACCACACAATAATCTAATTAAGACAATTAAGAGGGTCAACACATACCACATCTCCTACAAGTTTTGCTTCCAAGAAGATATATCCTGAGGGTATTTCCACATCAACAATGGCCATGTTGGAGGTATCACCAGCAAGATACCTAATCAGAATACACAATTGTGTTTGCTTAGCTGGACAGTTCCATTCAGGACAATAGAATGTATGGTAAGGCGAGTATATACCTGATCCTAACCAGGAGGTTTAGTAGTGTTCCAATGGGTGTGTCACTCCTCACTGAGGCCACTTCCAAACTGAACGTCCTGCTATCATCACAACAGTCACAACCGTGGTAGGACAGAGTGCTCTAGTTAGAATAAGGAGAGAAAAAAAGCAAAATGAAAAATTTTCGTCTCATGGAGAAAACCATCAGGCTATAACAAAGCTGTAGTATTAGAATTCCCTTGAAAAGCATTTTATATTCACTCTGTGTGTACAGTCACTCTTTTTTTAACCTGTACAATGGCTGTTCCTGCACCAGACCATGTAATGCAGTTGTTGTTACTTGGAACAGATTGTATCTGTAGGAACAAAACTATGTATGACTCAATCACACAATGATGAAACTGAAAGCTGTGTGTGCATAGGTCACCAATGTTACACTTACACTCCTGTCTGCTCTTTCAAAGCGGTTCTCATCTGTGATGGAGATGATTTCAGCACCCAGTCCAGGAAAGTTGAAAGTCACTTGTTTGTTGATCTCTGAAGTGAAACTCAGCTCTCCAAATGTAGCTAAAGCTTGCATAGCAACAACTGTATCCTGGTGTGTGTGTGTGTGTGTGTGAAGTTACTAAGTAACAGTAGTAGTTCAAGTAGTTCATACCTATGCATTTTTAAGTGTTTTAATTAGCCTCGGCCTTCTGCGTGCTGCATGCTAGTATTGATTTATTAAGTTGACGATCTTTACCATTTTCGTAAATAAAATCATCTGGTAAGAATCGTCAACGTAATAAATCAACAATAGTAGCACGCAGAGGGCCTGGGGACGAGGCTATGTTTTAATTCAAGTGAACAGTATTTGGGCTTGTAGCCTTATGCTGTCCACTTGAAGTCATGCAACTCTAATTTGTGTTTGTGTGTGTGTGTGTGTGTGTGTGTGTGTAGCCAGAGAGAGAACATTTTATAGCCATCCAGACAAACCAAACAGTAAAAAAGTCATCAAAACAATAATTATAGCATCACAAAAAAGTACCGATCCTCTACAATACCTGAGATGAGTAGAACCCTCCACTTCCACTCCTGATCCTCACCAGCCATTGAGCCAGACACACAGTGAACTGGTTGTCCTCGGCTTCCAGTAGAGCCAGGAGGGTGTAGGCTGTGGTCTCCACGCAGGCTGCAGAGCCCTCACTCCTGGGACGACTGGCACACTCTGGGCCTGCCTCACCTTGCTCTTCCTCTTCATCGTTGGGACAGTCATCACACACGAAACAAGCTCCAGCATCTAAAGTGGAAGCAATTATTACAAGTGAAAAAAACATTGAAAATGTAAAGAGACATAGGAATGGCCAAATCGTAAAAAAGAAAGCAAACAAGATGGAATGGCTGTTTGAGTGTGTGCAGAATCATTCCTGTGTGGGCTGCATGCAGTACTCTCTTCCCATGTTGGGTCCCTCATGTTGCCCATAGGAATAATTCTTTACACACTCAAACAGCCATTCCATCTTGTTTGCTTTCTTTTTTACGATTTGGCCATTCCTATGTCTCTTTACATTTTCAATGTTTTTTTCACTTGTTTGTTCTCATTTTTTCATAATTTTACATCACATTTGAGTTTGTGTGTATATGGTAGTTACTTGTACACTATCAGCATAGATATTATAGCTTATGTTATAATCTATGCTATCAGTATAAAGTCATGGTGAAGCATCTCAGGAGGCTGGAGCTGTATCTTACAAAATTTACTCGCTTTGCTCATCTTCTTATAATGACAATTATGTAACAAAGTAGTCTATTCACCTCCTATTATTTAAGACCGAAAGGTACCAGTAACTAGTTACAGAGACTTCAGCACAACCAGAAATCTTCAGGTAAAACAGGCAGGGCAGCGAATATTCGGATTCCAAATAACGCACACTTGTCTAACTGGAAAGGGTCGTCAACTTGATTTCCAAGGTAGCTAATGAATTATTAATGAGTATAGAAATGAATGGCTGCCATACGGAGAAGGCGCTTTTTGTCTTGTATCTAGCGACTCAGCTAGAGAGACGAATAACCGATACAAAAAGCACGTGAAGACAAAGAAACCAAGTTTATTCGTTCAAGAATCAGCTTCTGAAAGCGAGCGGTCTTCGAGAAAAGTCGTTCCAAGATAGAAGAAGAAGAAGAAGAAGAAGAAGATAGAGAAAATTGGAGGTTTGGCATACTTTAGTTTGTTACTTTAGCGATCGTTTTAGGCTATGTTTTTAGGCTCAATAGAAAGAGAAAAGGCTAAATAGTAGTTTAAGAAGCCTTTTAGTGCCAAGCGCTCAGTTTTTGCAGAGTTATTCGCGTGAATATTTGTATTGTGCTAATGGGCCATCCGTGCCATTCCTATGTACCCAGTACTACCGTACTGGGAATAATGACATGATTATACCGTACAACTAGAAATTGTTTGAGGAACAGATGGACCACTGGCAATCCAAAATGAAATTTTATCCAAAAAATTTGGGGATGATAAATTTATATGCAATAAATGCGGAAGGGGCTCTACTTGATCCTCAAAATTAGAACACACAAAAAATTCAACTTTTACTTTTCTGTGAAAAAGTTAGACATTTGAGCTAGTCTTACTCACATTGTCGGCTTAGCGTGATCCGAGAGCGTAGATCAGCAACGAGACGAGGAAATAGCCTAAGATTTCTAGTGGGAGATCTCAAGAGTGAGTAGGTCATGAGAGCCAGTCCGTAGTTGCAGAACTGATTCTCCTCATCATTGTAGATGCTCTCCAAGTATGACTCAGCACTTGTGATGGCCGAACGTGCATTGTTCTGAATTTGAGTACACACAATAAAACATTTCGATGCCATCAAAATAATATATATTTTTTGACTATGTATCTTACCACAGTGAAAGAGTTTCCACCAAATGTGTCCACATAGCGTTTTAGAGCCACCAGAGCAAATGCAGTGTGCCCACCAGAGTGCTTCTCATTCTGACACAGAAAGCGTAAAAAAAAAAAAATAATAAAAAAAAAGATTAAAAAAAAAACTCACAAAAATACTCCGGTCACTCGTGGTCATAATTTTAGTCTTACATATACCGTATAGCGGGAAATTTTCGTGGGAGAAAATTTTTGCGTTTTCGTCTTGAATAGAAATTCGTGAGGAAAATTTTCGTGGATTGCGTCTCAACTATACGTGACGACCACATACCTTACAAATTTCGTGGGGGAAAATTTTCGCGGAAAGCTGCCAAACCGCGAAATTCGCAAAAATTTTCCCCCACGAAAATTTCCCGCTATACGGTATGTATACGTACCAGTAGCCTGTAGTTGTGGACTCGGCCAATGATTGGTATTGCCCCGGACTTTGCCTGGTTGTTGATGATGTAGTTGACTCCTCCATCGATCACTGACGTGTCAATTAATTCGGTTCCTGGTTCCATATCTGGAATTGGAATGGAACACAAGGTATATAGAGCAATTTTTCAATGCTTGTGTGGTACGATTATTTTATAGTGTGTACTACACGTATGATTCACCTCTGTAGAAGTCAACAATGCCAGAGAATGAATGTACCACTGCAGCAGTCAACCTGAGTTAAAACACACAGACAAACGTATTAAGTAATATTCTGGAAATCATACAAGTAGACTATATATATATAATCCGAATGACAATACTGCATGTGTACCATAAGCTGCACGATCCTCGAGACCAGATACTGAAGCAACCAGAACTCTGAAGGTATGTCAATTGTCGCTGATAGCCTGGTAAGGTATGGGAAGAAAAAATGATGAACAGTACACAAAAAGTACATGCAGTAGATCAGGAAATTTTGTGTTATAATTATCCCTCAGCATGTGTAATATACACCATGCAAGTGTTAGAGTATTTTGTGTGTGTGTGTGTGTGTGCGTGTGTTTACACTAATTATCTCAAGGACAACATTGATTCAGTGTGTACAGGTGTTTATACCGTAGATCAGGAAATTCTTACTGCTATTAATTTTCGCTTGTTTAATTTTTGCATGTTTATTTTTCGCCACTTCGATCAATCTTATAAGTTCGGAAAAGTTGTAACACAGCTACAAACACATCCTGTGTCATTTTCAATGTGCTTGCGCAGATGCTGAGAGAAAATTCAACTGGTTACAGTGAATATTAGTTTGATACTACAAAACCTNGTAACATGAAACTGCAATTGTAAACTATACCATAACAAGACAACCATCGACTAATCAATGCACTGTAGGCCAAATCATAACCAAGTACTATCTTCCTGTGACATCAGAGCCTCTCTCTGCTGAATAATTGCCATTAATGGTGACAGAACTTAAAACTAACTTAGTGTATCTATGCACAATGATGTATGCATGCATGTGATTTATAAATGTTAAATATTGAATTCAAATCTGTATATGTGCCATTGTTTTTCTCCCTTTTGTAGTTTTAATAATTTAGTTATAATGTTGAGAATTAGACAAATTCACTAAGTTCTCCTTAGTATTTCGAATTTGGATTTTGGCGGGAATTTTAAAATTGTTAACCTCTAAGCTAGCTATGACGACCACTTCCATACCGGTAGCTGTACATGTACATGATGATGAGGAGGAGTCTCCTGAGCCTCGGAGCCTATAAAAGAATGCCTAGGAGAAAAACTGTTCAGTTCTTCAACTTGCTGGAGGCTTATATATGCATGCTGTCAATTGGCAAGTTGCCAGCTGCAGGTAAAGATTCTGTTGCAGTGTGACTATTATAAACTAGTTTGGTTTATGGGCGTGTACACTGATGTTTATTATGGTACCATTTCATACCTTGTTATATATAATGTTATATTGGTGTTTAATATTATTTTTTTTGGTTCTATATAACAGTGCTTACATGACATCTAGATTATACTTCATGATCTACTCATCAACATGAAGGCAGTGTCCATACTATCAGTGATATCCCTACTCTGTTTTGATGCTGCAAATGGGATCTTCAGAATCACAACTCTTCCAACGTAAGCCTTGCAAGTTCTATTAGACTGTTGAATCTATAATGTACATGCATTGCATTGAATACACCATCATGCATATTGCAGTCATGCCCTCGTTGCTCCTCAAAGCTACCACGTTGGTGTGACAGAGACCTTCTCACTGACCAGCTACAGTGACGACACATTTAATGCAACGGCCTCTGTCTTATATAAAGACTGTATATGTAGCCAGAATAACCGGTACAAGAAGATTTGTCATGGAAGGCAAGTGTACTCTCAAAGCACTAGAGAAGTACTACATGGTAGGTATAGTGTTGACTAAATCTCATACTCAGCATGTATGATGTAAAGTATTATAGACTAAGTACATGCTATATATAGGCAGTTCAATGTAATCACAATTTGCATACTGTTATTCGCATACACATATTAATTTTGTAGGTCAACCTGTTGTTCTATCAGTTGAGGTAAGATCTGAGGTCTACATATCAATGATTGCCAGTCAGCGAAATAGCCCTGTAGAACAGTATTGTGACTTTGCTTATCGTCATTTTCCTCATATAGATGCCTAGCATTTCTCAATTGGTGAGTCGAGAATATTCAGTGAGCGTTACAGCAAAAAATGGAGCTATGGTTTTCTTAAAGAAACAAATATCTTTCAATCAAGATGATTTTGGATTCCTCTTGATAAGGACAAACAAACCAATCTATAAGCCAGATCAAGATGGTATGTCTGTCGTTCAATATTAGGTCACTGTGTGCACACTTAGATGTCTATATCCGTGCGCCTGTCTCTCAAATTTTGCTACCAAACTTACTAATTGTGCTATCTAACTCAATGTGAATTTGTATGTATGTGTAAAATTGTGAATAACCGGGCATGCAGCACTATTCATTCAATCATCCCATGCACATCTGTTCACTCACATGCAGTCTCATATTGCATTACCTTTCTTGACAAGACCCTGAAGCCTCACAGAGCTGATACCACTGTAAGTAGTATATAATTATAATCAAATTGTGTAACATGATCTATCTTTGTGAGAACCGATGCCGCTCAAGCTTCTTGAAGTTTGCATAAGTAATTAAGTGTGTGGGTAGTTTATTTCTTAAGACTCGACATATGCTCTTATCACATCAAAAGCTGTGGATTAAAGGTTTTTGTTGCTTGTAGTGTGTATGGAGAGAGACATTGTGTCTCATTTTATGAGTGAGGTTTGTTGGTCACCATAATTATAATGCATACATTGTCTCTTAGTGGGGAGATTTCCATCAAAGTCAAACTAGCTAGAGTATAGAGTGGTTTGTAGATCACACCATATACAGCTGTTGCTGTTAGGTTTTAAAATAATATCTATTGTGTATTCTACTGATCACCTGTCTTACACCCACATACACTTACACACACAAAGGTGGAGGTCATTATTAAGGTTAGCTATATATAGCACATCATCACAGTATAATCTGGAGAATGCGTGGATGTGTGGTGGCCTTGAGTGAACCAGTAACCGAGCATTACTTTGCACATATTACAGGATTCCTTATACAGGCAGATTCTCAGGTTAAACTCTGTACAAATACCAGCTGGAGGTACAGAATTGATATACGTGATGCAAAATCAAATATGGAACATATATCATAATAATTATTATGTACAAGCAAATACTTGACTTAACCATCTTGTGGATATTATACAGATCTTAAGTGTTTGGAGTTTCCATTATCAGAGGAACCTAATTTTGGAAGATGGACAATTGAAGCTCGGTTAAAAGTGAGTCCATTTTAATTTGGTAGCAAGACAATATTCTGATTGAAATGGCTATTGTCCACACAGCTACCAACTGTAGGCAATTGTCATCATGTCTACAGTCTCCCAACAGGCAGATGCTCTTTTAAAGTTGAAGAGTTTGGTAATAACTCACCATACCAATTACTCATTTGTATCCATGGTTATTATGTCATTTATGATATACTATTTACATTCATTTGCTCTCTCTATAGTTCTCCCAAAGTTTGAAGTCACACTGACTGGTCCTGTTCAGCTTGGAAGAGACGATAGACATATTACGGGCTCTGTGGAAGCCTTGTACACTTTTGGTGAACCACTGCAAGGCACAGTGAAGATCAATGCTACTCTAAATGCAATAGGAATAGAACCTCTTCTCTTTTACAACAATTCCCATGTACTGGTAAGTGCGCAAGCAATTCTTTTGTTTTTATAATGTCATATCATATGCATGTAGTAATATATCTCAATACTTGCAACCATGGAATCTTGGAATATACAGGACAAAGGTCGCTTCGAATTCAATGTTTCGGCTGAAGCATATCATCAACTGATAAACAATGAATACGATCCATTCTGTATGAGGTCCACTGTCACCATTGTTGCTGAAGTGGAAGAAGCTGGCCGTGGCACGAAAGCTGCTAAAAGTCATCGATTCTCCCTCGTATCAAGTCCAATTGATGTGAAGTTTGCAGACGACAATCCAAAGGTGTTTAGACCAGGTTTTAACCACACTGTGAAGGTAAGGGTTAATATTGTTTTTTCCTGTAATGCTCCGGGCAAAGCTTTTTTTAGGGCATGTAGAAAGTGAAACTATAGATACATTTAAGTGAATTTCAATTTAGTAAACAGAGATCAAACTCACTTATTTTAACACAGGCTATTGCCAGTCTTGTTGATGGCTCTCCAGCTGTTGGTGCTGGTGTGTTGATAACAGCAACAACCAATAATGGAGATAAGGTTCTTCTTTATGAGGAGACAGTAACTGACGATAAGGATGGTACTGTTAAGTTAACCTTCTTTGTTCCCGTGGATACCAAGTGCATGAAGATATCAGTAAGTAAAATTTGTGAGTATATCTAGCATTGTTTTATATCCCTCTTTATCTCTCTTTAGATACGTCCAACTTCCCACTTCTCCTCATGTTCTGAGGAGTTTGAGTGTTTCTCTCCCTCTCCAATGTACTCACCAACCAAATCCTTCCTCCAGCTGACAGATGTCTCTAACCAAATCTTGAAAGTTAGACATACATAATAACTATAAATCTAGATAAACTTAAAATTTTCATGCTATACATCCATGGACACATGCACCCGTCCCGTCCGCCGTCACCGGGCCGGTCGCACTCACCGACAGGTCCGACGCATCGTCATCGTCCGTGATCGTCGTCTCCGCGGAAGCCGGCGCGACGGACAGGACATCGGGTGTCCCGTCCTCCACCAGCGTCACCGTGAACGTCTCCGTGTCCGGCTCGAACGCATCGTCGTCGCGGACCCGGACCGCGATGGTCCCGGTCGTCTCCCCGGACGCGATGGTCGCGCTCCCGGACGGCAGGGCCGTCGCCACGTTCCCGTCGGCGTCGAGGAAATCGGAAGCCGTCAGCGGGCCGGACCCGGTCACCGCCCAGGTCACCGTGACATCTTCCGCCGGAGCCCTGTCCAGGCTCACCGTGCATGTCGCCGTGCCGACATCCTCGTCCACGGCAGCCGGACACCCGATCGTCGCCCTGGGCAGGTCGCTGAACCGCACCGGAATCCTCTGGTCAAGCAGTCGGCCGCCGCCCACGTTCCCGGTCACGGTCAGCGTGAACGGGTCCGGGTGGCCCGCGAACAGCCTCACCGTCGCCGTCAGGGTGCTGGTGCGACCGTCGTAGGATCGACGGGAGATATTCGGCGCCACCCGCTCCCCACGCGGTCCCAGGAAGGCGAAATCCGCGATGGAGGGGCCGGCCGTGCCGAGTCCCCTGCCCTGACGGTCCCGGATGATCATCCTCACCGTCACCGTCGCGTCCCTTGCCACCTCCGTGGCCGAGACCTCCACCGTCGTGCACGTGGGCGACGGTCGCCCCAACCCTTCGCCGACATACGTGCAGGCGTCCTGCCCGGAAGCGGTCCCCGAATGCCCGACATGCAGCGCCACCGCCAGGAAGACCGCCGGCAGGAACCTGAAACATGCCCCGAACATCCCGTTCATCACGTCACCGACACGCATTCCACATCCCGACATGCAGGCCGTCGGCCCCGTCGCGTCCGCGACCGGCCAACCCGCCATCCTCATCGATTCCCCCTTCCCTTCCTGCCACCGCGCGCCCCGCCACGCAACACGAAAACGCCCTCGGGAAGCGCTCTCCGGGCCATGGCCGCCACGCCGTGGCGGGGCGATGCCCGGCCCGGCCCCGGGGACGGTACCCGGCATGGCCCGAGAAACGGGGCGCAAGCCATTGATATTGCTGAATTATTCGGAGGGGGGGGGGAATCCGGTGCAGGAGGCGCGGACGGAGCCGCGGTGACGCGACACGGCGGGCGCACGGATCGTCATCATGCCGAAGCCCGCATCCCGGCAGGATCAAGACCTCGCGGCCCGGTAGCCGGGCACGCGAGCCATCGAACCTGTCGCGTTCGCCGTTGCCGAAACCTGCAATCTTCATCGATTCCTTCATACTCCCGCGCTCCCCGTCGTGCAACACCGGAACGACCCTGGCGCAAGGGTGACCGAACGGGTTTCCGGTTCGCGTACGATGCAAGCAGTGGTCGCGCTCGTGACGGCCCCCGGGTGCCTGTCGAAGGACATGGCGGAACCGGACGGGTGTTCGTCTGGCCGGCCCGGGAACTGATGCGTCGGAACCAACCCGGTGATGCTGGTGGCCGCGCCGGGATTGGCACCCCGGCCATCATCACCGTCCCGGTTGCAGCTGGCGTCCCGGTCGGGCGTGACGGTCACCGCAGGTGATGTCGCGGGGACCTCGCCGGTCGCGGTCGGGCAAGGCGGAAAACCGCGCGGCTATCGTCGCGCCAAATGTCCGGAGTCGACTGGCGCTGCCAAGATCGCCCATTCCGGCGTGTGCGGGTAGATTCGGGTATTTTTCCGGAAACTCGCAAATACCCGCACGAAAGGCCGTCTTCGGGCGTTTGAAGGCTGTTTTCCTGCGAGTGGATTCGAGTTGATCGCGGGTAGATTCGGGTTGATTCGGGTTTTTCTCCGGAAACTCGTATCAACCCGAACAAAAGGCCGTTTTCGGGCGTCTGACAGCCGTTTTTGTGCAGGTTGATTCGAGTTGATCGCAGGCTGATTCGGGTTGATTCGGGTTGATTCGGGTTTTCGCCAAGACGGAATCTCGAGAGACAGGTCAGCATCGGACTGCAACCACAGCGCCGCAGTCCCGGATTTCCGAGACCCGCAGAGACCACCCGAATTGTCGCAACGATATCAATGGCATGCACCGGCAGCTTGCCCGCAGAGACGCGCCCCGGTCGGGATTCCCGGCCCCGACAGGGCAATCGTCTCTGTCGGCCATTTCCGCGCCGGGAGTTTGACCGATTGCCGCTCATCACGGTGCCGGGGAATTGGAAGCTGACTGCAAGCGTCAGAACCGGATCGTGGCAAAGTGTGTCGTGGTCGTCGATGTCTTCATGGCCAGTCCATCATGTGCTTCCGTGCGGCGAAAAGCCGGGTTGATTTGGTTGCCGACTGTCAGACCCAAGTCGGAGTAGCTGGGCAGTTACGGAGATTCAAAGAAATCTCGAATAACATCTCTGATGCCATTCAATGATTTATGCCCAACCGGAATCAGATCTGGGTAGTCATTGAATGCACGGCTCAAAGGCACAAATGGCTTTTTCTCATTCACAATTGCCAGCATACAACATAGCCACATCTCATCCCGCCGAAGCGGGTTTTCCCACTTACTCACGCCAGTGTCCTTTTGCAACTGGTCAATCCAAGCTGCCTCATTAGGATATCGATCCCGAACTGTTTTCTGCAGCAGGCTTTCAAGATGACCGTGACATCGTTCAGGAATGATGAGGACACGCAGAAGACACTGTAACCCTCCCTGATCAATGACTGTGTCTGTGTTTGGTTCCTTCGGCTTTGTTCCGAAGGCTCGTTCAGCTTGGCTCGCTATGTTCTCAAATGCCACTGCACGATCTCGGTCACAGTCGCCGACAGCCAGTATCTTCTTGATCTTACGGTTTGCCGAAGCTCCCACAAGTTGATTAAAAAAATCAATATAACGTGTCTTCCCCGCCCTTCCCTTAGCTGTTGGACGAATGTGCGCTAAGGCTTATCCCTTTCGATCCGGTTCCTCAATATGTTGTGGCCTTGGATGAGAAATTCTGATAAGAACATTTCGTGAACAAGCACGATCTGGAGCTCTCAACCATGTCCGATCATCCCCGCTCGCTCCTCGAATTCCAACGGCAATTCCCCGATGAAGCGGCTTGCGCCGAATATCTGCGGAAAATCCGCTGGCCTTCGGGCTTCGTCTGCCCCGCTTGCGGCGGCGATCATGGCTGGGAACTCAAGACCAAGGCCCGGACCCATGAATGCGCAAGGTGCGGAAAACAGACATCGCTCACGGCCGGCACGATCATGCACGGCTCCAAGGTCCCGCTTTCCACATGGTTCTGGGCATCTTACCTGATGACCACTCACTCCAACGGCATCTCGGCCCTGCAATTGCAAGGTCAGTTGGGGATCGGTTCCTACAAGACAGCCTGGCTCTTGCAGGCCAAACTGCGCAAGGCCATGGTCGCGACGGGCCGTGAACCGCTCGCCGGTCTTGTCGAAGTGGACGAAACCGAAATCCGCTGCCGCTCGAAGGACGATCCCCCGTCCGGCGGCGGCGGAAGAAGCCACCAGGGCAAGGTCCTCCTGGCCGGCGCCGTGGAGATCCGTGACCAGGTTCCCGGCCGCGTCCGGCTATCGACCATTGCCGATTTCTCCGCCAAAAGCCTGCATGGGTTCATCGGCCAGGCAGTCGAGCAAGGGGCAACGATCAAGACCGACGGCTGGGCAGCCTATCCCGGCGTGCCGAAAGTCGGCCACGAACCCCATGTCGTCGGTTCCATGGCCGCCCATGTCATCCTGCCCTGGGTGCATCGTGTCTTCTCGAACCTGAAAACCTGGGCCTTGGGCGTCTATCATGGCCTACGCCGCAAGCACATCCAGTCCNCATAGTGTTAACTGAATCTCAAACCTGGTTCCTGTCAGTAAACATAAAAGTTATGTAAAGTTATAGTCATGCAGGCCATTCACATACATGCATGCAAGTATATAACGTACTGATCGTAAAATTTGTTACAGTGTGCATAACTTACAAAGTTGATTAGAACACCACATACAATCTACCTACAAGGTAGCAGGAAGTTATGACTTGACATCAGGGCTGTTGGGCTCCAATAAAACCGTGTAGGCATCAGATCAGACTGAGTTTTGACTTAAAGACTCTTTAGAATTAAGATTCTCATATCATTCAAAGATTTTATATAAATCTTTTATTCTAGAGATCAGTTATTCCTAACATAAATCATTTGTGATGGCTGCTCCTCATCGGTTGGCAATGCTTTGGTTGGTTGCATTCTACTGCTTTGGATTCCTTGTCACTGTGACAGCAGTCCCTCCCAGGTGGGTGTATCGAGCCGATTTTCGTCTTCCTGCAGTGATCTTTGAGGATGGATTCCGACCTCTTGGAAATGATGACAACCTCAAGGAACACGTATCAGGAGGATCCTGTTACATTGGCGATAAAAGTACAGCTTTTGTTGCCACCAGTGCAAGTGAGGAGTTTGCAATCAGTTGGGGAAGAGATCGCAGTATTTTTTTCGCTGAAAATGATCGCTTTTATGTATACAAGATACGAGCTACAGATAATTTCTACGATTGTTATGAATCCCTGAGGCACGCCTTTCAAACGACTAGAGATAGCTATTACGAAACACTTGCAAATTATTATACACGACAGCAAGAGTGGCTAGCTCTCAATGGTATTCCAGCCGATCAAATTGAAGAAGTGAAAGTTTATCGCGCACCAAATATGCAGGGAGAAGTACCATTGCTACGCACCGAGCAAAACCCTGGATATGTTGCCGCAGAGACTGCTGGAAATCCAAACCCATATGAAATGAGGGAACGTGCACCAAAAAAAGTTCATCTGTTAAAAAGTGCAATCGGTTTCCTCACTACATGCTTCTCGCTCGGATGCAGTAGAACAGCTAAGATCCAAATTTTCGGCCATTCAATAGCTTTTATGGCTGCAAATTGTCCTGCACCTTCATATACTGAGCCAATCGATCACCTTAAGACTGGTCTGATTTGGGAAAAATCATTGAAGAAACCGATTGAAACGTCAGTACCGTGGATTGCTAAAACACACAAGCTAGGTAACAACCACCACTACTACAGTCCAGGGTGTTGTAAGGTGATGCCTGGTACTGCTAAGAATAAGGATCTACTTGAAGTCAACTGTAATGCGTGCAAGGGTCACAATTTTTTTGAACACTTTGCTGTGAGGTTGGAAGCGAGTGGTCCTGTGACTGTTAAAGAGACCTATACAGATGGCAAAGTGGGTACAGTCTGGAAGAAAGCTGGGAAGAAAATAAATGGCAGTAAAGGTCACAAAGTTGCTGATGTCTTTGGCAGTGGAAAGGGATACAAGAAGACTACAGTCAGTGTTTACCCTATATGGCCATGAGCTATGTACAGTGCATGCAATATTATAGTTTAGCTGTATAGAACAGTTCACTGTTAGATCCTATTATCGTATAGCTACTGACATTCCATGCATTCAGGCAAGGTTTTGTAGTATCAAACTACCTGTAAATATTCTGCACTCTTCACTGTAACCAGTTGAATTTTACTCTCAGCATCTGCGCAAGCACATAGAAAATGACACAGCATGTGTTTGTAGCTGTGTTACAACTTTTCTGAGCATACAAGAGGAAACTAAGGTGTCTAATGAGAGTTTTCACTGGAGTATCTGTTATAGGTGTATACTGAGATAATATTTCTATAGAGGGATTCCGCAAAAACTATTAGCCAATTAGCACTTTATTGCCATATGTTCCACGTATAAATGAACGATTTTGCACAGAAGAATTTTCAAGTACTTTTTGACAATTTTACATTGAGTTTTATGCAGTAAACTTACTTGAAATTGCTCTTCTGTCACAAAAATTTGCTCGCATTTTTATGTGGAACATAGGGAAACTCGATGTTTTGCCCACAAAAGGTATGGCCATAATGGGCGTGGTACTTCCGCTCGAATGTGGTGTTAATTGAGGCTTCAAAGACTTTTAGCTCTGTTGATTGGCTAACTGTTTTACGGAATCCTTCTACATGAATAAAAGTTAAGGGCTGATATAGATATATACCATGGTTTTGATGGTGTGGTCTATGTGTGGATGCGCTTATGAAGTGAAGCCTGGGAATAAGGTTACCCATGGAGTAGCATGCTCAGTATAAGTTTACTCCATATAACATCTAGTCACTTCCTTCTGCTGGAATTAGTGCAAGCATTTCAGGGCCATGCAGAACAACTTGAGCTTGATGATACTAGAACTCTTGCAAGTGTTTGTGTTACTTCCAAGCACTCAATCGAGTCATTGTCCCTCTCTCAGTGTTGTTCTGACTGATACAAATATTGTAAATCATGCTCTATATACTCGCTCCAACTAGGGCATGTGCATAATATTATAAGCTCGCAATTACGTAGTATGGGTATTGCTCCAGGCAACTATAAATCCTGTTGTCTCGGGAACTATAGATAAACATCTCCACATCTGAGTTAATGTTGTTCTTGAAATATAGTGTAAACATGCATGCACACACACACACACACACACACACACACACACACACAAATTACTATAACCCTTAGTGTATATTTAACGTGCTGAGGGTTAATTCCAACCCAAAATTTCCTGATCTACTGTACTTTTTGTGTACTGTTCATTATTCTTTCTTCCTATTCCTTACCAGGCTATCAGCGACAATTGACCTACCTTCAGAGTTCTGGTTGCTTCAGTATCTGGTCTCGAGGATCATGCAGCTTATGGTACACATACAGTATTGTCATTTGGATTATCATACGTACAGTAGTACGTATAGTAGGAATGGGCCGACTGTCCCATAGACACAATACAAAATGTTGGCCACTATAAAAATCTAGTCAAACAAAATTAAACCTTCAAATTTGCTCAGAGGCTCTTATTGACAGATTACCTACTGCGTGCAAGTCCTATACCTCACAAAAACTTTCCTCAGCACTCGTAGAGAGCGCTAGTGGAAAACCACAATAATGCCATTTTTGTTCTCCTAACGTACTTACCTACTTACTTACTTTAATACGTACGTACTTCCTAACTGGCTTACTTGAAAAGGATTTCCAGAGAACCAGAATGTGTTGGGCCAACTTTGACAGCACAAAGTAAATTCTTTTCATGGGTACTATATTGCTTGATACTCGTTGCAATCTCAAATAGGCCTAAACAAAAACTAGAAAGCTTTGTAACTTAGTGTATAAATTCATGTACTACAATGCAGCCATCTTTGTATGTAGAGTTCAAAGGTCATTATCTACCCACGTGGCATTATTATGCGTATGTGCATTAGCCTCCTCCAGCATAATGGAATACACTGTAGCTGCTATTCAAGGTTTTTGTAGGGACTAACCAGTCTCTGATAGTCTCCACACTGTAGTGTTGAAAAAAGTTAATGAACATTTAGTAAAAATTTCAAAAAAATAAGTAGTGTAGGAATGGGCAGTGCTTAGGAAAGTTTTTGTGAGATTTAGCCTTGCATGCAGTTAGTACGATAATCTGTCATTGAGAGCCTCTGAGCAACTTTGAAGTTTTAATTTTGTTTGAATAGATTTTTATAGTGACCAACATTTTGTATTGTGTCTATGGGACAGTCGGCCCATTCCTACTATAGACCTGTTGCACATGATGTCACAGGTCACATGACATAAAAAAAGTCAGCCCTCTTGGAGGACGACTTTGTACAGTGAGTATGGGAAGATAACAAAGAATCGTTTTTGTTGCTCTTAGCCCAGTCTGTTGTATATAACTTCTAACTTAGAAATTTAGCATAGGCTAACAGTTAGACAAAACATACTGAAAAATCAGAACTTTTACAGCAGCTGCTACAAAGATCGTAATACAACTGCCCATCTCTTGTCCTCCAACGGGCGAGGCTTATCTCTGTATATATTCAAATGATGATGTCATAGCAAATTGAGTTGATGGTACATGGTAGAGAGGATGGCAGTGTTTCAGTGCTTATGCCATTGACGACCTTTACCAGTCCAGCGCACAGGAGCATATAGCAGAGCAAATGTGAGGGTGTGCCTTCGCGAGACTACTTTGAGATCTAGTATAATAATTATTATAGCTATCACTTGATTCACTCCTGTACTAATGTCACACAATTGCTGGCTAAAAGTAAACAACACTCAATTGCACATAATATTATAATAAAATTAATGTAATTAATTTACTAACTGAAAAGAAGTATATAGAATGTATTATAACTACACTAATGATGGCACCAGATTCAGTCAAAACAAGACTAGCAATCTCTAAAGTTTGCTTATTCAGAAAAAAAAAGAAGAAGAAAAAGGAAAAACAGCAACACTTACTTGCTATTATTGCTACCATTAAAAGTAAACGTCTACTAAAATTAATGACAAAATGCTCAGCTTACTTCAGTTCAACCTCCACCTTCCTAGTGTAGCTCCAACCTCCTCCAGAGTGACCCTTAAAGCAAAAGCAGACACCCACCAAAATGATGATGACAACAATCAGAGCGAGAAGGAGCAATCCCGATATCACACTGAGAGCAATTGTAGCATGGCGAAACTGATTTTCTTTCATTTCCCTCAGCTCCGCCTCGGATGGTGGAATTGGATCTTTAGGAGGAAAGTCGCCACAGACAGGAAAACCGGCTGGAAGTGGAGCAATATTTTCTTGAAAAGAAGTCTCATTCACCACAAGTGCCATTCCTCCAAGGAGGTGAGGCTCAATGTGGCAATGCATGATCCACCATCCCCAGTTGTTGCGTGGGAAACGTATCCTCACGTAACCTCCAACAGGAACAATGACGGTGTCTTTTTCCGGGCATGTGTTGTTAGCCATGCAAGCTGAAGGAGGTGGGGTGTTGTTATTGTTCCAAACAAGGTTGGTATCGCAAGCAGGCTCGGCGCACACAATATTGGGATTTGTACGGTTGATAGTTCCATCTTCGTTGTAGATTGGGTAGCCAATGTCTAATACAAAGTAGTGATGCCCGTGAAGGTGAACTGGATGACTGGTGCCTCCGCTAAAGTCAAAATTTTGTGGAATATTAACATATACAAACTCTGCTGTGTTTGTTTCAATGTTTATGTGGTCAACGCATGTAGCTGGAAGCACACTTGAATCGCTGAAAGGATTGAATGGAGGATCATCTGGAACGCAAAAGAGGCCAGCTGCACTTGTTTCATCTGCTTGAGTGAGTACTGGACTGGTTGGGACATCAAATGTACGGCCGTTTATCGAAGGACCGTTTGCAAATCCAAATGTCAGGAAAAGTGAAGGATTCACATCATCAGAAGGCACAGGTTCAGGGTTGCTCAGTTGTAGGTCCATGACACTGATGCATTGGATGTTTAAGTTGCTGGGGTAGTTTTGAAATGGACAGTTTAAAGCAAAGCACTGATCTGATGGTGTGCAACGAGTTAGAGGGTCATAAGAATCATCAAAATCATCTGGGAGGGTATCACTTGCACCATTATAGTGGAGAACACCATAGACACGATGAGCTTTGATGCAGTAGTTCCTTCTAACCAGTTCATTAGGATTTTCCAATGTCTCAGCAACCATAAGGTAGTTGTCTGCAGGTTGATTTGCCTCGAGAACAAAGTCATATCGCTCCCCAATGTGGACAATGATAAAGTCAACTAGTTCAGTAATAGAAGAAGGAACAGTAGCATCAATACCATCTGTTGCTATCACTCGTAGACGATGACCACTGATTGAGAAACGATAGGCAAATTCAACTTGTGAACCAATAAGTCGAAATCGATAACTCACTCCTTGGGTAACATTGAAAAAAGTCAAACTTGTGTTTGCCACACGTCGACAGTCATCAGCCGACGGTGTGTATCTCCAACCTCCATAATTCATTAATCCAGCAATGAAAGGAGGATCCCCACCGCCACTTCCTGAACCATCGTACGTTGGAATCGGATTGTAAGGTACCATTGGATTAGTGGGATCAGCTAGAGTGAAAGGTGCTTCGATCCAAGAGTTGGAATTGACTGGAAAATACTCAAAAAATGCTATAGTGTGTTGCTCAGGGTCATCGACAAAAGGAGGATCAGGTTGTGGTGCATCTTGATCGAGGACTATTAGAGCTCCGTACATTCCGTTGCTGCGTTCGTCATACTGGTGGGAATGATACCAGTAGGTCCCGGCTGGAAACAGCCAAAAATCGTACACAAAACTATCTCCAGGTTGAATTGGGCATTGAGTAACAAAAGGCACTCCGTCCATGTATTGGCTGCCATTTACATGCTGTCCGTGCCAGTGAATAGTGATAGCTTCTTGACCAAGGTCATTCCTGACAGTGATCTGTACACGCTGGTTCTTGTAGCCAATCAAAACAGGACCGGGTAACTGTTCATTGACAACAAGCAAGTTTCTTTTTGATATTCCATCACCAACGATTGGTTGGAAAACTCTGGTGTTATCACGTGTGCAAGTATTATTAATGGAATCGTCTCCATAAACCAATTCAAATTCTCCATCTTCTCTGACTTTCACAGGAACTGAATCGCTTCCCCTACTTCCATCAGAATTGACACAATAAGCATTAAGGGTTTGCATGTACCTGACAGTGAGTTCAATTTTGCAAGGATCATCTGTTGGATCACATCTTATGGACCTTATTGGCTGTACAAGAGGCACATGTAAGCACTGAACTTGCAGGAAAGCTACACCACACAGCAGTAGTGCAATGCAGCAAGTTTTGTCACTGAGCATCTTGATTTACGTTCTTGAATCAGATGCTATACACTTCTAAAGCTAGCAACAGTGACAGTAACTGGCACTACTACTAACTGAGCAACATATATAGTTACCTGATCTGCACTATGATTTTAACAAATAATTATTATAAAATTAATTACTATCACTTCTTTTCCTCTTGAGGTTACTCCCCACTAATTGTACTTCTGAATGAGCCTTGTAATAGCAATAACAATAACTCTATTATAATTATGCAGCCTATCATCATACGTACGGTAGTACGTATAGTAGGAATGGGCCGAATGTCCCATAGGCACAATACAAAATGTTTATGATCATAAAAATCTAACAAAACAAAATTAAGTCTTCAAACTTGCTCACAGTCTCTCACTGACAGATTATCAATTGTATGCAAGGCCTAAAACTCACAGAACCTTTCCTCAGCACTCGTATAGAGAGCTAGTGGGAAGCCACAATAATGCCATTTTTGTTCATCTAACTCACGTACGTACTTCCTAACTGACTTACTTGAAAAGCATTTTCAGAGAACCAGAAAGTGTTGAGCCAACTTTGACAGCACAAAGTAACTCCTTTTCATAGGTACTACATTCCTTGATACTCGTTTTCATCACAAATATAAGCCTAAACAAAAACTAGAAAGCTTTGAAACTTAGAGTATAAATTCATGTACTTTAATGTAGCCATTGTCTTGTAGGTAGAGTTCAAAGTTCATCCACGTGGCATTAAACGCGCATGCACATAAGCTGCTCTAGCAGCCAACGTAGCTGCTTCTTAGATAACTCAAGTTTTCTATAGAGACTAAACAGTCTCTGATAGTCTCTTCACTGTAGTGTTGAAAAAAAGTGAATGAACATGCAAGTAGCAAAAATTTCAAAAAAATAAGCAGTGTAGGAATGGCAGTGCGTTAAACAAGGAATGGTCCCAATTTTGGCACATGACTACTTCATTTTTTCTGTCCAAGTCTTGGCTGGTATTAATCTAATCCTGCATGCTATACTTTATTCCACTTTTTAGCCAAGTGATAAGATTGGCAGGAATTTGAACCATGTGATAAAAATTAATGTGATACTGATAAGCTATTCAAGTACAGATCATTCTTTGAACCATTTACGACAATAATAGCTATGCATGAGGGATAAAAATGAAAATTAAGTAGTTATGTGCCGAAATTGGTACCATTCCTTGTTCCAATACTTTTTAATGCACTGCCAATTCCTACACTGCTTATTTTTTTGAAATTTTGCTACTTGCATGTACATACTATATACATGATTGAGTGCTCACAAGAGTCACCATTCACTTTCTGGTCACACTACTATAATCAATCATTATTACTTAGTCTAGTAATACATGTATTATTGGTAACTAGTTGAAGATCTGTTTTTACATGACATGACATGACATTGCCATGATGCCAGAATTAATTCAGAGTAAATCTATATATAGGCAGTTTTGAAAACTCTGCATGGTATAAAATACTGTACTTTTGTGTTACTAAATAGCTATTTAGATGTAGGTAAAGGTACTAAAGGTCGATCGTCAAACGGCCATGTGGTTCGCATACATATACAATGTGCATGCGCATCTTAGATTCTAATGTGGTGACTTGCAAGCACGCCTTCTTTTTGTAGAGACTAACCAGTCTCTAATTATCACGATTGAGAACCTTAATTAGTGACGATGTAGAAGGTCTGTCTCTGAATTTTGGCACATGACTATAATATAGTGACTTCATTTTTATGGGCCCAAAGTCTAATTGCCTGTTACTCCATCTATAAATTAACCAAGTGATTGTTTGAACCATATGCATAGACTCAGTTAATGATAATTATGTCAACTAATCTACATACGTAATAACAATAATATGGAGATCTATAAACTGAGAAAATGAATTGCACATAATAAAAATAATGTGTAGATATGCAGACTAAGAAAATGAAGTAGTCATATGCATGTGCTGAAATTTAGACCTTGTTTCATCACTTTTTACAGTAATTAAAAATGAAAAATTTTTTAAAAAATAAGCAGTGTAGGAATGGGCAATGCCACAAAAAGGTCATTAAAATTAATTTACATTGCATGCATGTGCTGAAATTGAGACTTGCCTTGTTTCCTTAATCCTTACTTTCATAGCACTGCCCATTCTACACTACTTATTTTTTTTGAAATTTTTAATTTTTAGGCCTTATATGCTGTTGGTAGTGAAATCTGTCTAAGAGAGCTTCTGAGCAGTGAGTACTAACTATGGTACAATACAAAATGTTTATCACTATAAAAACCAAAACAAAGTTCAGACTTCAAACTTGCCAAGGCACTGCCTAGTGTACTTTGGCCATGTACACTGTCTAACCACAAGCTGATGCACTACCTAGGGTATATCAGCTAATACACCTTAGGTAGTGTATGACCTTGTGGCTTCATTATACATACAAGCCATTTGTACTATAGATTTTTAGTGTGTATGTATTTTGTTTGCCATTACCTAGCAACCATTGAAGTTTTTATAGGCTAATTGCCGGTTAGTGGATGGGTAGAGGTGACAATAGAGTAGCTAGGGGTCACAGGAGGCCAATGGCAAACAAAATAGTTGCATGACCCTTAAGTGGGCAGCACTCGATGCATGTAACCTTTGTGCAGCTGTATGCATGTCTTACAGCTGCCCTCAGGTTACAATAACCAGTACATGTGGCCCATTTCTACTAGACGTACATATGATAGGCATAATTGTAGCCTCGTTCCCAGGCTGAGTGTAAAGTCAAAGGTGAGAGCGTGGGAACGAGGCTACATAATTGTACTATGGTGTACACAGCCCAACAATGACTGATGCCGGAAACTGTAAGTACATGGCCTGATCACAATGAAGATCTATTGTAATAGCCATAATTGTACTATGATGTACACTGCACAACAATGACTGATGCCGGAAACTGCAAGTACACGACCTGATCACAATGAAGATCTATTATAATAGGCATAATTGTACTATATATGGTGTACACAACCCAATAATAGGTAGAAATTTCCCTCATATTGAGTATATTGTTCATCACTATTAGTGTAGAAAGGGTGTTTTAACACAAAACCTTTTTGACTATATCACCGACAGTGACCAACTGCAGAGTAGTTTGGTATTGGATTTAGTCACGTGCACCTACGATGCTGAGTCAGCAAAAGCATTGAATTGACACTCGCGTGTCGTACCTCCTCTGGGCTAGCTGTGTTTCGTGCCCAGCGATGGAGAAGCAGATTCCTAGAAGTGAAAGTTCTCTCCTTGTTACGCTTCTTTTGTGAAAGATTGGCTGTTCTATCACGCTTCTTTGTCCGATACGGATGCCACTGGTAAGCCTTGTCAGCGATCTCAAAAACAGTCAGCCATACTTGTAGCGCTTGTCATTCTATCCTAGGCTAGCGCTATTTAAGCTAACTCTCTTGGCACACTTTTCATAGCTTGCATTCTCCACAGTCCAGAGAAAAAATAGCGCTTTAGCTCAAGGTTGGAGCACTTCCGGTTAACTCCCGTTTCACACACATACACGGACACAACTTTGCATGATAGTACAGATCATTGCATTTATGACACTGAGTATCTACATTAGAGATCAAGAATAAATAAAAAATGAAGTAGCCATGTGCCGAAATTGAGACATGCCTTGTTCCAATGCTTTTTACTGCACTGCCCATTCCTACACTACAATTTTTTCTGAAATTTTTACTACTTGTGTATACCGTAGAGTCGGGTTATTAGGCGCACTTCGTTATTAGGCGCACATTCGCTATTAGGCGCATGCTGTCTTCTTACACTTAGCTTTGATAACAAGCGCAAAGTTTATAAACTGGATGTTCACGTAGTTTTCTAAGCCTGACAGCCATGAACAACGCTTTCTTTCACTACTTGGCCTTCCATTTCACTTAGAAAAGGCAGCTTCTCGCCGCTTTTAGAGCTCTAGCACCGCTAGCGCAATCGATTTCTGCTTGATGACGTCATTTATTTGGAGGCGTGGTCATACGTTAGGCCTCGTTATTAGGCGCACCTCGTTATTTAGCGCATACTTTTTCACTAATATCCCAATAAGCGCATGCGCTTAATAACCCGACTCTACGGTATACCGTATAACTAGAAATTTTCGAGGAATAAAATTTTCGCGGAAAGGCGATCGTCAAACTTTTCACGATTTAATTTTTGAGGATCGAGCAGCCCCACCCATATATTGCAATGCAATTCTGAAAATTTTGCGGGTAAAATTTTCGCGGATTGAAAACAGCAAAATTTATACTCCTCGAAAATTTCTAGCTATACGGTATATAATTATAGTCTACTTGTATGATTTCCAGAACATTACTTAATACATTCTATGTACACGTCTCTGTGTTTAACTCAGGTTGACTGCTGCAGTGGTGCATTCATTCTCTGGTATCGTTGACTTCTACAGAGGTGAATTATGCATAGTACACACTATAAAATAATTGTACCACACATGCAAGCATTGAAACATTACTCTATACTATCTCTTCCATTCCAATTCCAGATATGGAACCAGGAACTGAAGTAATTGACATGTCAGTGATTGATGGAGGAGTTAATTACATCATCAATAACCAGGAAAAGTCTGGGGCGATACCAATCATTGGCCGAGTCCACAACTACAGGCTACTGGTATGTATATGTAAGACTAAAATTATGACCACAATTCAACAAAGTTTTTTTTGTTTTTTTTAAATTTTATTTTATTCCCAGTACGGTAGTACTGGGTACATAGGAAATTTTGGCACGGATGGCCCATTAGCGCAATACAAATATTCACGCGAATAACTCTGCAAAAACTGAGCGCTTGGCACTAAAAGGCTTCTCAAGCTACTATTTAGCTCATTCTCTTTCTAACAAGCCTAAAAACATGGCCTAAAACCATCGCTAAAGTAACAAACTAAAATATGCCAAACCTCCAATTTTCTCCATCTTCTTCTTCTTCTTCTTCTTCTTCTTCTTCTTCTTCTATGTTATTTCAGCGTTTCTCGAAGACTGTTCACTTTCAGAAGCTGATTCTTGAACGAATATACTTAGTTTCTTTGTCTTCACCCGCTTTTGGTATCGCCTGCTCGTGTCTCTCATCTAGTGGCTAGATACAAGGCGAAAAGCGCCTTCTTCGTATGGCAGCCATTCATTTCTACACTCATGAATAAATTCATAAGCTACTTGGAAATTAATATGACGACCCTTTCCAGATAGACAGGTGTGCGTTATTTGGAATTCAAATATTTGCTTCCTGCCTGCAATACCTGAAGATATTCTGGTTGTGCTGAACTCTCTGTAACTTTTCAGTCTTCAATATTTAGGAGGTGAATACTTTGTTACACTTATGTAGTTGTCACTATAAGAAGATATGCAAAGCAAGTACATTTGTTAAAACCCAGCCTCCTGAGATGCTCTTACTTGGCAATCACTGCGGATAGCATAAGTATCCATGCTGATAGTGTACAGTGAACACCCACACTCAAATAAGATTCGTAGAATTATGAAAAAAAGAGAACAAACAAGTAAAAAAAACATTGGAAATGTATAATGAGACATAGGAATGGCCAAATCGTAAAAAGAAAGCAAACAAGACTGATGGATGGCTGTTTGAGTGTGTAAAGAATTAATAATTCTTTACACACTCAAATAGCCATCCATCAGTCTTGGTTGCTTTCTTTTTACGATTTGGCCATTCCTATGTACCCAGTACTACCGTACTGGGAATTATACATTTCCAATGTTTTTTTCACTTGTTATATTATTAGGCTACTCCAACAGCTTGTGGTGTGTCTGTCAAGTCTAACCTAGATCCTGAAAGTGGAGAAATGCAAATTGATTCCAACCAAGAGTCATCTGATAAGTCAGTGAGCAGACACAGTGATCCAAACATCTCATTCGAAAGTGTAGATGCTCNTTAGTGCAACATAACAAAATGGATATCATTTGAATGCTCTTGCTGCACTCTATACAATGGTAAAGGTCTTAGTTGCACATGGCCTTCCTATTCTAAAATATACACAAGGTGCATTTAGGTGCTTTCTTTATACTGTCTACATATTTTTAATCATAATCAGTCAATAGTACATTATGCACATCTCAACTTACCTTCACAGTGTAGTTGAGTCCTGGCCTAAACACCTTTGGATTGTTGTCTGCAAACTTCACATCAATTGGACTTGATACAAGGGAGAATCGATGGGTGTCTGCTGCCATGGTGCCACGACCAGCCTCTGCCACTTCAGCAACAATGGTAACGGTGGACCTCACACAGAATGGATCGTATCGGTAACGCACCATCCGTCGGTAGGCTTCGGCAGGGATGTTGAATTGGAAGCGACCATTGGTCTATAGAAGATTAAAATTAATAAACAATAGATATTTGTGAGTAGGTAAGTGAGGAGTTCACCAAAACTTCATTGTTACTTGAACTATCGGTGAAAACTGTTTTACGATACACTTTACTTCATAATACTGATCAGGAAATTTTAGCTTGTTAATTTTTTGAGTCTTCAAATTTGGTAAAAGATCACCATATGTTTTGAATTTTCATATGCTTAATTTTTCCACTCACGAGAGTGGTGGAGAACTTTAAACAGTGAAAATTTACACTACATGTTGTGTGACTATGTTCACATCGTAGGGATAATTAACACGATGCCATACTGCTATATAGCTCTCATCATACCAGTGTGTGTGTCCTCTCGTAGAAGACCAGCGATTCTTGTCTTCCTGATGCCGACAAGGTGGCATTGATCTTCACTGTGCCTTGGACTGGCTCACCAAAAGTGTAAATGGCCTCCACTGACCCTGTGATAGACTCGTCTTCTCTCAACAGCTGTTGGGGACCTGTCAGCGTCACTTCAAACCTCGGAAGAACTACAATGAAGACAAAATTAGTGGTGGCAATAATACCGTAGATTGGGAAATTTTCGCCCCCATAAATTTTCACCACTTCAACCGATTCAGTAAAGATCCCCATACATTTTAAATTTTTGCGACTCGTGCATGAACATGGCAAAAAATTTTAACAGCGAAAATTTCCTGATCTATAGTATGATATACACAATTCCAACCTATCAATGGACAAAAAGTCACTGAATTTTCTGGTGAAACATGATTTCTAAATAATGTCCACTGGAGTAAACTGGTTTATGTAACAAAATTCACGTACGACAATCTTGTGCTACAAAACTACAGTAGCTAGCAGGAATAGAACATTCTTACCAAATTCCTCCACTCTAAAGGAGCAGCTGCCTCTTGGGAGACTGTAAGATGGACGGCATCCTCCTTGCTCGTTGGGCACCTACAAGAGAATGGTTAATGATTACAGGAGTAAGTATCAATTACATTAGGTATAGGAGCAATGCTTTAAAAATGACTTACAACCACTCTGGCTTCGATTCTCCATGTTCCGAAATTAGGTTCATCTGATAATGGAAACTCCAAACACTTGAGGTCTACACACACACACATACATAGCAGAAGGTAAGGCAATTCCGCAAGCATGCAAAAACTTAAAGATTGATGGCTAGCTGATGAGTATATCATCATTGGTAGCTGTAGTCTCAACAGAGACAGGTAGCTAGGTGTATAGGGAGACGTAGAAGACCCTAGCTTACATGTAGCTGCTACATGTAGGAGTGGATGTTGTTTGGGTGAAACTATAGTGGTGCAATAATGAAAAGAACTTTCAAGATGTTTCAAACATCCATTCCTAAACTTGTATACAAACTTTTCTAGTATCTACTCTTAAATAGTCTTGTTTGTAAGTACAATAAGTAATGAAGGCACCGATGGTGCACAAGCCTCGGCACACTTAGCTAGTCAGTGCACTTATAATGCTATATACACAGTATGATCAACATATCATGTGTCTTGACACTCAAAGCCAACCCAAATTCCACCACTGATATAACTCTGTGATGGAGCAGAATATGCAAGTCACAGGCTGTAAGATATACTATGATTATACATGATTGTACTGTAATGCTCAACTGTTGTAAAATCCTAGATAGTAGAATCTATGGTAAAAATTAATAGTCGGAGTATAGCCAGGAGCCGACCTGAGCCTGATTCCAGTACTGAGTCACTTTAAAAAAAAAATCTATACATGTAAATACATCTAGGTGCTTGCATAGAAAGCAGGCCAACCCTTGTCTGTCTTTCCAAGGAACACTGACCAACAGCAGTAGCAGCATAGACCTGACCTGAGACATATATATAGCCTGGGACTTCCATGGCCTGATGCAAATAGTCAGCCACAGACAGACTGAAAATCTACACATGCCAATACATCTACATCCTTACATAGAAACGGTTAGAAAGCAGGCTAACTCTTGTCTGTATATTGAAAGAACACTGACTAGCAGCAGCAGAGACTGACTCATTGAGCACCACCTGGTCTACCACGGAGCCACGGAGTGATCATTTGCTCTGATTCTAAATAACGCACACTAAATCTGTAGGCGTGGCCTCGAAGCTAAGCGCTAAAAAGAAGCACCAAAAACCCAATCTCGGCAAAAACAGCGTTTTGGGCTGCAAAAAATGTAATTCTACAAGATGATTCACTCTTATGAACGTAAGTACCATCAATTCTGTCGCTAGAGTTGCCTTTCTTGAGATTTCGATTGAACAGACAGACAAAACGACTACCGTAACCCTCTGCACGTGCTACGCACGCGCCGAGGCTTAACTACAATCACATATCATTGTCAGGTCAAAAGGCTACAATCAATGTGGCATTGTCAGTGGCTACTCATCATTATAAAAAAAATTGCACCATCATAAAAGTAAAACAATTCTGGATTTAAAAACCCAATTGTATTATTTAATTATCCACACAGCACACATACATACAACAAATGATTCAGTCAGGTCAGCAGTGCACCCTACCATGTGGCTAGAAGCTAATTGTATCATGTAACAATGCAGTTATCCAGTCAACACATCTGTTCACCTCCTTTGTTGGGAATTAGAGGAAGCTGGCTGTGCAAACTAGACCAGGTCAAAGCTGAATGAGGCCTTGCTAGGTCCACAATGATTAGCACCCTCTACAATGCTCTACACAGTGCAAAAAGGGTTCATGTACTATCAGGAGAGTGGACCAAAATCACACCATCCATCAGGTCTATATACTTAGTCCAAAGCATGTCTCCAGAGTGATATCATGTTACAATGTCAAGTCACCTCTTACCATCACTGTTAGTGTAACCACTTAGTGCACTTACCAACTAATGTAACTGGTCATTAATAATTGGTATATAGAATTTTAGCTAGCAAAATAATTTCAAAATTTGAGAATGCATGAGTGTGTCTCAATTACCTCCAGCTGCCACTCTTACAGAGTCCAACTTGATGATCTGCTTGAATTTGGAGTCCTGATAGAAAGAAGCAAGTTGTAGATGTGGCTTAGCTTTGATATTTTAGGAAACGGTAGTTTTGAGCAAACTTACCCTAATTGTGATCTCCACCTAGTATGTGTGCATGTATATATACAAAGTCAGTGTGTATACACATACTAAGAGAGAAACTTCAATGAGTGGAGGAGATTCCTGATAGGTAGTCACAGTGATTCAATCTTACATTGACTTGTAGGTTATAGGAAGAAGCTCTACAGAGCACAACCAGCCAGGGTGTGATCTGAGGGCACACACACTAGCTGTGAGTGTCACAATGACATTACACTAATTGTGCCACAAGTGAGACAGCAGTGATCACATCCCCACACCCACACACCAGACACCCTGTCTGTCACCATGGCAACATACACTGTAATACATCCTGGATACCACTGGGTGCTTTCAAGCTGTCTCTCTAACTCTTACTGCACCACCCACTCAAAGAGAGCATTTTTATGGCCACCAATCTTTCTCTCTCTCTCTCTCTCTCTCTCTCTCTCTCTCTCTCTCTCTCTCTCTCACNCACACACACACACACACACACACACACACACACACACACACACACACACACACACACACACACTGACAAGAGGTCTGCTTACATTGGCATCAGAGGTGTGTGGCTTCAGTGTCTTGTCCAGGAAGGCCAGGCAATAAGAGACTGTGTAACAAGAACAGATCATGAATCATGTGAAGGTCAAACTGCTAGAGAACCAAAGAGCTGTCTATGGCAACATGGACACAGAAGCAAACACACCTCATGCTGCTGGCTAGCTACCATATTAGTGTCAATGCGAGGTCACTTTAAGAGTCAGACACAACTTTGTGATGCAATTCTGTAATTCAAGCCCAAAAAATTTGATGGGAATCTAAAATTTGAGAATTTTGCACAAATTGTTTTTTGACAAAGCCACCAACTGAAATCAATTTCAGGCTATGAGCCAAGCACTATGCATACATACATTTATCAGAACTACATTGGTCTTCACAAGTTTCCACACAAAGCGATTAACACACACCATAGACGTACCAACTTGATCCGGCTTGTAGATTGGCTTGTCTGTTCGTATCAAGAGAAACCCAAAGGCATCCGTTGGAAAGAAGAGCTGTGTCCTTCTCAAGTAGTTCACTGTTCCATCACGAGACGTCACACTCACTGCATAGTTCCTGTTGGCTAGCTCAGCAATATTGGGCATCTGGAAGCAAGAACAGAAGTATATGGATTGACAAGAGTCAATTAATGCTGGCATATGAATCATGCAGGAGCAGTCCTACCTCAACTGGCAGCATTACTGGGCGACCTGAATAATCAAAAAGCATGTATCAGTATTAATTTTGCAATGTAAATTTCTGAATTCAACACAAAACACATGTATATAGTATGTCAAGGGGCATAATTATACATATTTTGGCCATTGTGCACAGTATCATATTTATGATGCTACATGCTTGCAATATCTCAAGAAGTTGCCTTGAATAAGCTTGCAAAATTGGCAAATGCAGCTAAGATGGATTGCTGGATGGATCAACCTACCTGGCCTCAAGGTCTGTATGTTCTGAGAGTAGACATTGGCAAAATTATTGTCACAAGTCCTCCTGCCTCCAATGCAGTTGCAGTTGTCATACAAGACAGAGGCAGTTGCTTCCAAGATCTCATCACCGTAGGTGGTCAGTGAGAAGGTTTCAGTCACACCAATGTGGTAGCTTTGTGGAGTGAAGAGGGCATGACTGTGGTTTTGTGAGTGAGTGTGTGGATAGGAGTAAATTTGTATGCTGTGTGCAGCATTTTTTTTTTTTTTTTTGCTATTACTGTCAATCTTACGGTGGAGCATTGGGACTCTCTTGTGCCAGGCTGCTGCAAAAGAGCAGTGATGTGACTAGTAGCGCAATCTTCTTCATCATAGCTCTTAGCTGAGTGGGGGAAAATTAAAATGGCACAAGTCATGAATAAATTGAAATATTCATGCTCAACACTTCACTGCACTGACAACAAGTTATACTGATAGATTAGCAGCAATTTATGAGGCCCAGAGAGTGAATACGCAGCTCAATTTGCAGAACTTACCACCAAAGAAGTGTGTTCAACAACTTCGGCTAAACGAGTGACTCGACAGCTGTCCTTTTATACCGCAATTGCATTAATGTAGCCCCACCCATGTTGATTGAAAGCATCAGTGGGCTCTATTTAGAACAATAAAGAACCGTTATTTTAGACCCTCCAGTTTTCCTTGTCTCACAGCTGCTTGGCATGGCGTTTTTCGACGACCCAAAGTTGTTGACGGCTCATTTAAGACACTCCTTTATCACCAGCGATGATACAGGTAAGCACTGGGTGAACTTTGAGCAAGACAGCTGTCAAATGTGTTTGGTAAATTTATGAGTCTTCGTTTGTCCTGTAGGTATGTGTGAGTTGATTATGATCAATGAAGATTTGGATAAGGAGATCAAGAGTGACCACAAGTTTTCAAAGAGGTCTCTACGATTGGCACAGAGATAGTGAGTTTACTTCCTTGTTCAAGCTGCTTGCAATGAATGGCTAGGTTACTTCTNGTCAATCTTACGGTGGAGCATTGGGACTCTCTTGTGCCAGGCTGCTGCAAAAGAGCAGTGATGTGACTAGTAGCGCAATCTTCTTCATCATAGCTCTTAGCTGAGTGGGGGGAAAATATATGGCACAAGTCATGAATAGATTGAAATATTCATGCTCAACACTTCACTGCACCTATGACTGCACTGACAACAAGTTATACTGATAGATTAGCAGCAATTTGTGAGACCCAGAGAGTGAATACGCAGCTCAATTTGCAGAACTTACCACCAAAGAAGTGTGTTCAACAACTTCGGCTAAACGAGTGACTCGACGGCTGTCGTTTTATACCACAATTGAGTTAATGTAGCCCCACCCATGTTGATTAAGCATCAGTGGGCTCTATTTAGAACAATAAAGAACCGTTATTCTAGACTTTCTAGTTTTCCTTGTTTCACAGCTGCTTGGCATGGCGTTTTTCGACGACCCAAAGTTGTTGACGGCTCATTTAAGACACTCCTTTATCACCAGCGATGATACAGGTAAGCACTGGGTGAACTTTGAGCAAGACAGCTGTCAATGTGTTTGGTAAATTTATGAGTCTTCGTTTGTCCTTTAGGTATGTGTGAGTTGATTATGATCAATGAAGATTTGGATAAAGAGATCAAGAGTGACCACAAGTTTTCAAAGAGGTCTCTACGATTGGCACAGAGATAGTGAGTTTACTTTCTTGCTCAAGCTGCTTGCAATGGCCAGCTTACCTCTCTCTCTCTCTCTCTCTCTCTCACTCTCTCTCACTCTCACAACACAAACCTTCTGTAGTAATCCTGCCGAGCACCTCCCTAGATATGCAGCTCAGTCATATGACATCCAAGCCAGTCCAACTCTCTCTCGCAGACCACCCCTCAAGAACAATGCCAACATGTTTGAACTTTCGGACCAGAAAAGGTAAGGGAGAGATACATCAACACTCATGTATATGATGAATTTGAAGCTTGGACTATTTTGCTTACCTGGTGAAAGAGTTTGTGTTTGTAGGAACTATAAAAAAAACTAGCTTAGCTAGTGAATATTATTCCAGCCAGTGACATACAATGTATACATGTCATATAAGCTAGAGTTACAATTGTATTTAAGTGGGTGATATTGAATCCTTAGTTTTGTTTTACTATTCTTGAGTTTTGAATACAGTTTTCTACAATGTTTTGGCTTGTCTGTTTACAGGAGGAAGAAAAACAGCCAATGTACCATAATAACTTGGCAAGATACTGGCAATATATGTGAGTACAATAAAAGCATGGTTTCTTGTACTGCACTTCATTTCAATCTTCCACTCACACACCACATAATCTGTACAGTTGACCCCTCTCAGTTCCCACGGCAAGAAATCCAACCCAGACCCAAAAAAGATGAAAATCCTTCTCAGCTGAGTCTTCTTCTAGCAGAATACAACAAGTTGTCAGCAAACCCGTTTTTCGAGTATAGCAAGTTTAATGGCGAGGTCAGTTGTTCCGTTGTTGGGTTTTGTAACCTGGCAGTGAACTTGAGCCTACATGTTAGTGTGGATAGTACCTACAATTTTGTAGTAATTAGTGCATAGTGTCATGTGGATTGTGGTATGTTTATAGTAGTGCCTTCATTGTCCTGGAGAATACAATTTTTGCAACCTAGTTGTGAATTATTGTAAAGTCAACTTCATTGTAGTTTTAGTGTGTAATGATCAGTTGGTACATAGTAAAATCGAAGTAGTTGGAAGGTCCATTAACTCTGGAATTCAATTACTGGGGACATTACTAATGCCCATGTCTATAGCGATTTCACTGCAATGTTGTGATAAGTATAAATCTTAATGTGTTTTCTTTTTCTCTCCTAGAACCATGGTTATGCTGTTACCAACACGTACCGTGTTTTCTTACCAATGTCTAAAGTAAGCATTAACCTCATCCCCAAGTCCATTCCTCCTTGTTTTCCAAGGAGGAAGGTGTGTGGGGACCCAAGGCTGGGTAACAATATCCTAGCCTGTTGAGTCGCCATTACGATGAATACTCTTTCAATATGTACTGTATAGTGGGTAAATTTGGCCAGCTTAAAATTTGCCAATTTGCATTTTAGTATGATTGGCGATTTTAAATTTGATGATTTAATTCTGCACGCTGCATTGTTTATATACATATATAACAGTACTCTTTGGTGATTTTTAATTTGGCGATTTGCCGCCAATTTGCCAAATTTAATTCTCGCCAAATTCACCTGCTATGTGGTAAATGAACTCTTATCTCCTCTTTCTCTTCAGACTCCACTTCGTCCTGTCTTAGTCACAGTGCTACGTAAGCCCTCATTGATGTCATCTTGTTGTAATAATTGTACCCAACTCTTATGTGCATGCTACGATGTACTATTGTCCCCAGATAAGGCCACAGTTGCTGATCTCATTGGGCTCACGTTCTGGAAGTACATTGAAGAGACAAAGGATCCTGTCAAGTTGGTGAGTTGTTCTAATATCGACCAGGGCTTCATAAAAAGGGTAGAGAACAGGAATATTGCCCTCCAAGGTTCAATTTCCCCTCCCCTTTCAAATTTGGCAACCAAATTTCAATTCTTATAAGTTTAAAGTGGGCAAGCAGCAGATTACGTAAGAAGTGTTGTTGTTGTAAGAGTAGGCAAACGAAGTAAAACCCTACTGTCTTAATTAATTTTGTGTTTTGATGTGGAATTTGTGCAAGACAAAAATCATATACCTTTTACATACGCAAGACAGTGTACATGTATGACCTCAAGTATGTGTAGTAATAAAAACTTAGGCACAAAGATAAACTCTAGATAACTCAAGAATTATGAGTCTGTGTTCATCATACGTACTTCCTTGATAACAAATTATTGGTCTTAACTCTTCCCCCACTCTATGGTTCCCTTTTTCTTGTTTGAGTCAAAGGTCACTTTTGTTCCTGACTCAAACTCTCTTGTCCATATCCCAGTGTCTAGTCTATAAGTGGGTGGAGTAGTGGGCTTTCCCAGTGGTTTATCGTATTCAGGACGCCAGTAAAGAGGTGTGGTCTCATCACCCTCGGCATTCCAATTACCACACCCAAAATAGTTTCGTTCGCCGACACCGATCAAGAATGCTGCCATGTAGTCTGTTAGGTCTCCTTTGCAGGACACACCAACTGGTACGTGTGCCTGTATTACCTGGCCATTTCTTGTCCCAAGCATTAGGTTGTTGATGGAATCGTTGCTTGCTGAAAAGAACTCAATTTGAACTGCCTTCACGTAAGGTTGCATTGGTACTTTGCCAATGAGGAGTTTGTCTTCACCTAAAGCTGTTTGTGCCTCATCTGTTAGCTTTAGTAGTCCTTCTGACCATGCTTTGAGCTTTTCTGGTGATGGAGATGGTTTAAAGGCATGGGTGTCATTGGTACGTTGAGAGGAATCACAGAAGCAGCCATCTCCATTTGCAAATTTGGTGGCATTCAGACAGATATTGAGCCACCACTTTCGGACAGTTGGATTTGAGAGATCAAATGCATAAAAGCCTTGGTTGTTTTTGACTAGTTGTCCATCCTTACTACGTAGCTGATAGTCCTTGTTTTGGTTAAACTCTCTTGCCATGCGTGTCATTTCGGGTCTGACTTTAAATGAGTTCATGTAGAAATATGTAGCCACATTGGGGTTGATGTCTTTCACAGCTTTCATTGTCAATGCCATGAAGTCCTCATCGTCCATGCTCTTATCATCATAGCCCATCCATTTCTCAATGGTCACCATTGAATACTTGGCAATGGTCTGAAGTGACTCTTTGGTGTAGAGCCCAGTTGAGTTTGAGGAGTGAAAGAACACTGGCAGAGTGTCCCATGAGAACTGAGGGAGAGCTCCCAGGGTACCACTGACAGCCAGTGTCAGTAGCATAAGCTGTTGTCTTATCATGGTGGTCTATTGGTTTTAGCTAGCTTTATTTCTTTTGTTGTCTTTGTAGCATATCATGTGATGGGCCAAGTAATGATAAACATTGACGATAAATAACAGTGTGAATTATTCATGCAGTTATATACAGTATGTGTCAAAAGTTTTTCATGAATCATGCATATGAACCCATTGTTATACATGCATATTTAAAGTTATGTAAGTTTGGAGTAAATTCTGTAATGTTACTCATAGCATAGCAGCTACAAAAGCTTATTCTTCCCCCACTCTATGGTTCCCTTGTTTGTGTTAGTGTCAAAGGTCACTTTTGTTCCCGACTCAAACTCTTTTGTCCACATCCCAGTGTCATGATGGTAAGAGGCTGGAGCAGTGGGTTTTCCAGAATATGGTCCAGTTCTGTTAGCAGAGTGGAAGAACACTGGTAGAGTGTCCCATGAGAACTGAGGGAGAGTTTCCAGGGTACCACTGATAGCTAGCATCAGTGGTAGCAGTTGTCTTGTCATGGCGATCTCTTGGTTTCAATAGAAAGCTAATTTGGATCACATAATTCATTAAATAATTGTGTACATTGATAATAGCTAGCTGTGTAAATTATTCATGTGTAAAAAGTTTATCATCCAACTTCTTAAAAGTGTCAAAACGTGTACAAATATAAACTCAAAGGCAAAGCCATAATTATGTGTTCTTGTTGGGTTTACATAAATATAATAACTATTGTGACTTAGTGTAATTTACTTTTATAGTATGGCTTATTTCTTTCCCCATTCTATGGTTCCCTTGTTCTTTTTACTGTCAAAGGTCACTTTTGTTCCTGATCCAAACTCTCTTGTCCACATCTCAGTGTCATGATGGTAAGATGCTGGAGCAGTGGGTTTTCCCAGTGGTTTGTCATATTCAGAGTGCCATGTCAATGGAGTAGTGATGTTCCCTTCAGCATTCCACCCCCCACACCCAAAGTAGTTGTTCTCATTAACTCCAATCAAAAATGCTGCAATGTGATCTGTTATATCTCCTCTGCAATTTGCATGTCCTGCATGTGCTTGAATGACCTGTCCACTGCTTTTTCCTTCTAGTAATTCAGTGATAGATCTATTGCTGGGTAAAAATTCTTCAATTTGAACTGCTTTCACATAAGGTTGCATTGGTACTTTGCCAATGAGGAGTTTATTGTCACCTAAAGCTGTTTGTACCTCGTCTGTTAGCTTTAGAAGTCCTTCAACCCATTCTTTGAGCCTTGTTGGTGTTAAAGGGGGTTTGAAATCACTTTCATTGGTACTTGTGTGCTGAGAGGAGTCACAGAAGCATCCATCTCCATTGGAAAACTTGGTAGCATTCAGGCAGGTATCAAGCCACCACTTCCGAACTGTGGGGTTTGAAAGATCGAAAACATAAAATCCTTGACCATTTTTGACCATTTGTCCATCCTCAGTACGCAGCTGATAGTCCTTGTTTTGGTNAAGTAATGATAAACATTGACGATAAATAACAGTGTGAATTATTCATGCAGTTATATACAGTATGTGTCAAAAGTTTTTCATGAATCATGCATATGAACCCATTGTTATACATGCATATTTAAAGTTATGTAAGTTTGGAGTAAATTCTGTAATGTTACTCATAGCATAGCAGCTACAAAAGCTTATTCTTCCCCCACTCTATGGTTCCCTTGTTTGTGTTAGTGTCAAAGGTCACTTTTGTTCCCGACTCAAACTCTTTTGTCCACATCCCAGTGTCATGATGGTAAGAGGCTGGAGCAGTGGGTTTTCCAGAATATGGTCCAGTTCTGTTAGCAGAGTGGAAGAACACTGGTAGAGTGTCCCATGAGAACTGAGGGAGAGTTTCCAGGGTACCACTGATAGCTAGCATCAGTGGTAGCAGTTGTCTTGTCATGGCGATCTCTTGGTTTCAATAGAAAGCTAATTTGGATCACATAATTCATTAAATAATTGTGTACATTGATAATAGCTAGCTGTGTAAATTATTCATGTGTAAAAAGTTTATCATCCAACTTCTTAAAAGTGTCAAAACGTGTACAAATATAAACTCAAAGGCAAAGCCATAATTATGTGTTCTTGTTGGGTTTACATAAATATAATAACTATTGTGACTTAGTGTAATTTACTTTTATAGTATGGCTTATTTCTTTCCCCATTCTATGGTTCCCTTGTTCTTTTTACTGTCAAAGGTCACTTTTGTTCCTGATCCAAACTCTCTTGTCCACATCTCAGTGTCATGATGGTAAGATGCTGGAGCAGTGGGTTTTCCCAGTGGTTTGTCATATTCAGAGTGCCATGTCAATGGAGTAGTGATGTTCCCTTCAGCATTCCACCCCCCACACCCAAAGTAGTTGTTCTCATTAACTCCAATCAAAAATGCTGCAATGTGATCTGTTATATCTCCTCTGCAATTTGCATGTCCTGCATGTGCTTGAATGACCTGTCCACTGCTTTTTCCTTCTAGTAATTCAGTGATAGATCTATTGCTGGGTAAAAATTCTTCAATTTGAACTGCTTTCACATAAGGTTGCATTGGTACTTTGCCAATGAGGAGTTTATTGTCACCTAAAGCTGTTTGTACCTCGTCTGTTAGCTTTAGAAGTCCTTCAACCCATTCTTTGAGCCTTGTTGGTGTTAAAGGGGGTTTGAAATCACTTTCATTGGTACTTGTGTGCTGAGAGGAGTCACAGAAGCATCCATCTCCATTGGAAAACTTGGTAGCATTCAGGCAGGTATCAAGCCACCACTTCCGAACTGTGGGGTTTGAAAGATCGAAAACATAAAATCCTTGACCATTTTTGACCATTTGTCCATCCTCAGTACGCAGCTGATAGTCCTTGTTTTGGTTGAACTCTCTAGCCATGCGTGTCATTTCAGGTCTGACTTTAAATGAGTTCATGTAGAAATATGTAGCCACATTGGGGTTGATGCCTTTCACAGCTTTCATTGTCAATGCCATGAAGTCTTCATCGTCCATGCTCTTGTCATCCAAGCCCATCCATTTCTCAATGGTCACCATTGAATACTTGGCAATGGTCTTGAGAGATTCATCAGAGTAGAGTCCAGTTGTGTTTGAGGAGTGGAAAAACACTGGTAGAGTGTCCCATGAGAACTGAGGGAGAGCTCCCAGGGTACCACTGATAGCTAGTAGCAGTAACAATAGCTGTTTTATCATGCTGGCTTCCTAATCCTCTTTTGTTTCTTCCAAACAGATATACAGTTTCATATTTGTGTTACTTTTGTCACCGTGTGCCATCACATATCATGAGGATCATGTGATGATACGAATAACAGTAATCATAATAATATCAATGGTATTCACTGTTATGTGTGGCTAGTGAAATAACTCAGTCGTTCCTTGTGTACTAACTTTGAAGAATAGTACTATACTAGTTCCCATCTATACATGCAAAAATTAGTATTTTCATGATCTTGCTATTATGTTGTGTTCCCCCACTCTATGGTTCCCTTGTTCTTGTTGGTGTCAAAGGTCACTTTTGTTCCTGACGCAAACTCTCTTGTCCACATCCCAGTGTCATGATGGTAAGAGGCTGGAGCAGTGGGTTTTCCCAGTGGTTTGTTATATTCAAAAGGCCAGTAAATGGATGTGATGTCATTCCCTGTAGATTCCCACATACCACACCCAAAGTAGTATCGTTCACTAGCACCAATCAAAAAAGTAGCTATAAAGTCTGTAAGGTCTCCTTTACAGGACATGGTTGCATGTGCCTGGACGACCTGACCACTACCTTTCCCCAGTATCAAGTTGTTTATTGAGTCATTGTTGGGGTGAAAGGGTTCAATTTGAATCGCTTTCACATAAGGCTGAAATGGTACCTTGCCAATGAGGAGTTTATTATCTCCCAATGCAGTTTGGACTTCATGTGTCAGTGCTAAAAGCCCTTCTTCCCATGCTTTAAGTTTTTCTGGTGATGGAAATGGTTTGAAAAAATTGGGAAGATTTGTTAGATTTGTCCACTGAGAGGAGTCACAATAGCAGCCATCTCCATTTGCAAATTTGGTGGCATTCAGGCAGATATCAAGCCACCACTTTCGAACTGCAGGATTTGAGAGATCAAAAACATATAATCCTGAACCGCTTTTTACCATTTGTCCATCTTTACTGCATAGTGCATACTCCGGATGTTGTTCAAACTCTCTAGCCATACGTGTCATTAGTGGTGTGTCTTGGAAAGAATTCATGTAGAAATATGTAGCCACATTGGGGTTGATGTCTTTCACAGCTTTCATTGTCAATGCCATGAAGTCCTCATCGTCCATGCTCTTGTCATCATAGCCCATCCATTTCTCAATGGTCACCATTGAATACTTGGCAATGGTCTTGAGAGATTCATCAGAGTAGAGTCCAGTTGTATTTGAGGAGTGGAAGAACACTGGTAGAGTGTCCCATGAGAACTGAGGAAGAGTTCCCAGGGTACCACTGATAGCCAGCATCAAAGAAAGCAGCTTAATGAGCATCATAGTTGTTTGTAGCGTTATAGTCTATGTGGTAGAGATGTTCATATTTTTGTGGCTACATGTCATGTGATTCTTGGTAATGATATTCATCAGTAATTTAAGCTTCATGTGTTATGTCATTCATCAAATGTTCATATCTTGGTTGACTGTGTACAGTAGGTTGTGTGGTATTGTACTGTTAAGTTATTGATGGATTTTGTCTTCATTGGGGCGAGCCTGAGCGAGCCCCAGATAGCGAGTTGTACGTCGGGACCGTCTGTCTGTCTGTCATCGTTGGGTCTTGTACGCTCACCTAAGCTATTTCTAGCTAACATAATGATCGACCCGTACCATGTACCATGCATTACTTACGCATGCGCATAAGTTTAGAGTGTGCACGTGTTTTCAAGACAGTCGATATCCGCGATCGAGAAATCAGACAGAGGCAGCTAGAGCAGAACAGTTGAGAAATGGTTCTTCTAATAGCTCAGAGGTTGTGAGACTTAGACAGTTGCTAAGCATATCTTATGTGAGAAAGGCACAAGAACAGTTTAACAGCAGTGCCCAACAGAAAGATAGGCAGAAACTGCGGCAAGTAGAAAAACGGTGTTGCCAGGCTTGCTCAATATACAGTGTCAGAGGGTAAGAGATACCAAGTTTGAATACAACCGTAGATTTTACATGTCTCATTAGCAATCCTTCGTGTAAATAAACTTCTGATGTTCACACCACAGGCACAGTCACTTGAACACTGTCAGTTTTATACTGGCACTGACAGCCAGATCTATACCATAATTTGTCATTCTGATTCAAATATTCTTCATACATTCGCTGTAGCCTCGTACCCAGGCCCCTCCCTCCTCGAAAAATAAGGAGGGAGAGGAGGCCGAGGGAGGGGCCTGGGTGAGTGAAAGGTCAAAGGAGAGAGCCTGCTACATTCGCTGTACAATTCATGCAAAAAGCTGCGCTCGCTCAGGCTCGCCCCACAATGCCTTGCATTCTTCTAGTAATAATGTGATGCATACAATGTGAATGTCTTATTGGTATAACAGTTGTATGTACGTAGTATTTAGTTTTATTATATATACCAACAGCTTTCCTTACACACAATGCCATGTATATACCCAAATTAGTAAGAAAAAAAAGGATTGGAATCAGGAAAGCAATTGAGTATAACATTTAATAAGGCAGCTATTATGTGCTGTAGATCTGTTCAAAGTGTTCAGGTTCAGTTCTTCTCTCCCCACTTTATTGTTCCCTTGTTTGTGTTAGTGTCAAAGGTCACTTTTGTTCCCGATGCAAACTCTCTTGTCCACATCCCAGTGTCATGATGGTAAGAGGCTGGAGCAGTGGGTTTTCCCAGTGGTTTGTCATATTCAGGATGCCACAAAAAGGGTGTGGTATCATTACCTGAACCTGCCCAGTTTCCACAGCCAAAGTAATATCGTTCTCCAGCACCAATCAAAAAGGCTGCAATATAGTCTGTAAGCTCTCCTGTGCAGGACACAGTTATTGGCACATGTGCCTGGACGACCTGTCCACTGCCAATCCCCACTGTTAAGTTATTGATGGATTCATTGTTTGCTCGAAAGAACTCAATTTGAACTGCTTTCACATAAGGCTGCAATGGTACCTTACCAATGAGGAGTTTATCATCTCCCAATGCAGTTTGAACTTCACGGGTCAGTGCTAAAAGCCCTTCTTCCCATGCTTTAAGTTTTGACGGTGATAGAGATGGCTTGAAGTAATTTATACTTACGTTTGAATGTTGAGAAGAGTCACAATAGCAGCCATCTCCGTTTGCAAATTTGGTGGCATTCAGGCAGATATTGAGCCACCACTTTCTAACTTCAGGGTTTGATTGATCAAAAACGTATAGTCCTTGATTGTTTTTTACCATTTGTCCATCCTTACTGCGTAGTGCGTAGTCAGGATGTTGTTTGAACTCTCTTCCCATGCGTGTCATTGCTAACCTGTCTTTGAATGAGTTCATGTAGAAATATGTAGCCACATTGGGGTTGATAATTTTCAGTTCTTTCATTGTCAATACCATAAAATCTTCATCATCCATGCTGTTATCTTCCAGGCCCATTGCCTTTTCTATTGTCACCATTGAGAACTTAGCAATGGCCTTAAGTGATTCTTTAGAGTAGAGTCTTGTTCTGTTAGCAGAGTGAAAGAACACTGGTAGAGTGTCCCATGAGAACTGAGGGAGCGCTCCCAGGGTACCACTTACAGCCAGCATCAGTAGTATTAGCTGTTGTCTTATCATGGTATCCTATTGTTTAATTTTTGTTCAATTTTTTTCCCTCTTTGTCATCAATGTTTAGAAGGTAGCATAATTATAACATCATGTGATGCTCCAATGATGGTAAACATGATGGCCATATGAAGCAGTGCGAATTATTCATGTTTAGAAATTTATTGTCTGTTTTCAATGTATGTAAAATAGCAAACTCAAATGCATGGTATATTACGCACAATAAACTTTCATATCTAACCTCATGAGTCATCCCAAAGCTCATTATGTTAGCAATTTTTACCAAGACCTCTTTTTTTTTTTTTTGGAAGAAATGAGAAAATGGTAAAGATCATTAACATAATAAATCAATAATAGCAATAGCAGAAAGTGGCTAATGTTTTTCTACATCATGCAGCTTATCACTTAATCCTTCCCCACTCAATGATTCCCTTGTTTGTGTTAGTGTCAAAGGTCACTTTTGTTCCTGATGCAAACTCTCTTGTCCACATCCCAGTATCATGATGGTAAGAGGCTGGAGCAGTGGGTTTTCCCAGTGGTTTGTCATATTCAGGACGCCAGTAAAAACATGTTGTATCATTGCCTGTAGATTGCCAGTTCCCACACCCAAAGTAGTATCGTTCACTAGCACCAATCAAAAAGGCTGCAATGTAGTCTGTAAGGTCTCCTGTGCAGGACACAGTTATTGGCACATGTGCCTGAACGACCTGTCCACTATACCGATTCCCACTGTTAAGTTATTGATAGATTCATTATTGGCTTGAAAAAACTCAATTTGAATTGCTTTCACATATGGCTGTAATGGCACTTTGCCAATGAGGAGTTTATCATCTCCCAATGCAGTTTGAACTTCATGTGTTAGTGTTAAAAGCCCTTCTTCCCATGCTTTAAGTTTTGACGGTGATGGAAATGGTTTGAAAAAATTTGGCCGATTTGTTAGATTTGTCCACTGGGAGGAATCACAATAGCAGCCATCTCCATTTGCAAATTTGGTGGCATTCAGGCAGATATCAAGCCACCACTTTCGAACTTTAGGATTTGAGAGATCAAAAACATATAATCCTTGATTGTTTTTAACCATTTGTCCATCTTCAGTGCGTAGTGCATAGTCGTGGTTCTGGTCAAACTCTCTAGCCATACGTGTCATTTCTGGTCTGTCTTTGAATGAATTCATATAGAAATATGTAGCCACATTGGGGTTGATACTCTTTAGTTCTTTCATTGTCAATGCCATGAAGTCTTCATCGTCCATACTTTTGTCTCTTATGCCCATTCCTTTTTCAATTGTCACCATCGAAAACTTAGCAATGGTCTTGAGAGATTCTTTGGAGTAGAATCCAGTTATGTTAGCAGAGTGGAAGAACACTGGTAGAGTTTCCCATGAGAACTGAGGGAGAGCTCCCAGGGTACCACTAAATCCCAACATCAAAGATAGCAACTGTAAGAGCATCATAGTTGTTTGTAGCATTACTCTTAGTCTGTGGTAGAGATGTGTGTGTGTGTGGCTGTCATGTGATTCTTGGTATAATGGTATTCACCAGTAACACAGCTGGCTTATCATGTGTTTTGTTTGTATGAACATCTTGGCTATGACATTACATATGTACTATTGGCTTCTTCCCCCTCGGCATAATCTGACCACTTATTCAGTTTCTTACGTATATAATTTTTATTTGACATTCATTATTATAGGTTGTAGTTGTTTTTTTAAACCAGGCCAACTAGATAGTAGGTTTTCACTAAATTGAAAATATATCATTTATAGTGAACAAAGAAAGCGAAATAACCCAAGTAAGTTTTGACCTATACAGTTATGACAGTTGATGTGCATGTGATATGCTTAAGATATCTGTTCAAAGTGTTCAGATTCAGTTCTTCTCTCCCCACTTTATTGTTCCCTTGTTTCTGTTAGTGTCAAAGGTCACTTTTGTTCCTGACTCAAACTCTCTTGTCCACATCCCAGTGTCATGATGGTAAGAGGCTGGAGCAGTGGGTTTTCCCAGTGGTTTGTCATATTCAGGATGCCACATAAAGGGTGTGGTATCATTGCCTGAACCTGCCCAGTTTCCACACCCAAAGTAGTATCGTTCACTAGCACCAATCAGGAAAGCTGCAATATAGTCTGTGATGTCTCTTGTGCAGGACACAGTTATTGGCACATGTGCCTGGACGACCTGTCCACTACCGATCCCCACTGTTAAGTTATTGATGGATTCATTATTTGCTCGAAAGAACTCTATTTGAATTGCTTTCACATAAGGCTGCAATGGTACTTTGCCAATGAGGAGTTTATCGTCTCCTAAAGCTGTTTGTACCTCATCTGTTAGCTTTAGAAGTCCTTCGGACCATTCCTTAAATTTTGCCGGTGATAGAGATGGCTTGAAGTAAAGTATACTTTCATTTGAATGTTGAGATGAATCAGCGTAGCAGCCATCTCCATTTATGAATTTGGTGGCATTCAGACAGACATCAAGCCACCACTTTCTGACAGTTGGATTGGAGAGATCAAATGCATAATATCCTTGCTTGTTTTTGACCATTTGCCCATTTTTAGTGCGTAATGCGTACTCAGGATGTTGGGCAAACTCTCTAGCCATACGTGTCATTGGAGGTGTGTCTTTGAAGGAATTCATGTAGAAATATACAGCCACATTGGGGTTGATTTCTTTCACTGCTTTCAATGTCACTGCCATGAAGTCTTCATCATCCATGCTGTCATTTTTACTGCCCATTCCCTTGTCAACTGTCACCATTGAATACTTGGCAATGGCCTTGAGAGATTCATCAGAGTAAAGTCCTGTTGTATTAGCAGAGTGGAAGAACACTGGTAGAGTGTCCCATGAGAACTGAGGGAGTATTCCCAGGGTACCACTGATACCCAGTGTTAGCAAGAGCAGTTGTACTAGCATCTTTTTGTAAATTTGTTCTATCTATATCCAAGCATGTGACTTATTGATGTGTCATGTGATATGGTTGAAGTAACAGTAGTCATTAGTCCTGGCAAATTTGTATTCATTGACCATCATCATGCATGCTATTAATTTTTTCACTGCATGGGAAAGTGACATTTGAAAGAAAGAAAAAAAGCATATACTAGGACCTGATGAAGAAATTTATATAGAACATAATATGCTCAACAAACATTTGCTCATTATCATTATTGTTTAGTTCTTTTTCCCCCACTGTATGGTTCCCTTGTTTTTGTTTGTGTCAAAGGTCACTTTGGTTCCTGATGCAAACTCTCTTGTCCACATCCCAGTGTCATGATGGTAAGAGGCTGGAGCAGTGGGTTTTCCCAGTGGTTTGTCATATTCTGGTCGCCACAAGAAAGGCAGTGTGTCATCACCTGCAGCTTGCCACATACCACACCCAAAGTAGTATCCTTCGCTGGCACCAATCAAAAAGGCTGCAATATAGTCTATAAGATCGCCTTTGCAATACATAAATATTGGCACATGTGCCTGGACGACCTGTCCACTACCAATCCCCACTGTTAAGTTATTGATAGATTCATTGTTGGGTCGAAAGAACTCAATTTGAACTGCTTTCGCATAAGGCTGCAATGGTACCTTGCCAATGAGGAGTTTATCATCTCCCAATGCAGTTTGAACTTCATGGGTCAGTGCTAAGAGTCCCTCATCCCATGCTTTAAGTTTTGCTGGTGATGGAGAGGGTGTGAACTGATTTGAACTCTCAGTTTGGTCTGTGCGCTGAGAAGAGTCACAGAAGCAGCCATCTCCATTTGCAAATTTGGTGGCATTCAGACAGATATCGAGCCACCACTTTCTAACTTTAGGATTTGATAGATCAAAGACATAAAATCCTTGATTGTTTTTAACTAGCTGTCCATCTTCAGTGTGTAGTGCATAGTCGTGGTTTTGGTTAAACTCTCTAGCCATACGTCCCATTTCTGGTCTGTCTTTGAAGGAATTCATGTAGAAATATGTAGCCACATTGGGGTTGATACTTTTCAGTTCTTTCATTGTCAAAGCCATGAAATCTTCATCATCCATGCTGCTATCTTCCAGGCCCATTCCCTTTTCAATTGTCACCATTGAAAACTTAGCAATAGCCTTAAGTGATTCTTTAGAATAAAGTCCAGTTGTGTTAGCAGAGTGAAAGAACACTGGTAGAGTGTCCCATGAGAACTGAGGTAGTGCTCCCAGGGTACCACTGATATGGCAACCCAGTATCAGCAAGAATATCTTTGATACCATCTTGCAATTTCGTATGTCTGTTTCTCTAATAGATGAGTTAAATGTGTGACTGTCATGTGATGTAACAGTAGTCATTAGTTGCTACAAAATTGAATGCAGTATTCATAGAATATTAATTTTGTCATTACTATTAAAAGAGAAAAAATTAGTCTTATTCTTAACTCATTTTATAACTTTATTGTTTCAGCTTCACTCTGAGAGCTTTAGTTTTCCCCACTCTATTGTTCCCTTGTTCTTGTTAGTGTCAAAGGTCACTTTTGTTCCTGATCCAAACTCTCTTGTCCACATCCCAGTGTCATGATGGTAAGAGGCTGGAGCAGTGGGTTTTCCCAGTGGTTTGTCATAATCAGGTCGCCAGTATAGTGGCATAGTATCATTGCCTTTTGTCTCCCAGTTTCCACAGCCAAAGTAATTTCGTTCTCCAGCACCAATTAGAAATGCAGCCATGTAGTCTGTTAAGTCTCCTTTGCAGGACACATTCACATGTACATGTGCCTGCATGACAAGACCGTCACTTGTCCCTGTAATCAAACTGTTAATGGTATTGTTGTCAGCAAGAATGTTTTGAAGTTGAACTGCTTTCACGTACGGTTGTTTGATTGACTTGCCAATGAGTAGATTATTGTCACCAAGAGCTTTTTGAGCATCTTTAGTGAGAGTTAAAAGTCCTTCACCCCATGCCTTTTGTTTTGCTGCTGAAATGGGAGGAGTGAATTCTTCTCCGTCCACATTCTGAGAGGCATCACAGAAGCAGCCGTCACCATTGGAGAATTTAGTTGCATTCAGACAGATGTTGATCCACCAATTCCTGACTTTTGGATTTGAAACGTCGTATACATAGTACCCTTTTTTACATTTCACAAGTTTTCCATCCTCAGTGCGCAGTTGGTAGTCAGGGTTTTGATCAAACTCTCTAGCCATGCGTGTCATTTCAGGTCTGTCTCTATACGAACTCATGTAAATGTATGTTGCTGCTTTGGGATTGATGTTTTTGACAGCTTTCATAGCCAACGTAATGAAGTCCTCATCGTCCATGCTCTTGTCATCCAAGCCCATCCATTTCTCAATGGTCACCATTGAATACTTGGCAATGGTCTTGAGAGATTCATCAGAGTATGGTCCACTTGAGTTTGAGGAGTGGAAGAACACTGGTAGAGTGTCCCATGAGAACTGGGGGAGAGCTCCCAACGAACCTTTTATTGCCAATGTCAAAGCTAGCAACTTTAAGAGCATCATAATCATCATTGTTGGTTGTTTAAAGTATCAAACTTTAAACAATTGATAGTACTTGGTTACAATCGTTGCACCAAACATTCATGTTGTTTTGAATGTCATGTGATTATTGATATTCATCTAAATCCATGTGCATGCACGGCAATGAATTGTATATATGGGCTTTTTGGTAGAAATACATAATTTGCATTAAATTCTATACAGCTATACTAGCTATTAAACGTGCAAAGTGCTTGGTAGCTTACATGTACATGCATTGTATAGGCTAATTCTGCCCCCATTTAATTGTTCCTTTATTTGTGTTGGCATTAAAGGTCACTTTTGTTCCCGATTTAAACTCTCTTTTCCAAATCCCTGTCTCAAGTTGATAAGTCGCTGGACTGTTTGGGTTTCCCAATGGTTTGTCGTATTCAGGTCGCCAATAAAGGGGACTTGTGTCATCATCTTCTGATATCCAGTTACCACATCCGAAATAGCTCTGTTCACCAGCACCTATTAAATATGCTGCCATATAGTCTGTGATATCTCCTTTACATGATACTTGTATAGGCACATGTGCTTGCATTACTTGACCACTAGCAACACCAAGGATTAGACCATTGATGGAGTCATTGTTGGCATAGAATTTTTCCATTTGAACTGCTTTCACATAAGGTTGAGCTGGTACTTTACCGATAAGCAGTTTGTCATCTCCTAGTGCACTTTGAACTTCTTTTGCCAATAGTAGAAGTCCTTCACCCCATGCTTTCATTTTCTCTGGTGAGGGAGAAGGTACCAGTCTACCAGTACTGTTCCAATGCTGAGAGGAGTCACAGTAACAGCCATCTCCATTTGAGAATTGTGTAGCATTGAGACAGGTATCAAGCCACCACTTTCGAACCTTTGGATTTGAAACATCATACATGTACAAATTTTGATTGTTTTTCACAAGCTGTCCATTCTCAGCACGTAGTCCATAGTCGGGATGCTGGTCAAACTGTCTTGCCATGCGAGACATTGCACGAAGATCTTTATATGAATTCATGTAAAAGTAGGTAGCTGTGTTAGGGTTGACATTTTTTATTGTCTTCATTGTCACTGCAATTGCATCTTCATCGTCCATGTTGGTGATATTCAATCCCATTCCTTTCTCTATGGTCACCATTGAATACTTGGCAATGGTTTGAAGAGACTGTTTGGAGTAGAATCCACTAGCATTAGCAGAGTGGAAGAACACTGGTAGAGTGTCCCATGAGAACTGAGGGAGAGCTCCCAGGGTACCACTGATAGCTATCACCAACAATATTAGCAGTGGTCTCATGGTTGTACTTTGTTTTGGCATGACACTGTCTTACTAGTCAGTTTTTCGTATTCTAGTTGAGCATGCCTGTATCATGTGACTACTTTAATTAACAAAAATCATTAACCAATAATTATTCATACTATTCTTGCAACATGCATCATGCATCTAAGTTGTTTGTATCAGTTCTTCTTCCCCCACTCTATGGTTCCCTTGTTCTTGTTCGTGTCAAAGGCCACTTTTGTTCCTGATCCAAACTCTCTTGTCCACATCCCAGTGTCATGATGGTAAGAGGCTGGAGCAGTGGGTTTTCCCAGTGGTTTGTCATATTCAGGACGCCAGTAGAAAGGTGTAGTGTCATTTCCTTCCGAAAGCCAGTTGCCACACCCAAAATAGCTTCGCTCATCAACTCCAATTAGAAAAGCAGCAATGTAATCTGTTATATCACTCTTACATGATCTTTTTGTAGGCACATGTGCTTGCACTACTTGACCATTTGCTAACCCAAGCATCAGACCATTGATAGAATCATTGTTGGCATAAAATCTTTCAATTTGAACTGCTTTTACATAAGGTTGTGCAGGCATTTTACCGATAAGCAGTTTGTCATCTCCTAGTGCACTTTGAACTTCTTTAGCCAGTAGTAGAAGTCCTTCACCCCATGCTTTCATTTTCTCTGGTGAGGGAGAGGGTACCAGTCTACCAGTGCTGTTCCAATGCTGAGAGGAGTCACAGTAACAGCCATCTCCCTTTGAGAATTGTGTAGCATTGAGACAGGTATCAAGCCACCACTTTCGAACCTTTGGATTTGAGACATCATACATGTACCATCCTTGATCATTTTTCACAAGCTGTCCATTCTCAGCTCGTAGTCCATAGTCAGGATGTTGGTCAAATTCTCTTGCCATGCGAGACAGTGCACTCAAATCTTTGTAGGAGTTCATGTAGAAGTAAATAGTTGTGTTGGGGTTAATGGTCTTAATTTTTTTCATTGTCAATGCCATTGCATCTTCATCATCTATATTAGTGATATTGTATCCCATTTTCTTCTCAATGGTCACCATTGAATACTTAGCAATGGTTTGAAGAGACTCTTTAGAGTAGAATCCACTAGCATTAGCAGAGTGGAAGAACACTGGTAGAGTGTCCCATGAGAACTGAGGGAGAGCTCCCAGGGTACCACTGATACCCATAACCAACAATATTACCTGTACTCTCATGGTGGCTATAATGATTGATTGTGTATACTTTATTTTCTTGGTAAGAGCATCTTATTGAGTTGCCACTGTATCAGTTAGCATGCATCATGTGACTAGGTAAGTTAACAATAATCATTAACTAGTATCATAATAAATTAGTATAGTAACATTTGAGTGAAGTCTGGTTGCTTGTATCATGTCTTCTTCCCCCACTCTATGGTTCCCTTGTTTGTGTTAGTATCAAAGGTCACTTTTGTTCCTGATGCAAACTCTCTTATCCACATCCCAGTGTCATGATGGTAAGAGGCTGGAGCAGTGGGTTTTCCCAGTGGTTTGTCATATTCAGGTCGCCAGTAAAAAGGTGTAGTATCATTGCCTTCCGAAAACCAATAGCCACACCCAAAATAGCTCCATCCACCAGCACCTATTAAATATGCTGCCATATAGTCTGTGATATCTCCTTTACACGATACTTGTATAGGCACATGTGCTTGCATTACTTGACCACTAGCAACACCAAGCATCAGTCCATTGATGGAGTCATTGTTGGCATAGAATTTTCCATTTGAACTGCCTTCACATAAGGTTGAGCTGGCACTTTACCAATGAGCAGTTTGTCATCTCCTAGTGCACTTTGAACTTCTTTTGCTAGTAGCAATAGTCCTTCACCCCATGCTTTCATTTTCTGTGGTGAGAGAGAAGGTACCAGTCTACCAGTGCTGTTCCAATGCTGAGAGGAGTCACAGTAACAGCCATCTCCATTTGAGAATTGTGTAGCATTGAGACAGGTATCAAGCCACCACTTTCGAACCTTTGGATTTGAGACATCATACATGTACCATCCTTGGCCATTTTTCACGAGTTGTCCATTCTCAGCTCGTAGTCCATAGTCAGGATGTTGGTCAAATTCTCTTGCCATGCGAGACAATACACTCTCATCTTTGTAGGAATTCATGTAGAAATAAGTAGTTGTGTTGGGGTTAATGGTCTTTATTTCTTTCAATGTTAATGCCATAGCATCTTCATCGTCCATGTTAGTGATATTCATTCCCATTCTCGTCTGAATAGTCACCATTGAATATTTGGCAATGGTCTGAAGAGACTCTTTAGAGTAGAATCCACTAGCATTAGCAGAGTGGAAGAACACCGGTAGAGTGTCCCATGAGAACTGAGGGAGAGCTCCCAGGGTACGACTGATACTTTTTTTTTTATTTTATTTTTTAAGTGCCCCTCCGGGTTTACCGGAATTGTGGCTAACAAGGGCCTGCAAATAGCCTAGGGCTAATGAACGCAGGTCCCCCGGGACCGACGGCTTTACATCCCCTCCGAAGGATGCGGTGAAATTCACCTCCNATCCAACTCTTGGCTGACAGTCCAGTTTAAGTTACCTGTCTGTTATAGTTTGCTCCACTGCTTAGCCTACTGATTAGTAGGAATTTGTACCAATACAATAATAAGCTACCGCACTATTGTACAGATTGTTGCATTTACGACACTTAGTGGGATCCTTATGAGGGATCAACTGACAAGAATAAGAATGACAAGAATAAAATGAAGTAATCATGTGCTGAAATTAAGACATGCTTTGTTCCAATACTTTTTACTGCACTGCCCATTCCTACACTACTTATTTTTTGAAATTTTTACTACTTGTAATAACTTTCTTTACAAGAGTATTGTAACAATTGCTAGGTAAATTGGTACTGGACTGCCAACCCACCCAGGAAGTTTCAAGACCATTGACAGTGGCTAGTACCAGTAAGCCAAAAGAGACAAATCATACGTGTACGTCATCTAGTAATGTCAAATGTGTGTTAACCCCACCTGACTCCCAGTCTGCCTCTCCATGTGACCACTATGCCTTCTACCTGAGATCATATTATACTTGTAATAGAAAGCCTGATGATAAATGGCCTTGCCTAGAAACAATGGAGTATACCAAGTTGGCTGTAATTAGTAATGAATATGAGTGTCGTGAAGACTACGAAGATATGAGAAAAGCAACCGTACATGGGCTTATCGACAATGTTCTCTTAGGGAAAGAGTCCATAGAACTTGCAGACATTCTAAAGCCTAATGTAGTAAGGCACAAGAAAATTGCCATCAAACAAGTTTTGATTGAGGGGGCCCCAGGAATTGGTAAATCAACTTTATCTTGGGAGCTTTGCCATAATTGGGGAAGTGGAAAACTTTTTCAAGAGTATTCCCTTATGGTTATGCTTAGATTTAGAGATCCATGGGTTCAGAAGGTCAAGACAGCGTCTGAGTTGTTTCGCTTTCCTGGTGAGCCAGATTTACAAGAGAAGGTTACTAATCAGATCAGACAAACACAAGGTAAAGGGATACTTTTGCTTCTTGAAGGCTATGATGAAGCGCCCCCTGCTTTGAGGAGGTCAGAATCACTCATCTCTAAGCTTTTTAGAGGTGAAGTATTGCCCAATGCCACAATACTAGTGACTTCACGACCCAGTGCAACTCAAGATCTCAGACTGTGGTGCAAGGGTGAGTCATCTCGTAGAATTGAAGTCTTAGGTTTTGGGAAGGAAGAGATTAAGTCGTACGTTAAATCCTGTTTCTCTGGTACTAAATTGCGGAAAAAATTTTTCGGATATCTTGAGGCCTACCCCCACATATGCAGTATGATGTATGTCCCTCTGAATGCTGCCATAGTGACATGTGTTTACCAGGAGTGTAAAAAAACTGTTGCCTTAGTGCCACAAACTATGACTGAACTCTACACTACATTAGTCAAAACACTACTCTTGCGTTACATGAAAGAAGCTACTTTCTACAAGCACATTCGAATCAATAGTTTTACTGACTTACCTGACCCTGTTTATCATAAATTCCGTGAATTATGTCAGCTGGCTTACAATGGGATCACTTTTGAACAGGAATCAAAAATTATATTCTTAGATCATCTTCCAGACGAGTTTGATACCTTAGGTTTGATGCAATCTATTCCTGAACTTTATATTGATGTAGGGACTTCATTTTCTTACAATTTTCTTCACCTCACTGTTCAAGAATTTTTAGCAGCATACCATCTTTCCTTGTGTAGCAATGAACATATAGAAATGTTTCTGAAGGAAAATATGGAGAAATATGGTATGATATGTAGATTTTTAGCTGGCCAAAGTCAAAACAATATTGAACCAATTCAAAAAACTTTGACTGGTCAAAATTCTCCAACTGGTATCAATCAGGACTTAGTGGCACTAGATGTTTCTAGTCTCCACATGCTGTTTGAGTTGAAAAATCCTCATGCTATTGCTAAATTATGCCAATCAAAAATTGTAACTTTTCAAGATCATGACACTAAGCATCGATCTGAGTGGTCTGTATTGACTGAATCAAACATGAGCCAGTTCGACTATCATGCACTTAACTATTGTATTTGTGTCTCAAATTGCATTTGGGATCTCACTATTTGTTTTACAAATCCTGAACAGTTTAATAAATTTTTAGCAAAGTCACTAACATTCAAAGATGGTTCAGCTCTAGGTTGTGTATATGCTCTAACTGTATTAATGAATTATGCCAGTAGGGTTGACCCGTTTCGCATGTACAGCGTTGATATTGATAGAACTGTCACAAGATTGGATATACTTGCTGAACAATGTTTCACACAGTTTAAGTTTTCAAATCTTCAAAAGTTTTGTCTTTGGAATCGTCTTGGTTGCCCAATTCATGGATTTGCTACACTTCTTGACTCTCTACCTAAATCACTAACTTACCTAGAAATTGATTCAATTGATGTTAAATGTGATTGGTATGCTCTTGAAGGTTTCCTGACTGCTAAACATCATTGCATAAAACATCTTGTAGTTCGGCTACCTCCTTTCAGCTCTAACTCAGAAATCTTTGGCTGCATCATAAAAGTGACATCATCACTGGTATCTTTGCACCTAGAAGGAGTGATGGATGACTATGGAGTAAGAGTGTTGGCTAAAGTACTGAAAAGCAAATCAATAGTGGAAACATTAGCCATTCCAAACAGTTATATTGGTGATGCTGCTGCTGCTGCATTAGCTGATGCATTGACATGCAATTCAACAATAAAGTCTTTAAACCTTGTAGGAAACTCCATTACCGATCATGGAGCATGTGAATTAGCAAAATCATTGGAGCATAATGCAACACTTGAAAAGTTGTACCTTCAAAAGAATCCTATAAGTTACAATGGAGCTTCTGTTTTAACAAAAGTGTTTGAAACTCACCCAACCCTTGTGACTCTCGATGTCTTATATAGACTAGAATAGATTGCTATCACATTATAGTAAAACAGTATCGAGCTCTAAGAATATACTGGTATACCACTGTTTTGATTTATATCAGTTTTTTGTACTTTACTAGTATTATAACAGTAGTATAATGCTGGCCACATGTATATGTTCTACCTTCTTTTCTCTTTGGCCCCTGTAACATCTCCATGTATAATTATGCATTATTTACTACTATAATGTAACAGTTGTGGTTGCTGTATGTGTGTTGAGTGCACGCCCACAACTCTGTTGTCACAGTACCCTGTTTATAACCGTGAACAATACGTATACTGTGACATTTATGTTGGGTATTGATAGCCTCGTTCCCAGGCCTTCCCCGGCGCGTATTTTAAATTTCACAAAGTTGCAAAGTTAAGCATAGCTGGGTACGAGGCTAGGGTATTGAAGTGTCAGACATGCATGCATGGTGGATTGGGAGTGAAAAGGTTATACACAGAACTAAAGTGCTTAAAAGTGGTCCAATAACAAAAGTTAAGTTTCCCCTGGGTGTATAAGCTAAGTAATGGGTCTGAAGCATGATAATTAATATCTTCTCCAACTCTTTCCCAGGTTGTTTTGATTTCATGAGTGCCTCTGCTATTATAGGAATGCCTTCACCCTGTGTGTCTTTAATGTCAGGGTTGTCTCCAAAGATGTCACAAATGTCTTGAGATCACGATTACTGATTCCAATGAGTTTCACAGGAAGTGTCAGAGCACGTTCTAGTTCCTCTCTGTTATGAACTTTCACTAATACTTCCATTCCTAGGTCATGTGATAGCTGAGTCAGCATTTTTAGATTTGCTTCGTCCAATGCTGCCACAATGAGTAAAATACATGCAGTCAGCCCCTGCTAATCTAGCCTCGTAGTCTTGATAATCATATGGATCAATAATAAACTCCTTGCATAGAATGGGTAATGTACACACCTCCCTTAGACCACTTCAACTTTATTCTCTGTTTCTCGGGCTTCCCCTACAAGTAGGTAGGGTCGGTAGGTCGGTTTGATAATAATAATAATGCAATTAAGGTATTCATTTCCTGTCACTAGACAAAACACTACAAATGTACAAAAAACATGAAGAAATACATGACATCAAGTAAGAAAGCTATACTGTACAAAATATTCAAAGAAAAAAACAGAAAAAGGTTGAAACATTCTGACATATTGCATCAACAGTAAGTTACTGCATATATAAACAGATATATAAGATTATTTTTTTCAACGTTTTGGAGCATTCATAGGATGCCGAGTAAACGGTTGTTTTGAATCTTGCTTACAAAACATGCATATTGCATGTACAGTCTGATAGGTTCGACACAGTTCTGCAAATTCTTGGTCTTTAACGAGTGTTTCCTCTGGTAACCCACACCAGTAGCAAACCGGTGGAAAATGGACCAGTGTAGCCGAATAATATGAGAGGTCTATTGGGTCACCACATGTCAAGTATGTACGGACTTCTAGTACATCTGATACCAGTCGTTTTTGCGTTGTCTGCCTCTGAGCTGCCTGCATTTCATCATTCTTTTGGTCCAGATAGCATTTGTATTTGTACATGGCACCTTCTGTAAGAGAGCGAAGTTTTGAGTACTCACTTCTTGCCAGCCAAGGTTGAGAAAGAGTTCTACTCAGTGACTGAATGTGACCATCTAAAGTAGAGCTATACTCATCCTTGGTTCCTTAATTTTCTTTTTCTGCCAATCATTGAACCCTTCAAGTTGAGTAACCTCCTTGGGAAGATTAATACCTCTCGACAACAGACGCTGATGATGAGGATCAAGATACCATTATAGCGAAGATGTCAAGACATTCACATAGGAATCTCCAATAGAGTGTACAGCATCAGGGGTCCAGCCAATCTCCATTTCAGCCAGTACGTCTATCACAGAATTTCGTAGCCTCTGGTCTCCCCATAATCTCCTGTGGGTATTTAATAAAGCAAGCATTATTTAATAATATAATTATACCGTATAGCTCCAAATTTTCGTGGTACAATATTTTCGTGAATTTCGTGATTTGACCGTATATCACGAAAATTTTCTCCACGTAAATTTAGAAAACCGTATATCGGCAATATAATTTCAGAGATCGTGATTCACTAGCCTCGTCCCCAGGCCCCGAAGCCTTTCTTCGGGGCCTGGGGACGAGGCTAGTGATTCACAAAAATTAGCTCAAAACGGCAAAGACAGACTTTTCACGAACTTTTTGAACCACGAAAATTTGGAGCTATACGGTACATCATAAAAGGATATTAAGTAAAACACTTAAATCCAATATTTATACCTGTACACTTGTTGGGTAAGACTTTCACTCGAGAGTTTATACTCATCAACACATCAAACAAATTCCTTTGAGTACTTGTAGATGTATTAACATCTCGCTGAACAGTGTCATTTAAATAAAAGCAGACATTGGTATACCAAACTGTTCGCAAAGTGAGATAGGAGCATCCAGTGGTACCTCATGGACAGGGTCAATAAATTTCTCATTTTTACAGACTAACACACGATTGACAGTCATTGATTGTGCACTCTTGTCAGCTTTTTCTAACAATTTGCTGAAAGTACTAGAGCACTCTATCTTCAGAACTTTAATTCCTTTTGATTCTGAAGGAGTCAGCTCCAACTATATATGAAGTATATATTATTCGTCTGTTAGTATTGCCCCCAGACAGCTCGCCCCATGCTGTGAGTAGTCCACAGCTATTGTAGCTGGATCAAAGTCACTACATAAAATGATATCACTCCTCTGCTTGGTGATGCCTTCTTGATTTCAGCAATAATGGCAGATAAATTGGATGATATGGTCTTCTCTAGTTCTTGAGTGAAGCTTCTTACTGTTGGTAACGGCAAGTTTCAGTTCCTCCAAACATTTCTTCTCACTGCGAGCTTGTACTTCTTGCCTTTTAGTTGCTGCTGCTTGGCTCTTTGCTGCATGCTCATTTCAGAAGTCATTTGTTCACATTTGCAATGGGCGGGGCTCAGAGTAGAGCGCGGGAAATTCAATTTCCTTTGATCTCCACTGACGTATATGCGCTTTAATTAGTGAAAATGGAGGGAGAAACAGAGCAAGCTACTAGAGGTCCACCTAAACTGTCCTTCACCTTTCAAAAGAAGGCAAGCTCTCAGAAAGTAAAGCCAGTTGCAGCTGCTGACAGTGCAAAAGAACAGACAGACTTTGTCTTTTCTTTAGAAGGAAAAGAAGTACAAAGGTCAGTGAATACTTATTTTATTGACATGTACTTGCCTCTCCTCATGAAATTACACAATATAATATAAGGTGTTTTCAATAAGACTTGTGAATCCCTTCCCTATCTGTCCATGATATAACAGCATGTCTGTATCCTAATCCTGCAGTTCCAAACCCCAAGCCACTGAGAAAGAGTACATAGTACCATTCATTGGTAAGAACAACTGGCGTCTTCCACCTGGCACTAAGACAGAGTCCTCCTCAAACAAGACAGAGTCCTCCTCTGATAAGACAGAGAAGAAAGATGAGAGAAGTGAAGAAGAGATAGCCTTGGAAAAAGAGGCTGCACAGGCAGTCTTGAAGGGTATGTGTTTACATGAGTACATTAGTTGTCTATGATAGGGTATGACAACTGTACTAATGTACCCATCGTGGGTACATTAGTACAGTTTATTGTTAGGTCTGTGATACGATGGACATGAAGGGAAACACATTTTTTTTAAAGCTAAGACAATAATTATCAAAATTGGTAGCCTATAAGTCCTCTTCTCAATTTCCAACACATTCTGTGTCCAGATCTCAGCATGTTTTTATACCGGTACCTCATTTAATGTCTTTATCTTATTAACTTTGTTCTCAGAGTCTGGAACTGTCTAAATGAATCTTTGTCTTATGTTTCCCAGAGTTCCAAGAGGCCCAGCTGAGGGGCGGTGAGGGTGGTGGAGGTGGTGAGGGTCTGTCAGTGCCTCTTATTCTCCAGAACAAGCCCCCAGTGGTGGAGGGCAGGGAGGAGGATGAGCTGGCAGACATTGAACTGAGACCAGAACAGGTAGGGGAATGGCTACACCATAGTTGACTGTGTTCATCACAACGTCACTAGTTCCATACTATTTTTGGTGTTCCAGTTTGCTCTGTACTACAAACAATATATCTGAGGGGAAAATGTATTTAGACAAGTTTACAATGTCATTTTACTGATACTGTTAGCTGCTTACACTCACTCACACACCACTGCATTCACCAGAGCATACTAGAGTAGTATGATTCAATGCCATCTTCTGCAGTCTTATAATGTTATCATGGTTCATAAAGTTCGTGAAGTGCTTCTGGGTAAGTAAGAACAGGGAGCAAATAAATAGGGGATAGCCTAGTTTATTCAAGGCTATATTTTTTGGCATATTGAGTCTCACAAATTACTCTTCTGTGCTTAGCGTGATAAGCGTGCAGGGAAGGGAGGACCTGACTTATTAGGCCAGTGTGTTTGGCTATAATTGTGTGTAAATTGGTATGATTATGTACTGTAGTTATATCTGGAGACCGAATTGAAGTTGACCCAGTTGGACAGAGTAGATCATCTAGGTTGTTTGCCCGAAGCCTCTCTAAACCTGTAAGTTTAGTACCATCACATCATGTTTTGCTTTATTAGTTTTGTGCTGCAGTTAAATTTTTTGTTTCTCTCCTACTTTCAGTCTGTCTATGAGATTCATAAAATTTGTGCTTGTGAAGTTATGGATGAAAGGAACCCTCAGAGGACTGTGTTCAGAATAGTGAGGATCAGCAAAGATGGCAGCTTCAAGAATGTTGACTTTGAGGCACCAATATCCAGTGCAAGTAAGTGTATAAGGATAGGCAGTGTTCCAAGAATGAATTGTTGTTGAGACCTCTCCTCTCTGTGTAGGGGAAATTGTCAAAAAGATTACTCTGATTTTGGAAGGCTTGCCTCCCAGCAGAGCTAAGAGTGACAATGACTGAGTCGAAGTAGAAAAGGGTCAAAAACTGTTGTACACACAGATTTACATTTTTTTTGTTGGTTAATGTTTGTAGAACTGTGGATTAAAATTATGTGGGTGGGGCTAATTTATTCATGAACATGTCACATGACAGATGCAACGCTGACATGCTAAGTATTTTCTGCCGGTTCTGCAATTTCTGTTCCCTGCAAAAAGACAAGAATTATACTACGTTTTATGAAATTTATTTTATGTAAAATGGCCCAAATTGGAGACCACCTATGGAATTCCAAATAGGACAAAATTGTCAAACGTGCATTGTCATTCTCAAACTACCCATGGTCATTGTCAAAACTCATGGTCATTCTCAAATATGCACTCATTGTCATTCTCAAACTGTGCACTCATGGTCATTGTCAAATATCCACTCATTGTCATTCTCAAACTGTACACTCGNACACACACACACACACACACACACACACACACACACACACACTGGTCCCAGGCTGGTAGAGCCCATTGAGTTCATCCCCCGTGTTGGAGGTCTGGGACTGGGGGCCACTCCAAGAGCTCCTGAAGAGAAGAGGAAGAAGATCAAGAAACCAGGAGAGGAAGAAAGAAAGGTATTTACATAGTGATTGCTTCCAATATGAAAACAGTGTAATTTTGTGCTCATGAGGATACTGATAGACTACAAGAGTTATAATTACTGTATAGCTGGAAATCAAAAAATTTTGGTTTGCTCTGCTGAACGTACAATAAAAATATTGATGAATTTAAATTCGACAATTTGCGCATGCACATAAATTAATAATATATAGTATATGCATATAATTATGGGGGCCAAAATATTGGCAGATTTAATTTAAATTTGATGATTTAGACTTTGACCGTCAAACAATCAAATTAAAATCTTTGTCAGTATTTCTGGTTACACGGTAACTGCTGTTGGAAGGATCCTATTGGCTATTGCATTAAGGATGGTAGAGTGAGCCCATTCTGCATGATTTGAATTTTTGCTTCAAGCAGATCAACCTAAATGAATTAGAATTTAGAATTTTTCAAGCACGCCGCTACCATTACCAATAATGGTAAAAATCCCACTCTTAGTTCATTACTAATTTTAATCATCCATGTGCTCATCTATTGATACTTACGTGGCCAGTGCACACACCTTGTATTATTGATTTGATACAGCACAGTCATATGGTACTCAAACATTTAACTCATCATTGTAACAATCCAGTTAAAACATGCATGCACCCATGCAATAGTAGGAATTAGTAGCGTGCATATATGTATGTTTTCATGACTGTAAAATTATGTAGGAATATTATAAAGAGATTGAATTGTGGCAATTGAACAGAGCAAATTATTTAGGATGCTTGCTGTAAGTTTACAATCATTTCTTCTTTAAGACAGTGTTGGTTTTAATTTTACCATGTAGTTAAAGTGGCTGTTTCTCTTCTACAATTCAGTCTGTCTGTGAGATTAATAAAAATTTGTACTTGTGAAGCTATGGATGAAAAGAACCCTCAGAGGACTGTGTTCAGAATAGTGAGGATCAGTATAAAGATGGCAGCTTCAAGAATGTTGATTTTGAGGTACCAATATCCACTGCAAGTAAGTGCAAAGGGAAATTGTGGACAAGCTTAGAACTATTATGCCAGGGGTGAATTGTTGTTGAGACCTCTCGTTCTCTCTGTATAGGGGAAATTGTCAGAAAGATCACTCTGATTTAGGAAGGATTGCTTCCCAGCAGAGCTAAGAGCGACTATGACTGGAAAGAACAGAGTTGAAGCAGAAAAGGATCAAAAACTGTTGTACACACGTGATCACAATTCAAAGTTATTTTTGATTTGTTATGTTTGTAGAACTGTGTCCATGTCTAGGCTTTCAATGGTCCTCATTCTGTTGCTTAATTCCTTAATTCCTTAGTCCTAGTTCTGGCCTCATACCCAGGCTCTCTCCTTTGACCATACACTAATGGTAAGGTCAAAGGGGAGAGCCTATAGGCACCTGGGTACAAAGCTACACAATGTGCATACTTTTGACTAATGAGAGAAGCCTTATTAAGCACATGACTAACAAGTGAGCATCGTATTATCATTCCGTACTGTGCAGTAAGTTTCCAAGTGATGTTGCTGGAGAATTACAAGTGATTGAGAAAATGATAGCAAATTGTCAACAACCTGAAAGAGTAGAATTACAACACAACACTATAGGACATTAAGCCAGGATTCTGAAGTGGTCAATAGCTCTTCATCTTCAAGGATTTGTGAGGAACTAGCTACAGAGTGTACCATTTGGCCACCATCATCCAAATTATGCTCAATGTTATCACAAGGACAAGATATAAGTAGTGTAGAGTGGTCTGTTCCTGGTCTAGTCCCCCAACAACAGACTCTGAATGCAAACTCAACAAGACTATTTGAAGAAGATGTTTCATGGCTCTCTGAAGCATTAGCCAACTATGCACACCAGTGGAAAGAGATTGGAGTATCATTGGGGTTTACCTCTAGTGAACTTGAAGTAATTGCAGCAAAGCCAGCTCTGTTCAGTAGTGCACCTAAAAGCTGGCTAATAGATATGCTCAGTACATGGGTTCAATGGAGCCCGGAAACAGGTGAAAAGTATGCCACACTTCAAGACTTGATTAGAGCACTTCAAAGTAAGGCAGTTGGACTGGGAATTGTTGCTGAAGAACTGCAGAAAAAAAGGTACGTACGTGTGTGTGTGTGTGTGTGTGTGTGTGTGTATGTGTGTTTTGGAACTATTGTTTGCTTAGATACATGTGATTGCCTTGGAAAATACACCCACAGTGTAACTTGCCCATTAGTAGCTGGGTGGAGGTGACAATAGAGTAGCTAGGGTCACAAGGGGTCAATGGCCAACAAAACAGTTGCATGCCCTTGTATGCAGTACTCGACCATGCATCAAGTGCTGCCCACTTAAAGGTCATGCAACTATAATGTGTGTGTGTGTGTGTGTGTGTGTGTGTGTATGCGACTATAATCATAGACTAATTACACTTCAATTTCTACAGGAGTCTCAGGACATTTCCAAGGTGATTTCCATTTCCACAAGAAAGTTTCGAGACCTTTAAATGTGGCTACTACCAGTAAGCAACTAGAGGTCGACAAGCATACACTTTGTGCAGTTAGTGATGCTTGTGCATTAGTTCCACCTAATCCCCATTTTTCCTCTCCATGTGACCACTATGCCTTCTACCTGAGATCATACTATACTTGTAATAAAAAGTCTGACAATAAATGGCCCAGTCTAGAAGCAAAGGAGTATACTAAGTTGGCTGTAATCGAGAGTGAGCTCATAGAGTGTCGTGAAGATTTTGAGTATATGAGAAATGCAACCATTCATGGGCTTATTGATAATGTGGTAGTTTTCTGTGGGAAGAAATTCATAAAATTAAAAAATATTCTAAAGCCAGCTATTAGTGCAAAAGGGAAAAAGATTTCTATCAAACAAGTTCTGATAGAGGGAGCTCCTGGAATTGGTAAATCAACCTTATCTTGGGAGCTTTCAACTATAGAGTCACTAAGCCTAAGAGACAACCGTACAGGTGATGAGGGAGCTATTGCATTTGCTGATATGCTGAAAAGCAATTCATCTTTGAAATACTTAGACCTTGCAAATAACTGTAACATTTCAGCTGCTGGGGTGACTGCCTTAGCTAAAGCACTGATTACTAATTCGTCGCTAAACCTTCAACGAAACAATGCTAATGAATCACTGATGAAGGAGCTACTGCTTTTGCTGACACTTTAAAATGCAATTCAACATTGAAGTCTTTAAACCTTACACAGAACCGTATTGGAAATGGTGGAGCACATGCATTAGCAAATCAAATGCACTACAGAAACTTCACTCAAAACTTGAAAATTTGCATCTTGCTACAAACTGTATAGCTGATGATGGTGCTGCTGCATTGGTAACAGTATTTGAAGCTCGCTTAACTCTTGTGACCTTTGACCTCCGGACATTCACAATACAATTCACATACATAATTATACACAATATGAGGGTGCTAGATTTCGTGTACACAATAAAACTCTCTGAGGTCACTGTTTTTTTTAATCAATTCAGTTGTTTTTTGTAAATTCTATTAATATACGTATTGTAATTTTCTAGTATTTTTGTCTTAATTTGTTACAGAGAATAGCAGATAACAATCAGTGGTGTGTGAAAATTAATTAATAATTATTAAAGTGTACATGTATGTGTTTGAGTTTTTCTACATTTCATTGGCCGGTTTCAAGAATGATAATATCTTCTCCAACTTTCCCAGGTTGTTTTGATTTCATGAGTGCCTCTCCTATTAGGAATGCCTTCACCCCATGTTCCCAGAGCATCTTCACATCAGAGCCTGCATGAATCCCACTCTCACTCACCACCAGTCGATCAGCAGGCACATGTGTCTTTAATGTCAGCGTTGTCTCCAAAGATGTCATAAACGTCTTGAGATCACGATTATTGATTCCAATGAGTTTCACAGGAGGTTTCATAGCACATTCTAGTTCCTCTCTGTTATGAACTTCCACTAATACCCCCATTCCAAGCTCATGTGATAGCTGAGTCAGCATTTTTAGATTTGCCTTATCCAATCAGGCTGCCACAATGAGTAAAATACAGTCAGCCCCTGCTAATCTAGCCTCGTAGACTTGATACGGATCAATAATGAACTCCTTACATAGAATAGGTAATGTACACACCTCCCTTACAGTTTTGATGTAGCTCAGTCATGCTTCCTTGGAAGTATAATTTGTTCATCTGTTAGTACTGATAGACAGCTCGCTCCATGCTGTGAATAGTCCACAGCTATTGAAGCTGGATCAAAGTCACTACATATTACTCCTCTGCTTGGTGATGCCTTCTTGATTTCAGCAATAATGGCAGGTAAATTGGATGATATGGTCTTCTCTACTGAGGCCTTGAGTAAAGCTTCTTACAGGTGGAGCATTGGCAATGGCAACATTCTAAAGCAGATTCTCCAAACTAAAAGGCAAGAAGTACGAGCTCGCAGTGAGAAGAAATCTTTGGAGGAACTGAAACTTGCTGCTGCTTGGCTCTTCTCTGCTCATTTCAGAAGTCGTCTTGTTCACATTGGCAATGGGCGGGGCTCAAATTTCCTTCGCTGACGTATGATGTGCTTTAATTAGTGAAAATTGAGGGAGACTCAGAGCAAGCTATATACTAGAGGTCCACCTAAACTGTCATGCAGCTGCTGACAGTGCAAAAGAACAGACAGACTTTGTCTTTTCTTTAGAAGGAAAAGAAGTACAAAGGTCTGTGGATTCTTGTCATGTAGAGTCAGGCATCAATAGTCAGACACAACATATAATCAGACACTTCTCAGAAAGAAACAGAAGAGACTTACTAGCTGAATGTCCTATTATGTGTTACAGCNGTGTGTGCATGTGGCTATAGTGGCATATGATACTTTTTTTTTTTAATAGCCAAATTCAGGATTACAAGAAATAGTGAAATATAGAGCTAATACTAGTCTTGCATCCTACATACACACAATATTAATACGGTTGATAAAATACAATAACTGTCATAGGTGATTTTATTATTAATTTTGTGCATTGTTTTTTACAGGAAACTCAAAACAATTGCAAGGTAAATTGATAGTAGATCACCATTCTTCCAAGGCAAGGTCGAGACCTTTAATAGAGGTTTTCACTAATAAGCAACCACTGTCTGGTGCTACAGCACATGTATTGATCCCACCCAATCTCCTTGCTTCTCCATGTGACCATTATGCCTTCTACCTGAGATCATATTATACTCGTGATAGAAAGCCAGATGATAAATGGCCTGACCTAGAAACAATGGAGTATACGAAGTTGGCTGTAATTAGTAATGATTATTGGTGTCATGAAAATTACAAAGATATGAGAAAAGCAACAGTGCATGGGCTTATTGATGATGTCCTCTTAGAGAAAGAATCCATAGAACTTGTGGATATTCTAAAGCCAAGTGTTGTTAGGGGGAAAAAACATCCTATCAGACAAGTTTTGATGGAGGGGGCACCGGGAATTGGTAAATCAACCCTATCGTGGGAACTTTGCCGAAAATGGGCAAATGGAGAACTTTTCCAACAGTTTTACCTCATGGTTATGCTTCGATTTAGGGATCCATGGGTTCAAAAGGTCAAGAGAGTGTCTGACTTGTTTCGCTTTCCTGGTGAGCCAGAGTTGCAAGAAGAGATTGCTAAAAAGATCAGACAAACACAAGGTAAAGGGTTAATCTTACTTCTTGATGGTTATGATGAAGCACCGCCAGCTTTAAGAGAGCTAAATTCACTCTTCTCTGAGCTATATAGAGGAGAACTTTTGCCAAATGCAACAGTACTAATGACTTCACGCCCCAGTGCAACTGAATACCTCCGTAGTTGGATTGTAGGCAAGTCTTCTCGTAGAATTGAAGTCTTAGGATTTGGGAAGCAAGAAATTAAATCATACATTGAATCTCGTTTCACTTATACTAAATTGCAAGATGATTTTTTTCAATACCTTGAAGCCTACCCCCACATATCTAGTATGATGTATGTTCCTTTGAATGCTGCCATAGTGACAAGTATCTATCAGGAGTGTAAAACAAGTTCCACTATGGTCCCTCAAACCATGACTGAACTCTATACTACATTAGTTAAAACACTACTGTTGCGCTACATGAAAGAAATTCCTGAGTACAAGCATGTTCGAATTCCGAATGGTTTTTCTGACCTTCCTAAGCCTTTGTATGATAAGTTCTGTAAAGTATGTCAGCTGGCTTATAACGGAATTGTTCAAAAGGAAGCGAAAATAATATTTTCAGATCTTCCGGAAGGGTTTAACTCATTAGGTTTAATGCAGTCTCTCCCTGAGTTGTATCTAGGTGTGGGTGCTTCATTTTCACACAACTTCCTTCACCTCACTGTTCAAGAATTCCTAGCCGCTTACCACATTTCATTGCAGGATGACAATATAATAGAATCGTTTATACAGAAAAATGAAACTGGAAATCGTGCGATAATGTGCAGATATTTAGCTGGTCAATGTCAAAACAATGTGACACCAATATGTAATGCTGTTTTTAAACAAAATTTCTGTAGTTCCATCTTTAAAATTAATACTAAAAGTGAAGTGGCAATTAATAATTCTGCTCTCCTTATGTTATTTGAGTTGCAGAATCCTCTTGTGTTTACCAATGTGTTTCGATCGAAAAACATAACATTTCATGATTATTATGAACATCTTCCCGAGTTTCCCAATTCAAGCATGTTTCCTTTTGACTGCTATGCCCTTGGCTATTGCATTCGTGTCTCAAATTGTAGTTGGGATCTCACTCTTTCACCTGCTAGAATTCAAAACTTTGACATGTTAACAAAGGCACTGCACCTATTTAAGCCTGCAGTTCCTGTGGTTAATGTGGCACATACTCTAACATTAATAGGTGTTAGTTTACAAGCAAAATGCTTTCGTAAATGCTTGCTAACATTATTTCCTGATGTTCAAGCACTGTGCCTTAAGTTTTTATTGCCAACTTCAAATTATGCACGCCTTACTAAGGATGAGTGCACTGCTGTTAAAGAGATCCTAACAACTCCAGATTGTTCTATAAAGTATCTTGAAATAGAAACTGCTCCACATCTATATGGTCAATGTGAGTTTGACCTCAGCTGCATTGCTGAAAGTGTCTCCTCACTGATATCATTGCATCTAAAGGGACTACAAGCCAAAGTAGGTGATTGTGGAGTTGGTCTTTTAGCTGTAACTCTAAGAGGTAATTCAATAATGAAGTCACTGACACTTCAAGATTGTAATATTAGTGTTAACGGAGCTACTACATTGGCTAAAGTATTCAAAAGCAACGTAACATTTAATTTGGAGTCACTAAATCTTAAAGGAAATGATATTGGTGATCTAGGAGCTGCTGCTTTAGCTGATGTGTTATGTACTTCAACTCTGAAATCATTGAACCTTGAAGATAACCACATCTCTGTTGTTGGAATGACTAATTTAGCTAGAGCACTCAAAAACAATTCTGTTACTGAATCACTATATCTTGGATGGAACTTAGTTGAAGATGCTGCAGGTAATGAAGGGGCTGCTATAATTGCTAATGCACTGGAACACAATTCAACACTGAAATGCTTAAGCTTGGAACAAAATCACATTGCCGTTGCTGGAACTGTAGCATTATCTAAAGCACTAAGGAATAATTCACCATTGGAGTCACTAAGCCTAAAAAACAACCATATAGGAGATGAGGGGGCTATTGCATTGGCTGATGTGCTGAAAAGCAAATCATTACTGAAATGCTTGGACTTTGAAAATAATCCCAATATTTCAGCTATTGGGGTGACTGCCTTAGCTAAAGCACTGATGAATAATTCAACATTGGAGATTCTAAACCTTGAGCAAAACAATGCCAGGGATGAAGGAGCTACTGCATTTGCTGACACTTTAAAATACAATTCAACATTGAAGTCTTTAAACCTTTCAGAGAACCATATTGGAAATGGTGGAGCACATGTATTAGCAAATGCACTACAGAAACTTCACTCAAAACTTGAAAATTTACATCTTGCTACAAACCATATAGCTGATGATGGTGCTGCTGCATTGGTAGCAATGTTTGAAGCTCACTCAACTCTTGTGACCCTTGACCTCCATTCACAATACAATTCACAAACATATGCACCATATATGGGTGATAGATTTCGTATACACAAAAAAAAGTGTCTAATGCCACTTTGATTTGTTTGTTGTTGTTTTTTTGTAAAATGCGTCTGTATTGTAATTTTGTATAATTAATATAATTTTTTTTTTGTTAAAATTTATTACAGAGAATAGTAGTTACAATCAGTGGTGTGAGAATTGAACAAAGTAACAATCATTATAAAGTTATGTGTTTGAGTTTTCTACATGTCATTGGCCGGCTTGAAGAATGACAATATCTTATCCAACTCTTTCCCAGGTTGATTTGATTTCATGAGTGCCTCTCCTATTAGGAATGCCTTCACCCCATGTTCCCAGAGCATCTTCACATCAGAGCCTGCATGAATCCCACTCTCACTCACCACCAGTCGATCAGCAGGCACATGTGTCTTTAATGTCAGCGTTGTCTCCAAGGATGTCACAAACGTCTTGAGATCACGATTATTGATTCCAATGAGTTTCACGGGAAGTTTCAGAGCACATTCTAGTTCCTCTCTGTTATGAACTTCCACTAATACTTCCATTCCTAGGTCATGTGATAGCTGAGTCAGCATTTTTAGATTTGCTTCATCCAATGCTGCCACAATGAGTAAAATACAGTCACTGCCCCTGCTAGTCTAGCCTCGTAGACTTATACGGATCAATAATGAACTCCTTACATAGAATGGGTAATGTACACACCTCCCTTACAGTTTTGACGTAGCTCATACTTCCTTGGAAGTATTGTTCATCTGTTAGTACTGATAGACAGCTTGCTCCATGCTGTGAATAGTCCACAGCTATTGCAGCTGGATCAAAGTCACTACATATCACTCCTCTGCTTGCATGGTGATGCCTTCTTGATTTCAGCAATAATGGCAGGTAAATTGCATGATAAGGTCTTCTCTAGTCCTTCAGTGAAGCTTCTTACAGGTGGAGCATTGGCAATGGCAAATTTCAGTTCCTCCAAAGACTTCTTCTCACTGTGAGCTTGTACTTCTTGCCTTTTAGTTTTGAAGAATCTTCTTTAGAATGCTAGCGCTGCTGCTTGGCTCTTCTCTGCTCAGTTTCAGAAGTCTTCTTGTTCACATTTGCAGTGGGCGGGGCTCAGCTACTATAGAGGTCCACCTAAACTGTCCTTCACCTTTCAAAAGAAGGCAAGCTCTCAGAAAGTAAAGCCAGTTGCAGCTGCTGACAGTGCAAAAGAACAGACAGACTTTGTCTTTTCTTTAGAAGGAAAAGAAGTACAAAGGTCAGTGGATACTTGTCATGTACTTGCCTCTAGTTGATCTCCTCATGAAATTATACAATTTGAAGTTTTTTCCAAATACACATAAGACTAGTGAATCCATTCCCTGTCTGACCATGACTCAACAGCATGTCTGTATCCTAATCCTGCAGTTCCAAACCCCAAGCCACTGAGAAAGAGTACATAGTATATACCGTTCGAATTCATTGGTAAGAACAACTTGACTGGCGTCTTCCACCTGGCACTAAGACAGAGCCCTTCTCTGATAAGACAGAGAAGAAAGATGAGAGAAGCGAAGAAGAAAGAGGCTGAACAGGCAGTCTTGAAGGGTATGTGTTTACATGGGTACAGTAGTTTGTTTGGTCTATAATAGGGTATGACAGCTGTACTAATGTACCCATGTAAACACGTGATGTGTTACATGGGTACATTAGTACAGCTTATTGCTAGGTCTATGATACTATGGACATAAAGGGAAGCACATTTTTTGAAGCTAAGACAATAATTATCAAGAATTATAAATTTTTTTTCTTCTTATCAACTTTATTCTTAGAGTCTGGAATGTCTAAATGAATCCCCAGAGTTCCAAGAGGCCCAGCTGAGGGGCGGTGAGGCTGGTGGTGGTGGTGAGGGTCTGTTGGTGCCTCTCATTCTCCAGAACAAGCCACCAGTGGTGGAGGGCAGGGAGGAGGATGAGCTGGCAGACATTGAACTGAGACCAGAACAGGTAGAGGAATGGCTGCCACCATAGTTGGCTGTGTTCATCATAGACTCACCTTAGATACATGTATACTTCCATTCTAGAATTGATTCTTCTGTTTGCTCTGTATGGTATAAGCAGTATTATAGTAAAATGACATACCGCATAGTGGGTAAATTTGGTGGATTAGCTAATTATTTTTCAAATTGCCATATTAAAATTGGCAAACAGTTTATACGCCCGCGCGCACATATAAATAATAAAAAATAATAATAAGCAATGCAGCATGCAGAGCTAAATCGCCAAATTTTAAATCGCCAATCATGCTAAAATGCGAATTCACCAAATTTTAAGCCCGCCAAATTTACCCACTATATATATTATGGTATGACTTTTGTGGATATATTGCTTGTTGTGGTACAGCATTATAAACTGACTCTTTAACTAAATGGTGCTCATTCATTGCACATGCCAAAGCACACTATAGGAGTATGATTCAATGCCCATTGGTATGTTTGATGAAGCCTACCCATTCCTACACTGCTAATTTTTATGAAATTTTACTATACTTGTGTACAGTAAGTGTGTCCTAGTCTGTAGAATCTACACATTATAAAAATTAATGTCATATTGCCCACCAATACCCTCTTGATCGTGACTAATCCTTTCTTCCATATCATTCCTCGCAACATGTGCTGCAAGTATTGGAACAAGGCATGTTTCAATTTTGGCACATTAACATTGCTCTATTAGTTTGTTTTTTTCCTACTGTCAGTCTGTCTTCATAAAATCTGTGCTTGTGAAGTTATATATGAAAAGAATCCTCAGAGGACTGTGTTCAGAATAGTGAGGATCAGCAAAGATGGCAGCTTCAAGAATGTTGAAATATCCGTAAGTGAAAGGGAATTATGGAGATGCTTATGATTACTAATATTGTGCCAAGGGTGAATTTTTGTTGAAACCTTCTTCTCTATGCAGGGGCAAGATCACTCTGATTTTGGAAGGCTTGCCTCCCAGCAGAGCAATTTAATTTTGTAACCACTTTCTCGATCCCATTGTAGTGCAGCACTGCTGCCTTTTAAGTTTGACCTTTGTTCTCCAATTAACCCCATAGTGTGACTATGACTGGAAGGAACAAAATCGAAGCGGAAAAGAATCAAAAACTGTTATACACAATAACGCATAATAAAATTATGATTATGACATGGATATTATAGTTCCGAGAGCCATAATATCCATGATTATGATTAATTCAAAATTAGTTATTGCAATTAATTTTTTGTTTTTGTTTGTACTAATAATAATGTTACATGATACATTGTGCACACTTGTGGTACAGAGAGAGTTGCAAGCATGTAATTATACTAGTCAGATGGAAACATCGTTGGGCGAGCCTGAGCGAAGGATCTTCATAAATTTCACAGGACTATGCTATTACAAAGTAGATAAGAGCGTGATTATAATCTCAGTACTCTTGTTATAGGCAAAATTGAGAATATGTTATAAGTACAACTCAAGGCCACAAGCAGGCTGGCTGCCCATTCGCCTGGGAAGGAGTGAAGAAATAAGCTAGACTTAGCTGACTGTGAGTGGCATTACTGTCAGGCTGTGAGACTGAGTGGCGGTACTGTCAGCCTGAGCTGACTGTGAGTGGCAGTACTGACTACTGTCATGCTTAGCTGACGACATGAGTGGAAGTACTGCCAGGCTGAGCTGACTGTGAGTGATAGACTGCCAGTACTATTAGAAAAAAGCAACAACTAACTTGAAGTCGATCTGTGCACGTCCAGCTCTTTCAATGTTCTTCGATTTTGCGTGTGCGCGTGTAAATAGAAATACCGTAAATAAATCTGAGGCCAGGATGTTTAATTTTCTTTTAATTTTTCGCGTAATTTGAGCATAGCTATTCCGGTTTGGTCAACGCCGTTACAGTTGCCTCAATGTTTCACCGTTCCAATGGGGCTCGCTCAGGCTCGCCCCAATAAGGATGCTGAGTCAGGGATCCTGATTCATGCAGCATATGTTTAACGGAAGCAGGCACTGTAGAATCTACATGCCTTACGGAGAAAAATTTCACTGACTCATGCAGCATCCCTTGCACCATTTAGCTTGTGATATGGCCTATAAAAATCATTTAATGAGGGACTTACCTGATCACATGAGAAACTGGTGAGCTAGTGTTCTTATACATCTTCATGCCATATTGCCAGTATATAGCCTCCAAGTGGATCGACGGCAGAGTCATCACGAAATAAGTTATAGTCATCAACAGTCTAAAGGAGAACTGAGAACACTGAACTTAGGACATTGATCATGAGCAAGGATTCAGTTGTGATTGCCAGTGACAGCACTTTATCTATCCATGGTGAACAGGGATGTAAGCTTGCAATTGATACCAATCCACTATCACCAAAATCAGGGTTGGACCTACCACAGACTCTACACAATCAATCTGATTCAAGAAGACTGTACGAAGAAGATATTTCCTATCTCTCTGAAGCATTAGCCAACCATGCACACCAATGGAGACAAATTGGAATATCATTGGGGTTCCCCCCTTGTGAACTGGAAGTAATTGCAGCAAAGCCAGCTCTGTTCAGTAGTGCACCTAAAAGCTGGCTTACAGATATGCTCAGTATCTGGGTTCAATGGAGCCCAGAAACACACGGGAGGTATGCCACACTTCAAGACTTGATTGTGGCACTTCAAAGTAGAACAGTTGGACTGGGGGTTGTTACTGAAGAGCTACAGAGAAAATTTAAAGGTATGACAGTAACACTTAAAAGAGAGAGTGGCAAGGTGTGACGAAACTTGTGTGACATGTGTGTGTGGGGTGTGTGTGTGTGTGTGTGTGTGTGTGTGTGTGCGTGTGTGTGTGTGTGTGACTAGTGTGACGTGTGTGTGTGTATGTAGTGTACGAAACTAGTGTAATGTGTGTGTATATGTGTGTTTTTCCGACTGCAAAATGCTTACCACTGGAGATAATGCAACTATAATTTGTGTGTGTGTGCATGTGTGTGTGTTTGCCATGCACTGCCAAGCAATCAAAGTTTTTATAGGCTAATTGCTAGTTACTGGATGGGTGGAGGTGACAATAGAGTAGCTAGGGGTCACAGGGAGTCAATGGCAAACAAATTAGTCGTATGCCCTTAAGTGTGCGGTACTCGACCATGCATCAAGTGCCCCCACTTAGGTGTGTGTGTGTGTGTGTGTGTGTGTGTGTGTGTGTGTGTGTGTGTGTGTTGTGTGTGTGTGTGAATTAGAGTTTAATTATTCTCTATACAGGAGTGTCAGGACAATTGCAAGGTGACTGCCAATCCCATCCAAAGAAAATTTTTACAGTGGCTAACACCAGTAGGCAACTAAAGGTTGATACTGATCCACATACACTCTCTTTAGCTTGTGATGTCAAATGTGCATTGATCCCACCTGATCCCCAGTCTGCCTCTCCTTGTGACCACTATGCCTTCTACCTGAGATCATATTACATGCGCAATAGAAAGCCTGACAATAAATGGCCTGGTCTAGAAACAAAGGAGTACACCAAGTTAGCTGTAATCAGGAGTGAGAGTACAGAGTGTCGTGAAGATTTCGAATATATGAGGAAAGCAGCCATTCATGGGCTTATTGATAATGTAAAACTGGCCTTTGGGAAAAAGTTTATAGAATTCGTAGACATTCTTAATCCAAATATCAGTATTACAGGGAAAAAAATTGCTATCAAACAAGTTTTAATAGAGGGGGCCCCAGGAATCGGTAAATCAACCTTATCTTGGGAGCTTTGCCATAAATGGGGAAGTGGAGAACTTTTCCAAGAATATTCACTTTTGGTTATGCTTCGATTCAGGGATCCATGGGTTCAAAAGATTAAGGCAGTGTCTGACTTGTTTCGCTTTCCTGGTGAGCCAGAGTTACAACAAGAGGTTGCTAGAAATATCAGACAAACACAAGGTAAAGGGTTACTCTTGCTTCTTGAAGGCTATGATGAATCACCCCCTGCTTTGAGGGAGCCAGACTCGTTCTTCTGTGAGCTGTTTAGGGGGGAAGTATTGCCTAATGCCACAGTACTGGTGATTTCACGGCCCAGTGCAACTCAAGACCTCCGTCAATGGTGTAAGGGTAAGTCATCTCGTAGAATTGAAGTCTTAGGCTTTGGAAAAGATGAAATTAAATCGTACATTGAATTCCATTTCACCGATACTAAATTACAAGAAGATTTTTTAAAGTACCTCGAGGGTTACCCCCACATACGCAGTATGATGTATGTTCCATTGAATGCTGCCATAGTAACTAGTATCTATCAAGAGTGCAAAACAAGTTCCACCATGGTCCCCCAAACCATGACTGAACTCTATACTACGTTAGTGAAAATACTGCTGTTGCGTTATATGAAAGAAATCCCAAAGTACAAACATGTTCAAATTGATACTTTTTTTGACCTTCCTAAGCCTTTGTATGATAAGTTTTGTAAAGTATGTCAGCTGGCATTCAATGGAATTATCCAACACAAAGCAAAGATAACATTTTCAGATCTTCCAGAAGAGTTTGACTCTTTAGGTTTAATGCAATCTCTCCCTGAGCTGTATCTAGGTGTGGGCACTTCATTTTCACACAACTTCCTTCACCTCACTGTTCAAGAATTCCTAGCTGCTTACCATGTATCATTATTTGATAATGATCAAATAGAATTGTTTGTACAGAGAAATAATGACAATTGTGCCATGGTGTGCAGGTATTTAGCTGGTCAGTGTCAAAACAACATGACACCAATCTCTAAAGCCATTTTTAAGCAAGACTCCCCTAAAAGTCAAGTGTTGCTTAATATTCCTTCTCTCCTCATGTTGTTTGAGTTGCACAACCCTAATGTGATTTCTGATGTGTTTCAATCAAAAATTGTAAGATTTCAAGATCACCGTTCCAATTCACCTTTTGACCATTATGCTCTTGGCTATTGCATTCGTGTCTCAAATTGTAAATGGGATCTCACTCTTTCACCTGCCAATATTGAAAATTTTGAGATGTTGGCTAAAGCACTGCACGTATTTCAGTTTCCTGGAAAGCTTCCATCAGCTACTGTGGCACATACCCTAACATTAGTAGGTGTCAGTTTACAAGCAGAATGCGTACGTAAATCCTTGTTATCATTGTTTCCGAACATTCAAACACTGTGCCTTAAGTTTTTACATTATCATTCAGGATGTGCACATTTAGATAATTATGAGTGTACTGCTCTTGGTGATATCCTATCAACTCCGAATTGCAGCATAAAACATCTTATGATTAAGCTGAGACTTAATGTTCGTAAGCGATTTAGATGTTACAAGTTGAACTTCTTCAGCTGTATTGCTGAAAGTGTTTCCTCACTGATATCTTTGCATCTAGAGGGACTACAAACTAATATTGGTGATTGTGGAGTTAATTATTTAACTGAAACTCTAACCAGTAATTCAACAATGAAGTCACTAACCCTTCAAGACTCTAATATTGGTGTTAATGGAGCAGTAGCATNTCCATTCTTGGATTAACTATTTTTGGTTCTCCAGTTTGCTCTGTAACACAAGTAATGTAAATTATCTGTTATTATATCTAGACATTAGTTGAAAATGTCATAATACTGCTTATACCATGCACTATAGTCTTGCTCTTTTACTAGATGTACCCACTCAGCACATACCATTGCACGCACCAGAGCACACTAGAGGAGTATGATTCAATGCCCATCAATAAGTTTGTTGAAGCCATGTTGCGAGGAATGGGATGGAAGAAAGAGGATGCCATTGGAAAGACAAACAAGGGGTAAGCAAGTCATGAGTTATGATCTCCAGGGTATATTCACAATCACCTAGTGATGATGTATTGCATGGTGAGCACATGTGTACGTGTAAGGTCCTAACAGTACTTTTCTAATTTTGACCCCTTACCAATTATCCAGCTTGCCTGCTACCCTCACTATAATATTTTTATCTGATGCAGTTCCATTACTCACACACACACACACACACACACACACACACACACACACACACACACACACTGGTCCCAGGCTGGTAGAGCCCATTGAGTTCATCCCCCGTGTTGGAGGTCTGGGACTGGGGGCCACTCCAAGAGCTCCTGAAGAGAAGAGGAAGAAGATCAAGAAACCAGGAGAGGAAGAAAGAAAGGTATTTACATAGTGATTGCTTCCAATATGAAAACAGTGTAATTTTGTGCTCATGAGGATACTGATAGACTACAAGAGTTATAATTACTGTATAGCTGGAAATCAAAAAATTTTGGTTTGCTCTGCTGAACGTACAATAAAAATATTGATGAATTTAAATTCGACAATTTGCGCATGCACATAAATTAATAATATATAGTATATGCATATAATTATGGGGGCCAAAATATTGGCAGATTTAATTTAAATTTGATGATTTAGACTTTGACCGTCAAACAATCAAATTAAAATCTTTGTCAGTATTTCTGGTTACACGGTAACTGCTGTTGGAAGGATCCTATTGGCTATTGCATTAAGGATGGTAGAGTGAGCCCATTCTGCATGATTTGAATTTTTGCTTCAAGCAGATCAACCTAAATGAATTAGAATTTAGAATTTTTCAAGCACGCCGCTACCATTACCAATAATGGTAAAAATCCCACTCTTAGTTCATTACTAATTTTAATCATCCATGTGCTCATCTATTGATACTTACGTGGCCAGTGCACACACCTTGTATTATTGATTTGATACAGCACAGTCATATGGTACTCAAACATTTAACTCATCATTGTAACAATCCAGTTAAAACATGCATGCACCCATGCAATAGTAGGAATTAGTAGCGTGCATATATGTATGTTTTCATGACTGTAAAATTATGTAGGAATATTATAAAGAGATTGAATTGTGGCAATTGAACAGAGCAAATTATTTAGGATGCTTGCTGTAAGTTTACAATCATTTCTTCTTTAAGACAGTGTTGGTTTTAATTTTACCATGTAGTTAAAGTGGCTGTTTCTCTTCTACAATTCAGTCTGTCTGTGAGATTAATAAAAATTTGTACTTGTGAAGCTATGGATGAAAAGAACCCTCAGAGGACTGTGTTCAGAATAGTGAGGATCAGTATAAAGATGGCAGCTTCAAGAATGTTGATTTTGAGGTACCAATATCCACTGCAAGTNATGCTGCGAGGCATGGGATGGAAGAAAGGAGATGCCATAGGAAAGACAAACAAGGGGTAAGCAACTCATGAGTCATGATCTCCAGGGTATTCACAATCACCTAGTGATGATGTATAGGTGAGCACATGTGTTATGTACAAGGTGCTATAGCCTATGGGCTAACTTTTTATCTTACTTTTCTAAGTTTGACGACCCTTTACCAACTATTCAGCTTGGCATCTAGCCTCACAATATAACTGATGCAGTTTCATCACTAATACACACACACACACACACACACACACACACACACACACACACACACACACTGGTCCCAGGTTGGTAGAGCCCATTGAGTTCATCCCCCGTGTCGGGGGTCTGGGACTGGGGGCCACTCCAAGAGCTCCTGAAGAGAAGAGGAAGAAGATCAAGAAACCAGGAGAGAAAGAAAGAAAGGTATTTTGTACAACTACATAATTTACTGTAAATGTGAAAATATTGGCAAATGATTAAATTTGGCATTTTAGCAATCAGTGTAGAAATCACTAAATTAACTGCAATGTGTTTTTGTGTGTGTGTGTGTGTGTGTGTGTGTGTATGTGTGTGTGTGTGTTTGTGTGTGTGTGTGTGTGTGTGCGTGTGTGTGTGTGTGTGTGTGTTTGTGCTATTGCTCATGATGTTTTAAAGGAAAAAGTGCCAAATTTTGAATTTTGTGCGTGACACGATAACTAAAAATTGCCCAATTAAATTGGCCACCAATACTTCTGTTTACTGTATTTGCATTATGAGAACAGTGGACTTTATTCTTGTCCCATGTATGATGATTGTATACGAGTGGACCAAGTTGTGTTGTTAGTACATATCTTATCCTACTCCAGTTGCAAGGGCCCTATCGTGATAAGGATGGTAGAGTGAGGTACTACAAGAAGGTAGGGGAGGATATTCCTCAGCCAGAGATAGAAGGTGAGTGGGATAGTATGGTCTACCGTATAGAGGGTAAATTTGGCAGGCTTAAAATGTGGCAAATTCCCATTTTAGCATGATTGGTGATTTAATTCTGCATGCTGCATTGTTTATATGTGCACACATGCTTATAAAACCGTTTGGCAATTTGAAGAATAATTTGCCAATTCACCAAATTTAATTCTCGCCAAATTTACCCGCTATGCATTGTGTACTAAGTACTATATAGTGAGACAGGTATACATGTAATCGTATTGATTTCAGTAATTACAATGAAATCCCCCAAAATACAAGCATGCCATTATTATTATAATGTTTATTATGTTGCGTTTTCTGCAAAAGTTATTGTAAAATCTTCAATATCACCAATCCACGTGCATTTGCCAAGTCCTATATAATACATGTAGGATATGTGGGGGGGGGGGTATTCATGCATGCATGCTTTGAGAGCAACTGTGACATTATGATTGGCTTGTTTTCTCAGGGTTCAGTGTTGGAAACTATGCCAGAGTTTGCATCGGACCTCACGAGAACCTTGTTGGGAAGGTATAGCTGGCTGTGTGTATGTGTGCAAACTCACTTGTATACTAGTAGCCTGTTGACCAGTTTAAAAGACAGAGACCTGAGAGGAGGTATGACACACGAGTGTCACTTCATGAACCTACAGTTATATTCCAAACACGTGACCATCAAAAGGCTTTAAATTGACACTCAGAGCAAACCATGCATTAATGTACCCTAAACTTTGACCCCATCACAATGCTTGTGGTTCATTAAGCATACTAAAAGAATTTTTTCCCCAGCACAATAGTTTTTGCAATTTTAAGAATCCTGTCTGAGCTCATCAACCAACCCCTCTCCACATTCTCCTTATAAGGATAAAAGGCACATGGAGAGTATTATTTTGAGATAAAGTATGATGTCATCACTTTCCATCATTTCCTGTTAGTCTGGTTGTGTCAGCAGGTCAGCCTGGAGTAGAGAGATGAGGAGATTAGAACAATTATAGGTTATCACAGTTTGCATATTCGCTGATGCATGTGTGGAAACAATCTTGACAGTTGATGGTCAAAAAAAAGGTCGTTGGTTTGTTTCTCACACTTCACAGTTTTTGATGAGGTGTGTACATTAGAGCAATACATACACATAACGTTTCTCCTCAAAGTGTTGTACTAAGTATCAAATGCACAAAGAATCATGGGAAGAAATCTTGAGATCTAGCTGGGAATCAAACCCAGGTCTTTCGACATCGTGCATGCATCAATGCAGTTGATTGATTGTGCAATGCATGAGTGTATGTGTTTTGAAGTTGACCTAGAAAGGTTGCTTCAGCATTTTTTCCCCTTTTTGCACAGTAATTGTGGCTGAAGAGAGTATGAATCTGCAGTTACCAATTACAATGCTTGGCTTCTTTTAATTGCCTTGTCATTTTGTTTCCAAGTTATCTTGGTCCATCAAGCCTCGACCTAAAGCTGCCACCACATTGTAGATGGTGGATGTGTGTATGTTGTTGTAGTACGTAGTAGCTGACAGGATGTGGTGTGCTCCAATGGCTAGTCCCCTCTGCGGTACCTACAGGCAAACTAAAGTCCAGTTCTCATGACCTTTGTACCACAAGGGGCCCCTGACTGAGGTGAGGGGAGATTGTGAGTGATATGAGCTCTCTATAGTAGCAGTGAGAGAGTGTTCCCGTTCAATGACTTTCTCCCATTCAACTTGTTTTGTTTATGCGTATTCCACTGTATGTGTTCAATGGATGTTGTTGCTTTGATGATATCATGGTACCATTCCCTGTACCCCTCTATTGATATGTGTCATGGTGCATACACCTTAGATTGTCTCAGTGGATGACGATACAGCACATGTGGTACTCAAGCTCACCATTAACAACCAGGTAAAAAACACACACCCACACACATGCACAGCTATATACATACATGCACCCTATAAGAACTGCATACAATGCCACCCACTCTATCATCTGTGTTTACTACTCCACTGTGTTCATGTATACACACATCAAGTAGCTCTACTCCCTCCAGTAGCCAAGTGGCTCATCTATTTGTATGCATTGACATTGTAAACAAACCATTGGAGGGTGCACTTGACACCTCTTGAACCTGAGTACCCTCTCAGACACTCCTTTGAAGTGTGTCTCAGTTTTGGTTGGGCTTCAAGAATATCAAGGTTGTTTGCTTCTGAGACTCAGGTGAAGGTGCTATGGGCTACTCACTATGCTGCTTAAAAATGGTGTCAATCCCTTAATGTGTGTGTATGTTGTATCACCTGTATGGGGTCTTTTAGGCTGTCTTTAACATTTTGCCGTAAAATTTATTTTCTAAGTAACAACTATGTTCACAAAGACTATTTTGTATTCAGTTGTAGATTAGCAAAATAAATATTATTCCATAGCAATCCCTTAATGTGTGTGTATGTTGTATCACCTGTATGGGGTCTTTTAGGCTGTCTTTAACATTTTGCCGTAAAATTTATTTTCTAAGTAACAACTATGTTCACAAAGACTATTTTGTATTCAGTTGTAGATCACAGCATCATTTGTATACATAAGGGTCATCATTATTATTATTGTCCCTTAGCAACGCTGGTATACCTTACCTCCACCTCATAATATGTCATGGCCAGCTGATCTCCATTGCACATACATACATACATACATACATACATACATACATACATACATACATAGCATGTGCATGCATGTGTGATTGATGTGTCTCATTTCACCTCACGATATGTGTCACAGTTGATGGAGACTCTGATAACCACTATAGTATTGCCGATGATAAACCAGAGCTCAGAGTGCTCGCCAGTACGTATATACATAGTGCCTGAGAACTCGGGTCACATCAAAACAACATGTGTGTGTGTGTGTACAGTCATGTGTTGACACGTAGTGCACTGCTGGACTGTTGACTGTATTGGATGATGTGGCGTGGGAAGATAAAGCCATATGTGTGCAGCAGGGATTGGAAGTTCTTGCAAGTGCACATGTGTTGCATAATGCAGCATGCACCAAGGCTTTGATAAGTTGATGTCTGCTAGAGTGCACTCTGAAGTTGTTGCTGCAATTTTGAGTATCTGGGTAAATTTCCCAAGACCCCTAAACAATAGAGAATTTAGCTAGTTTCCAAGCTGGCATAGCTGAGCAGATTATAGGTTCATAAATGAAGTAAGATTATCTGGAACTGGTTGTTTGTGTTGAATATTGCAGATCTATCTCTTTTCCATTGCTTAGAGACTTCTGTATATTGACAAAAGGATAATGTGATAAAGCAATTTACAGTCAGCTATATAGCCAGCTAGACACCACATGAACGCCACTCTCTTTAGCATTATCGATTTCATTTCTCTCCATCTACCAACTATTAATATTTTAAGAGACCCTATAGATCTTCCGTACATGATCTCACCTCATTGTTATGCACCATTGAATGATTGTTTGTTCACCTGTTGTGTCCGATAAGTACCTACTAATCTACCCAACGATATTCATGGCCCCGATGAAGCAAGCAAACATATGAATACTTTAAGCAAGTGTGATATTATTGTTAGATAGGCATCAATGGTCACTTGGCATTATTGTTCTAAAATGCACACCGGCTAACGATTGGATGCTTGTGGTGCTATCTCTCTTGGAGAGCTTTAGTTTAAACAGCTGATAGGATACCATTATCTGTATCAGAGTCTGTTAACATTCCAAGTGTGCATCTGCATGTGTGTGTTTTGTGCACACACCCCCTTTCTTGCCATAGTGATGCATGTGTATGTGGTGTTTGTGTGCAAGTTTTCTTTCTTCTCTTGCATCTCTGTTTGGTTTTGGCTTGTATTGTGTGTACAGCAAGTAGTTTCTCTTTGATGAAGCAAGTTTATTTATGCTATAATATATCTTTTTCAAAAATTTTCTCAGCATATGCAAGTTAAAAAAAAACAAAAAACAAAACAAAAATACGGGGGGAAATGCCCAAATCAATGTTATATGTATCTCTTTCTTTCACATTGTTGATTCAATTCTTACTTAATAAGCTTATTTAATTAGAAAGTATAGTATAAAGAAGTAAATATAATGATACAATAACAGAACAAAGCTAAGATGCCATTTTTTTACTCTAAGTTAGTTGTGGCTCTGAGCACTGTGCAGTTTCAGTATTGAAGCTTTCTTTCTGCACAATGGACACAAGGCCATCGATGTTGCAGCATGCCTGTTATGCAGCTATTAATATAAAATCTGGTGGTTTGTGTGTCTGTTGCAGCCACAGTCCTAGCTCTACCCAGAAGACTCCATGTACAGCCAATAGCTCCAGTTGGCCCTTACACACATGCACTAATATAGCCCATATACATCTCCTAGGCTACCAATCTCCATGCAGTGACTGTGTTTACAGCAGTGGCCAGTGCTGGCTGTGTGAATGCAATGGATTAGGAGAAGAAGAACAATAGAAGCACATGCACACACAGATGTGCACTGATCATCTCCAGAGATGCTGGCCATCTCCATTGTTCACCTGGCCTAGTGAATATCCTCACGTGGCCATGTCTAATGACATTCAGTTTGTTGTTGTGTCCCATTCCCATGCCTTATCAACAATGAATGCTCTCTTGTCACTCTCGGCTACATGTGAATATCATTTCACGGTCGAGTTCAAAGTTCCACGTGCAGCATTAACATTTTAAAAGTTTTTTGGAGGGAAAATCTTACAGTGATTGTGATACAGGATGTAGATAAGTGGTTTCTGTTAAGTGTTATCTATTATGGATGAGTAACTCTTGCAGACTGAGCTAGGGGAGGGGCTGATCTACGTTGAGATCATGACACTTAATAGGTGCACGCATGCTTCATGTTGGATAATCCACCCCATTTTGCACACTCTAGTGATCTTGGTGGACATAGGCCCTGTGCAAGCCATAATCTGGCATGTGTGATGGTTGCATGGCCCAAGATGGTCCAGTCATGGGATAAGATTATGTTGTGTGTTTGTATGCGTGAGTGCACATAAATAATGTCTAGGCATAATAGAAATGTCATGTGTACAAAAGTGTTTGTGTTTAATGGCCCATTGAAGTAAGCCTTGTATCCTGGCTCTCAAAGGGGAGAGAGAGCCTGGATATGAGGCTACATTGAGAGATAGTTAGAGAAAAGCTAAAAGCTTAAATATATTGTCTGTAAAGCAGTCTACCTACCTCAGTATTTCTCTCTCTCTCTCTCTCTCTCTCTCTCTCTCTCTCTCTCTCTCTCTCTCTCTCTCTCTCTCTCTCTATGTGTGTGTGTGTGTGTGTGTGTGTGTGTGTGTGTGTGTGACTGTTCCAGTTGTAACCTCACATGTGCACTTCCAGGTATATTAGCTCCAATTAAGGCAATGTGTAATGTGGTTGACAGCCCTCTTCTCCTAATGGGCCCTTGCTCCCCAGGTGTTGCCATACATACTCTGACCTCATCTCTTCATGACATCATACTGTATGTCTGTCTGTGTGTTGCTAATGGAGCCACTGGGTCATGTATTTATGCATAGATTAGAGAGAAAGAGAGGGGGGCCTTGTTAGGAGGAAGTGAGGTGATGGTGGTTTCAAAAAGAATTAAGGTTATCAGATTCTCTTTGTAGACTAGTCATGAATGTCGTTTTTGGGGGATACTCATCCTTAAAATTAATTTAGCTTAAATTTTTCTTTTGTTTGAGCTATATTATTGGTGATCAAATTAAAACTACCAAAATAAATAAAGAACCATAGTTGTGTTGATAGACAGTTGGCTACCCCCACCTGGTGACTTCACTGCTGCTCTCTTGACTTCATTCGCCTTATGTTGTATTAATCTCGTACCATCCATGTGTAGTAAACCTTTTTCGCTTTTTCCCAACGTATTTGCGGTTTGTTTTGGTTCTAAATTAATGAACCCACTAATTATGCATTTACATGGTACACACACCATAACGATTTGTGTACATCTGTTGAAATTACATCAGCTATGCACCACATTATGTACCACACTCTATCCCCTGAGCCTTAATATTCAGTTTCCCAAACCCCAGTTGAACCCACTGTCCAGACTCCAATTACCCACTGAATTGTCTCTGGTCACTTAGATGACCTCCAGGCCCTGGATTTAGCACAGAATATTACTATGAAATCAATATCAGTGCTCACCAGTATAGTATAATACTAGTTTTTACAACTGTGGGTATTGGTAGAATTTTATACTATTATCCACAAGCAGCCAAGCCTTGATTGCCCATTATCACTTTGTCCCTCAAGCAGCCATATAGCTATATAGCTGGTACTGGCATAATTTGTGTTCTTTATGTCTGTTCCATTGTCAAGTAGTCTGCTGAGCTCCTCTTTGGTCTGTGAGGATGGTCCAGGTGCTAAGTGGTCTTTAGTGGGCTCTTGTTAACCACTTCTTTGAGCTCTTCAACCCAATTAGCTAATTCAAACTCAATTAGGCACTCACTTCTCAAAGTCTCTTTCTCAGTGTGGTGGTGCACAGTGACAGATGCTTTGTTTACATGCTCCAAACCACGCTAGCTGGATTGAGACAACTTTTTCAAGTGCCTTGGTTGTGTTTCTCATCTATTGTTTGTGTAGAAGGTACATACATGGTTACTGCCTAGGCACCCATGTATGTATAGCCCATAAATAAACACTCAACATGCATGTAGTACCTGGAGTGGTGACCTGTAGCCTGGTACAGTAAATGTTGACCTCTGAGAGGCAGTAGCCAGTATTAGCCATGATTTCAAGTATGACTTGAAAACATAGTCAATATTTGTATAGCAATCTTATGATCATATAGGCTTTGTCTTTGGGTGAGGAAATCGCCTTGCCCACTAGAACAATATGACTGTTGTTCCAGGAGTTATTGTCAGTCAATGTTGTCTGTTTGCCATGAAGTTGAAAAGACACACTATATTACAAAGCCCATTTTACGTTTGGCATACATTTATTGGCTTGAGGTTAATGACGTATCATACAATAGAATATCCTATTTGTTTGTTTGTTTGTTTGTTTGTTTGTTGTCTTGTTTACTGACAACATCTAGCTATTCTATCGTTTAGTCTTTATTTTTTTGTGATTTGCACGACATTGAGAAAGTTGTTTCTCTCACATTAATGGAGTTAGTGGCACATTGAGAAATAGAAAATCAAACACACTATTGTATGTATCATTTATTTCCTCTTTCACTCCTCCTCCTGGTGTAGCTGTTGAGGTTCAGTCAGCATCACTTGGAGTTGGCGGTGAAGGGAGAGAGGCGTGAGAGAGCTGAGAAAGATGAGGAGTCTCGTCATCGTCATCAGAGCGAGAAGAAAGAGAAGAAATATGGCTTGATCAAGAAAGGACAAAATAGGTAAAGTTGTACATTACTTGTGTGTGTGTGTGTGTGTGCGCGTGTGTGTGTGTGCGTGTATGTGTGTGTGTGTATGTATGTGTGCACGTATTATGTATTGCCCATTCATTTGTTTGATCAATTACGTTTGTGTGGGGGAGTTTTACTTATTATTTACTAACCTATATCATATGCATAGGTCTCCTTCACCAGAGGATACACATGAACACAAACACAGAGAACCTTCCAAACACTCGGACTCAACCAGGCATGGTGCTAGCTCACACGCTCCCTCTGCAAAGAGATCCAAATACGACATTGATAGTCATAACGATGAACTTCGTAAACATCTAAGAGACGAACGTGAGCCACGCAGCTCAAAATCTAAAGAGGACCCTTCATCCAGCAAGAGATCAAGAACTAAAGAACTTTATTCTCATCGTGAGGAAAAGCATCATTCTTCACTTGAAAGTTTTGGACACAAACAAAAGTCGTCCAGTAAACACAGAGGCCCGGGTGATGGCGGGAAGTACAGTAGAGAGGAAAGTGAACATTATTCTAAGAGCAAAAGTAGCAGTAGTACCAGCAAGAGTAAGAGTGGCGGGAAGAGTCAAGCTGTGGAGGGGAGTGGGAAGAGTTGGTTGGCGTCGAATTTACGTGTTAGAATTATTGACCAGCAGTTCAAGAAAGGAAGATATTACAACACCAAGGTAAGATAAACTTATAAGTTGTGTTTAGAACACTCGTAGTCAAATTAACATGTCATATTATTATTCAACAGCCCCAAATTCAACCAGCTAGCTGCATTTCCAATCAACTGTTTCTGATAAGTACTTGTATTGATGTTTATTCTTGCATAGCCTATTTGCATAGCTTGAGATCATGACTGTAAATGGGAGAGAGAGAGAGAGAGAGAGAGAGAGAGAGAGAGAGAGAGAGAGAGAGAGTTCACTAGATGTTAATCTGGTGGTCACTAGTCACTATGCTAGATTAGACTGCTGTTTACATTGCTGTTGCACTTGCTGGTAGTCATCAGTTGTTGGAGACAGATTAGTTCCAGAGATTAAGAGTCTGTTCAACGTGTGTTTCTTTTGTGTTGGTGGTCTTCAAGTTATGGTTGAAGTATTGACGAGAATTCTGTTCTCACAAATAATGAATATCGTTAATGTTTGCAGATGATTCGTTTTTCAAGAGGCTTGATTCATTGATGCATGCTTGCAGTGTAAATACTTCATTTGATGATGATAAAGTACTTGAGAAACAAGACCACACTTGTTTCTCAAGTACTTTATCATGATTGATAATTACATGATAATTATTATGTATCTAGCTAGATCATCATCATTATTAGCAGCAGTGTCATGTCGTCAATCAATAATTATTGCATGTCACAATGTTGCTAACACAAACTTTTTGCGCTCAAATAAATATCCCAAAGTGCCTATGTTCTTGCGTTTGCAAAAATATTGAAATATCTGCCATTGATCTTGATACCAATGCATTCAGCATCAAGACTTCACACACACACACACACACACACACACACACAACTGTAGGTGGTCATTTTAGATGTGGTTAGTCTGGATAGGTGTATCTGTCAAACTGCCGATGGAAAACTATTGGAAGGTCAGTATAATTTTATCTATAGTGGAGTAATAGACAATTATAAGAACCTGCTTAATATTATTGGTCTAAATTTTATTTTATTTGTCTCGCAAAATTTTATTTCTTGTTCACATGCAATTCATGCCCAGAGGGGATAATGGTTTGTTTTGAAAATGTATTAGTATAATGAATTTTTAAGTATATTTTAATCTAGCCGCACCCTAAGGACTGTGGTTGAAGCACTTTAATCAATTAACCATTTTTCTCCCTATCCTACCCGTTACAGTCTGCAGCATATACTAATTCTAAATAACTCGATTGTTCCACTCCACTGATGCTCTGTATACATGTACTCTGCTTGATTGCTGTACCCACAAAACACAAAATCACTATACTATTGCTACTGCTATAATTCTATTGTCCCCCATTAGTGCCAAAGCCACCATTTCGAAAACAATTATAGTACAATGTTAATTGTTCTTGGTGTGTGTTTCAAGCAGTGTCCCCCGCTAATGAACGACTCTGTAAGAGGAGTAATTAAGGTTCTTCCTCTGATGGTCTCCCTCTCTCTCTCAGTGGTGACTCCAGTGGCCACTGGAGAACAGATGGTGCCAATGACCAAAGGTGTTTTGTAGCTAATTTTGGAACTGTGTTTCTATATTTGGCACATGCATACTTTTCTAAGCTTACACTGAGCTTACACTGAGCTGTGCTACTTGATCAACAGTTGCCTGTATCTCTCATTTCTACATTTATGTGCTAAAAGTATAAGTAAGTTTTTGTTTGTTTAGCTAAAAAATAGACCCTACTTTTTCCCCCTGAAATTGCTTTAGTATCATCTTCTAATTGTTCATTTCTATGTAATTTATACAAAAAAAAAAACACTACACAGTGGGTCCTCAAGAAATTAATCCTTTCTGGAAGATAGTTATTATTGTGCGCTGCTTGCATGTTTAAACTTGCTGCTCTGATTGCATTCTTGGATTTCAAGATAGGTCCATTGGGTATCTTATCCACTGCCCGTGTATAAGCCTTTCCCACCGACAAACGTACAACCTGGGAAAACTAACCAATAGAAGTTCATTACTCTAATTGCTGTTAGCACTACAAAGCTCTACAGTATAAACTGTGGCCGGAATATCATATTAGTAGCGAAACAATTCGAGATTTTATCTCATCCTTCCTTGGGTCATTTGGTGAGCTGGAGCTGTGAATATCGTTAAATCTCAAGTGGCCACGCTCTTCAGGAATGTGTAGTGGTGACGTCTATAACAGCAATCCAAGCAGTTCTATGGTTGTATTGGAGTATTTTTGAAATCTTACAACTCTCTCTCTCTCCCGCTCTCTCCTAGCTGTCTGTCTTGAGGGTCAGCTGTTTCCTGGAGCTATGGGTTGTACTGTAGAGCTTACTGGCTGCACTGACTCAATAGTTGAGGTCAACAGTTTGTGATTGCTCTTCTTATGTAGTAATAAAACACAATTTTTAAACTCGCTTGTCAGATTTTTGTCATGCATACACATGAGGAGAGAGAGATTGAGAGAGTCAAAGATATAAAATTATATGATTGGAATTCTTGTTTTGTTTGTAGTGGTTTGAGCATGATTTGAATTCTCCCCTGGTGTGTAGTCTGTCTGTAGCCTTGGTGTGTGTGAGAGAGACCACTTGAGTTAGTTTGCACTGGGCAGGCTTTAATTGATCTCCTGTTTGTTATGAAACTCATACCTCTGTGCTCAGTCATGTGTGACTAATTGTTAGCTTCTATTACTACAGCAATATGGAAACTTAACTACTTCACACAACTCACTTTACTTTGAAAATTTGCATGCTTCAATTGAATTAAAGCAAACAATATAGAAATATAATATTATATCAATAATGAGCACAAATTTATATACGTACACAATCGATAAAAAGGTAGTCTTGGTGTCTAGGGTAATCCTTGGTTGCACAGTAGCTATGACAAGTTGAACTATTTTCACTGCTATGCATGCCATTTCTCTTAGTGTTCTCTCTTCATCTTTCTCGTCTCTCCAACTCTCTCCAGGGGTGTCCCAGTCCATGCTGGAGACAGTGGTTCCAAGACAGCCTGGTGCTCACATCATGCTGGTTGGAGGAAAGAGAAAAGGACAGGTTGGTACATAGCGTACTTTAGAAATTAATGCTACTTTCTACATGTGTACCATTAATTTTGCTATAGTTCCAAGAATAATGCATGGTGAATTATTCATGTGTAGCAGGAAATTTTCATTGGTGAAAAATTTTGTATTAGTACAACCGAGCTCATGTATGCATACATGTATATAGTTCAATACAAAATGTTACATTTCATATTTTATTATGAGCACATACTCATGCATTGGACAAAAAATATGTGAATCACACCTTACAACAAAAATCTCCCACTGTACATATAATATAGCTCAGCGAAGGAACAGTATACAGCACTAGGTCGATCCATTCAACGGCCTAGTATCAGACCCACTATCACTCTCTGGTGCATGGCCAATAGCAATGGAAAGTTGGTTGAGAGACTATAAAACAATATTATGATGCTATTGCGTCTTCATCTACATATTGCCATCACACATGTCACTCATGTGACCTATATTACTTGTAAGGTGACTTAGGTCAAGTTCTTCTATAAACTATCTCAACCTATAGTAGCCGCAGTGGGTACTAGTAGCAATTCAAACGTACTTCAGAGTCAATCGCAATATTACTCCATGCGGTGGTATATCAGTCCACCTGGACACTATCATGCACCGAATGGACGTGTATACATTATACGGTCAAACACCATCTGTTCTGTTTTTCCATTGCGACCAATCATATTCATCATCGCTGTACCCGTCAGTGTGGTCAAGGTGGTTGTTTCTATAGCGTGTCTGAATAAGCTCACTTGTTCAAACATCAACGTGTACTTGTACTACTAACAAGTACTATCTAGCTGCTCCTGTTGATACACATGTGAAGAAAGCTAGGCTCCAAGCTGATGGTGTATATGTACCTGTGGTTGGTAGGCTCCTGGCTTTTAGGCTTTGTATGTGTGTGTTGTGTCTTACCTCAAACTTTTTCGTCTTGTTTGTTTTGTTGTTGTTATGAATGTTTGTTTTTATTGAGTTGTACGGTTCTCTTTGAGTCAAAGTCAGTTGGCTACTGGAAAATAGTATTTTTGAGACTATTTTTGTGTGTTTGTGTGTGTGTGTGTAGTATTGTACTTTCAGTGGTGATACGTACAATCACAATTTGTGTAGTCAAAGATCTAAATTTGATTTTTAATTTTAGCAGTAAAGGTCAATTTCTTTCTTCCAATTCTCCCATAATGATACAAGTAAACTTTATCCATCCCTATTGACTTATTACCTGTACCTATCAATGTACTACTCATTTGCTTAAAATTGAATTTGTAAAGCAGTAAGATCATAAATCACAATATGATGGAAACATCATTGTGGCATGTGAACGTTTGGTGCACAACTGGTTTAGTCACCCCCCACATAAAAGCAATGCCTCTTGGTGTGTGTGCATAGCACTCTTCCTGCTGGCATTGATCAATGGACATACAGTGTTCCTTTGTTGCATTCTACAGAGGAGCTCTGAGAGACAATGGCGTTTTGTTCTGGCCTTGATTGCTCTTGGAATGTTTGCGGTTTGCATTCCTCTCCCAGACTGACAGTTCCTCTCAGAGTGTCAACCCCACTTGTTGCCTGGTTTCAAGTGGTTTGTGTACTACTACAGTTCCACTGTCCAACTAATTGACACATGTATGTGTTGTGTGCACGGAATCTTATAAGCATTCACACAACAAAGTTGCCAACTGTACACTCACAAGCGCACTTACACTCATCCTTACATTCCTCCACGTAACACAAATGCAAATACTTTCGTTCCCTTTCACGTACACACATATGGCGCACGTGGTACTCTAACCAGCACATCTGCTGTTTGTGGTAGCTGCTACCAAAAAATATTCGGTCTGACCGGATGAACCTCGTATGGTGTACTAGTACTACTGGTATATAGTGCACACATGGATAGTAATGATGATGTCATCTGTATTATTAGCATATGATCTAGTATAGTAAGCGAGTGAGTCATTTCCCATTGGGATCAGAAAAGCGTGTATTAAATTGGAGACACTCTATGGTGCTTTCGTCTCTTGCACACACACGCATGCAAAACAAGCAGGTACATTCGACTATATTTCACACAGAATTTCTTCAATAACACTATTGTTGTGAGGATGCCTAGGCATGCATGCATGTGTCACAGGCTTGACCCTAACAGCTGTCCTCTCTGCTTTCCCAGTATTATATCGGTTTGGTTGCTATGGCAACCACACCAAACAAAAATACCAGCTTTATCCTTATCATAATGAAACCTCACAAGTGCACAATAGGCCCGTGAAAATGTGCTGTTGTTGCAGTTCATTGCGTATACAGTCAGTAGTGCACTTGGCTACGTACGAAACACGTGGTGTTTTTAAGGGGACCATTGTGTGTACAGTGCTTAAAACAACAATAATGGACTATCTTTCCTGCAGTGCATGAACCTAAAGGTTGAATACTAGTTTCAAGACTGCATGCCAGCATGAGGCTCTATGCCATTGTAGCCTTCAGAGTAAGATTAACTTGCTTATTGGTCTTCCTCAACTTTTTAGTTAAGACTACTACTGATCAGGTTCAAGCTAAAGAATTTCTAGAACATCTCAGTGCATGTATTTTGCCATGTGTGAGCTAGCCAAAGGGATTGTTTGTGTGAGTACATATGTGTACTATCAGTACAATGATGCATAAACAAGGCTTAATTTCTGTGAATACTTTGAATCTTGGCCGTGAATATTCACCTCTGTCATTGTTTATTGAATGATAGTATTATGACGGTGCATGAATACAGTGTATAGCAGTCAACACAGTAACCATTTGATAGTGCGGGATCTGTTTGTGTGTTCACCACGTGTCTATGACGAGGTATATTCATTGGTGTTTTGCTTCAGATATGGTACATGCTGCAGTGTTGTGCATGTGTGTGACTTCAGAATGTGTATGGGATATTGTGTCAATGAGAATCATAGTCATTTGTGTATAACAGACTATGATATTGTGTGCGGTGCACGTATGGGTATACTCCTTTAACCAGGTCAGCAGGAACTTTAGCTGTCTATTGATCTAGTGGGTGTCTGTCATGTGTTTCAAGTATATATGAACTATCAGCTGCACAACATGTTTACACTCTACAGTGATAGACTGTATAAGCTGTTGTTTGTGCCTGTTTGAAATTGTATGAATGATTTCAGTGTGGTGTCTGGTGCTGTGTATTTGGGATGATGTAATGTGTTTGTTATAGACAGACAAGGAGGAACTGGGATATTAACGGCTAGACACATGAAATGGAATAATGCACAAAATATAGCAAATACATAGACCTTACACTAATAGTAAGAGTGAAAGGTCAAAGGGGAGAGCCTGGGTACGAGGCTATCTTTAGGTCAATTGCACTAGATTGTATTGAAAGATAGCATGGTTATTCATGCTTATAATAATAATTTTTATTACTATAATTATGACTGTATTGCCCACCCAAAATAGAAAGTTTTTTGTGCAAATTCAATCTCAAAATGATGCGAAAAGTTGGCCTCTTTGTGCTTTCATTACTGCTTGTCAATGTTGTTTACATTTTTCATTCTCAAAAACCACCTTGAAAGTACAGCCGATGTGGTCATGAATTATGTAAACTGAATAAACAACAAGTGGCTTATAATTGTCATTCTTCCCATATACATTTATACACGTGGTAGCTTATAAAAACTCTGTGTGATGGCACATTTTAGCATACTTGTGGCTAGCTATAGTGATCACTTTTTATCTGTTACATCTAAAAATGTTTTGTGGTAAAGTATGCATGTGTGAAAAACTAGGTACTATGTGTTGTGTATAGAGTGAGCTTATTCCCAGTACAGATTATCGTTTTAACCGCAACTGATTGCCACTTATAGTACTATTGTACAGCTGATTGTGTGAGTGTGTGTGTCTACAATATGATTGTTTGGTATACGATTTAGATTGGTGGTTTTAGTCGCAATGAGAATGCGGATGACTTATGGAGTTTTCTTAAAACTCACATTACATGGTCTTAGTAATTCTTTGTAGTGTTTGTGAAAACAAGTTCAATTCAGACACCTGTTGACATGACTATTTAGCCTGTCATTATAATCTCTGAGCTAAGTATTACCAGTCACAGACACTGAATATGCAGATGACATTATGCCCCTTCAGGAAGGTCTTCTAAACCATACTATGAGATGCAGATTATACCAGTGATTAGCAGACCCCTAGAATATTATAATCTATAAATTATCTGCTGCCAGCATTGTCTATTGCTATTGGCTCTTAAGTCAAGTGCATGTTTACCCTCTTAGTGTATTGTTTGTAAGCATGCATGTACTTGTTGCAACTGTTAACTAAGTGCTGACATGTGCTGACACTTGATAAAGTGAGATAAGGAAGGCCACTGTATATACAAGCATTAGCTGAATGAACAGCTCTATTTGTCTGTGTGTTCTTGCTGTGTGTGTAGATAGTGTTGTGACACTGTGTGTGAAATCTAAACCAAGATTTGAAGCTGTTAAGTGGATAAATGAGTGATCAAAGGCTCTGACATGTGCAGCATATTGTTGTCATTCATAATGTGCCAATAGGAGATAAAGGTGTATGTATGGGACAATACTAACGAGTATCTCTTAGCCTTGAGATGCAAGTGTGATAGCGAATGTGCATGCATGTGAAATCCCAAGCTTAGCTGCAACTGTTAGAAGAGATAAGACATGTTTACAAGCAAATTGTCTTGCATTAGCTAAAAAACAGTATCAAGTATGCAAGGAATACATACGTGTGATACAAAGCTGTGAGAGACCAGATGGGAGTTTGAAAAGATAACGATATTCATATCATTCTGCTTGTAGCACTTGTGGGGACCTGGAGTAAATGTTTGAGAGCTTATCTCCACCTGTGTACATATTGCTTGTTGATTCTTGCCTCTGCATCCTGCACAGTGTAGGCTTCTGTGTGTTTAGCGATGGGCTCTGATGAAAATTGTTGCTACTAGAACAAGAAATTGTAACCCCAACTGGATGCTTGCCAGCCATGCGTGACCATGCATGTTGTTGTCGGAAGACGGCTGTTGCATTAATTTCAATAATAAAAGTATTGTTCATGTAGCTAATATATGCCTGGATCGCAAAAACGCTCAATTAATTGTAGCATAGCCAGGCTACTGTCTTAACTGTATTGCCATGCAATGTCTATGTGTAATCTAATGAATGAGTACGTATTGCAGTTAGTATACCAATGGCATCATGATCGACCGTTAAAATTTCTCACTCATTCTAAATTCCACCTCTGTCACTGCAGCTTGCAACAATTATTGATCAAGACAGATCCAAGGCCAAAGCAACTGTAGAGACTGTGTTAATGAAAGAAGTGACTACCGTACATTTTGATGATATATGTGAGTATGTTGGAGACGTAGAAGAAGACTACTGAACAATCTATATGGCTATAATTTTTTTCAAATTCACTTACTACAAGAAGCCTGAAAATAATTAGCTTTTACAACCACCACACAGAGTAATAATCTATATATTCGAACACCTTAAAATTAATATTCATTCTGTCACGATTTCATTGTGTCTACTATTTATTAAAAAAGTTTTAATAAACATAAGCTTTATAAACTATTAGCAATAAACTGATTTGAAAGATTTTTCCTCATGATTGTCACAGTACATTGCATTGCGCTTGCACCATGCCTGCAGCTTGTACCTATACAATTGATGTGTCGATAATTATGTACATGCAATGTGACATCTAGGCCTATACACGTGCATCAGGGTCACTTATCTTTGTTTATCTGTTTTGTTGCCTTGGCAATGGCAATGAATTTGATCTCTGCCATCGAGTGGTATAGTCTCATTTGCATATCCATCACTTCCTAAGCGCGAGCTGACCAATCAGGTTCGCATCGCGTGACCGCGCTAATGAATCAACCAACGAGCGCGCCACGATGGGATTCATTTCTCGGCAAATAAAAAGGCCAGCATTCAAGACGGAATGCTTTACTGTTTGAAAAAGCACACTCTGGCAACAGGTCACTTCTCTATAACCGACATACTACCCAACTAGCAGCAGCCGCTGATCACTTATTCGAGGAAGGTTCATTTTGTCCGAGCAGCACTTCAAAGCGGAAACCCAATCGATCGTCATGGCGTGTAAACTCGAACCAATGCACATGAGCTACCAAAATGTCCACTGCGCTGTTCTCCAAGTCCCTAATAGCGCCTATCAAGGACCTCCTCCACTTCAACCGATACTTAACAGCAGACCGTCAGAATTGCATCTCGGTACACCTAGCATGTATCCTCCAGATCCAGTAGGAGTTGTGGACCCCTACCGCAACGTCTACCGAAGTAGCAGCTCAAGCAGTATTGGATACAGCCCAGAACTCGACCTATTGACTGAATTAGGAGAGGATGTCTTTGATGATTTACCACCAATTGGACCAGCCGATGCCAAACTCTTTGGCGATGGATTTCTCGATTCTCTTCACACTCTCGATTTAGACTTTGACATGCACGAACTGGACTCAGAGCCCAGTTCAGGAGCTGGATCGCTCACTCCTCCTACACCAGATCTAGTGATTCCTCCACCAATTGGAGCAGAAACAGAAATCGGAATCAACATCTCTCCGAAAATGCCTCCCAAGAAACGTACCAACTCAAGAGCTAAGACCGGTGAGACGAAACCAAAGAGGAAACCAGCTCAGGGAAGACGTGTGAGCTCACTTGTGAAGCACTGTAAAGTTGCAGGAGAGAAAGAAGAAAATGGCGAAACAACAACGATTACTTCAGTTGAAATTGACAGCAGCAAGATCTACTACTGCACCTACAGTGGGTGCGACAAGGCCTACTCCAAGAGCTCTCATCTCAAAGCTCATCTCCGAAGACACACCGGTGAGCGACCTTTTGCTTGCAACTGGCCTGGGTGTGAGTGGAGATTTTCGAGATCCGATGAACTTGCTCGTCACGAGCGAAAGCACACTGGAGTCAAACCTTTCGGGTGTACAATTTGTGGAAAGAAATTCACCCGTTCTGATCACCTTTCAAAGCACGTCAAGATTCATCTTAAGCCTCGCAAGCCTCGTGGAGGTGGTGCTAGATCACGAGGTGGAAGAAGGGTTAGCTCTGTTTCAAGTATCGAAGATGCTTCTCCTTTGTCTTCACCTTTCTCTGATTCTGCTAGCCAATGAAGCTAGGGATCAATGTTATAGTTGGCTGCTACCCTCTTCTCACTTTACATTTATGCTTCCAATCACTTTTGTATTGATTGTCCATATGTTCTGAATGGTACTTTAATAGTTTGTATATGTCCTGTGGTTGTTTAGATTACTAATTTTTCTTGAAAATAAATCATCAAATCTTCATAGACATCACATTATTATTTTAAATTTGTTGTGTAGTTCTTTTGGTGTCTTTGTATCCGTATAATTGTGACGGCAGCCTGATCATGCCTCTGATCATTGTATGCTATAATTTGAATACTTTTTATTTGTTTGTTTGTTTGTTTAAATCTTATTATATTATGATTTCGTGCAACAAGCATCACTTTCATTTTTTTCCCCTTCCATGAGGTACCTACTACCTGACCAACCAGTCCTTGTAGCTTCACAACTTTTAAATTATTTTTTGAAGGACAAATAATTATTACAGAAATTTGTCAACACTCACAATGATTTTACTGTTTGGACTTTCCTTTCTGTTTATTTTTATGCATTTCTGGCACTCCAACAGTAGATATACACTATATCTGGGAATATACTGGTACTCAAAACTTATTGACACATTATTATACTTGACTTTGTACTCATGATTCATTTACAGACATGTTTTTTCAAGTTGTTATTTTTGTGACTATACGTACAGCGATTGATTACTGACTACTCTGTAACAGTTTGGCTATTTCAATTTTGTTGTTTTATGTAATGGCCATTGACAAACTAACTTGTTTAAATTTTGAAATGAGAATAAAAATTTTTGAGACACTTTCAGCAGTCTAGTTGTCTGAAAAGGAATGCATGGGAGATCGATGTTTGGTTATAAAAAGTAATAATGATTGTGGTTAAATTGAATGAGAATGATTATGAATTAATCTACATAGTTTTATACGTGATTGTGCATATGTATGATAAAGCTTTTGATGCAAGATCATAGTAAAATCAAAAGTATAACGTATACTGCAAATAGCCACTATACTTGCATCATTGTGTCTGAATGCATATGCTTGCAGCGCTGTATCAGTTTGCTGTCAGGAGTGTAGAACTATGGTCATATTATGTACTTTTGGAGTGTCCTAAATTGTCTTCAAGCTGTTGATCCTACTATAGTTTTAGTATGTTAGCTATAGCTAGCTAGCAGTCTAGGTCTAGACACCTATATTTATATAGCTTAATTAGCTATAAATTGTTTTATTCAAGCATAGGTCTAATAATCGAGAAAATAATTTTTTATAGGGCAGCTTGTATATGGAGTGAGCTATATCTTTGAAAGCACAATATCCTCTTTTTTTAAAAAATTTTGACCTCTAAATTTGATTGGACATCTTCAGTGCTAGGCCTTTGCAAATTATGCTTAATTTTTTGCCCATTATGCTATGCTCTAATGCTCACAATTTCACCTATTATGCTCCACAATTTTACCTATTATGCTCCACATTTTCCTGTTAAAATCCATAATTTGTCAAGCATTCATACAAAATACACAACATCCGCCAAGATATCCAGATCTCGTTTGATTACAATTTGACACAACTGCTGTTAGGATAAGATGCAATTGTTAAGCGATATTATAAGGTGATTTATCTAGAGTAAACTATATACTGATTATTCAAACCTACAATAGTTAGTACGAAAGTGTTCAAGTCTATAATTTTTGCTCAAATTATGCCAGAAATTCACCTATTATGCCAGCATAATTCTCTGATTCTAATGCTTACCTATTATGCTCAAAATTATGCTAGCATAATTTGCAAAGGCCTATAATTATAATCTTCACTTCTTATGCATGATATGATAAAGCACTATATACATGTCATGAGTGTGCATATAGATACTGCTTATCAAATTCTCACGGTGAATACGATTAAAATTCCTCAGGACAATGAAATCTTTTTCTTGTGATAACTATGATTCTGATTAGGATTGATTAACGAGCAGTTAAGGAATGGGAAATGCCCTCCAGCATAGAGACATACACTCGCTTATTCACTCCGTATTGGAGTTCTGTTCTTAATAGGAAATAATGACTGAAAAATGTTGAGCCTTGTGTAAACTATGCTAGAAACAATAAGGAAATATTTGTTTAAAAATGTACACTATACTATTATAAAGTTACCATGTGTGGGACACATAATATAGGAGTTTGTAACATACATGTGTTGTCAAAACACACTCATGAAATTAAGAGAAATAATTAGCTAAGTGTGTAAAAAATTTATGGTAATTAATGATAGTACATGAAAGTGCTGCTATACAAGCACATGAACACCCACACACATGTACACCCACACACATGCACACACGCACACACACACATACACATGTACACATAGCTGCTAATATTTTTTTTTCATTGGCTCTATAGGCTGTGTGGTTTGTGGCATCGTGCACGTGGCACTCCTTATGGGATGCTATAGTGACAGGACATTAGACTCCTGGCTACTGTGACTGTTGTGTAAGCTCTAGACCATACACCTCGTGTGCATGTGTGTGTGTGTCTACATAGCTCACATGCGTACCACGCAACCTAAAATAACTCCCGGGAACAGGTCCATGACCCTTTTAGAGTATAAAGTCTTCCTTTACTCCAAAAAGAGTATTGGTTACAATCTTCAGAGTGATACATCGATATAAATTGCATTCCAAATGGCACAAGTATGCGCTCCCTTTATCGAAGACAGCAGGCCAATGTCAACAGTGACTGGGTTATCTAGTTGGAAATCTCTTCGACTCAACACAGCTGATCACCACATGTCAAAACAGTGGGTAGTGACACTCTAGCCCATGGCCAGGCATTCCCATACTCTACCTTTGATGGGGTATGGTGCATGCACCTACAATTGTGACTGCATAACCCAAGGGTATATACAGCATGGGATATTGTAACCCAAATAGACAGGGGTGGACCCCCCTGGCCTTTGTTGCACTATCGTACACCGTGGGTCAAGAGGACTGCCAGGTATGTGTGAACTCTTATTGAGCATATCAAACTACAAAGATTCTAGTCTATATAACGTAGACATAGACTACTTTCAGCCAGAGCAAAATTATGACGGTATCCATGGATTCGAAAGGAATTTAATACATGTCACCCACACACAGTGATTATAGTATTCAAAGACTGGCAGACAACAAACGTGTGCCCTGACCAACTGCTGCAATGATAATCATTGAGTGGAGCTCATACACAAATTCTGGACAACTGGATAACCTTTAGTGGCATGACTCTTGAATAATGTTAGGTGTCACAGCTCTGGACCTACCACATACACACTTTGCATAAAATAATTATTAGGTGTTTGGTAAATACAATCGTATTTGCTGGAAAGTGTGACCTTTGGTAGGAGCAAACGCTAATGTTTTGGTATGTATTCATATCATGAGTCAGTGCCTATGCATGGCACACATAATCATACACACTGGCACCTACAGTATGGGAAATGCACAAATGGGTCACCCTTATAATTATGTGCAGTGTAACAATAGAACTAGTATGACTGTATGATGATAATTCAATGTTTGGTTATAAAAAAATGGCTCTGGTTAAATTGAATGAGAATAATTATGAATTAATCTGCATACATGATTGTGCATGCATGTGTATGATGAAGCTTTTGACGCAAGATCATCATAGTAAAATCAAAAGTATAACATACTGCATATAGCCAATATACTTGCATCATCATTATAATATTCCCTTGGAAAATACATGATTGTGTCTGGATTGTGATGTTCATATGTAGCGCTATCATTTTGCTCTCAAGTGTGTAGAATTATAGTCATATTATTATGTACTTCTAGATGTAGACTGCTAGCTAGCTATAGCTAAAATACTAAAATTATAGTTGGAGCAACAGCTTGAAGAAAATTCAGGACACTCCAGACACCTATATAGCCTAATTAGCTAAATTAGCTTCAATTGTTGTATTTAAGCAGAGTTCCAAACAAGAAGATTAATTTTATGGCATACAGCTAATGAATTGCACTGCAGCTCAATCACAGTTTGTATATAGAGTGAGCTATATCTTTGAAAGTACAATATCCTCTCTCTTTTTTTTAAATTTTGACCTCCAAATTTGTTTGGATATCTTCACTTTACTTAACATCTTATACGCATGATATGATAAAGCGCTATATACACGTCATGAGTGTGCATATAGATACTGCTTATCAAATTCTCACGGTGAATACGATTAAAATTCCTCAGGACAATGAAATCTTTTTCTTGTGATAACTATGATTCTGATTAGGATTGATTAACGAGCAGTTAAGGAATGGGAAATGCCCTCCAGCATAGAGACATACACTCGCTTATTCACTTCGTATTGGAGTTCTGTTCTTAATAGGAAATAATGACTGAAAAATGTTGAGCCTTGTGTAAACTATGCTAGAAACAATAAGGAAATATTTGTTTAAAAATGTACACTATACTATTATAAAGTTACCATGTGTGGGACACATAATATAGGAGTTTGTAACATACATGTGTTGTCAAAACACACTCATGAAATTAAGAGAAATAATTAGCTAAGTGTGTAAAAAATTTATGGTAATTAATGATAGTACATGAAAGTGCTGCTATACAAGCACATGAACACCCACACACATGTACACCCACACACATGCACACACGCACACACACACATACACATGTACACATAGCTGCTAATATTTTTTTTTCATTGGCTCTATAGGCTGTGTGGTTTGTGGCATTGTGCACGTGGCACTCCTTATGGGATGCTATAGTGACAGGACATTAGACTCCTGGCTACTGTGACTATTGTGTAAGCTCTAGACCATACACCTCGTGTGCATGTGTGTGTGTGTCTACATAGCTCACATGCGTACCACGCAACCTAAAATAACTCCCGGGAACAGGTCCATGACCCTTTTAGAGTATAAAGTCTTCCTTTACTCCAAAAAGAGTATTGGTTACAATCTTCAGAGTGATACATCGATATAAATTGCATTCCAAATGGCACAAGTATGCGCTCCCTTTATCGAAGACAGCAGGCCAATGTCAACAGTGACTGGGTTATCTAGTTGGAAATCTCTTCGACTCAACACAGCTGATCACCACATGTCAAAACAGTGGGTAGTGACACTCTAGCCCATGGCCAGGCATTCCCATACTCTACCTTTGATGGGGTATGGTGCATGCACCTACAATTGTGACTGCATAACCCAAGGGTATATACAGCATGGGATATTGTAACCCAAATAGACAGGGGTGGACCCCCCTGGCCTTTGTTGCACTATCGTACACCGTGGGTCAAGAGGACAGGTATGTGTGAACTCTTATTGAGCATATCAAACTACAAAGATTCTAGTCTATATAACGTAGACATAGACTACTTTCAGCCAGAGCAAAATTATGACGGTATCCATGGATTCGAAAGGAATTTAATACATGTCACCCACACACAGTGATTATAGTATTCAAAGACTGGCAGACAACAAACGTGTGCCCTGACCAACTGCTGCAATGATAATCATTGAGTGGAGCTCATACACAAATTCTGGACAACTGGATAACCTTTAGTGGCATGACTCTTGAATAATGTTAGGTGTCACAGCTCTGGACCTACCACATACACACTTTGCATAAAATAATTATTAGGTGTTTGGTAAATACAATCGTATTTGCTGGAAAGTGTGACCTTTGGTAGGAGCAAACGCTAATGTTTTGGTATGTATTCATATCATGAGTCAGTGCCTATGCATGGCACACATAATCATACACACTGGCACCTACAGTATGGGAAATGCACAAATGGGTCACCCTTATAATTATGTGCAGTGTAACAATAGAACTAGTATGACTGTATGATGATAATTCTATCAGAAGTATTTTAACTCTGTAGAAAATACCCATAATAAAGTTGTATATGCATGCAGGACATATGAAGCTGATTCAGGCAGAACTTAAGTCAAGAAAGCGCAGCTAAAGATCTCTAGGGACTATAGTAGCATGGTGAAAGTACTGAAACCATACATAGTCATAACTAAATGCTTGACACCATATGTATACTTTGTGAGTAACTATAATTTTTGTGGAGAGAGGGGGGAGCCTAACAAAACTGACTACAAAAATAAAATTGAGGATTAAATAAACATTCTAGTGATTTTAATCCTATAGGCCTGGGTTGTATACTAATTTGTGCCTCTATCTAAACCACCATTATGCCGATCCACACACTTAGAGCCTAGGACCACACAGACACGTATGTGCAATGTTTGTGTGTGTTCCCCTTACTCAGTAAAAAAAAAAAGATTTTTACTAATCAAGTCTAACAGACTGTGTATGTGTGTACCTTACTTGTGTGTGGCATTGTGGCTAGGTATAAGAAGTTGTCTTTAAAAATTAATTGGCTTAGTTCAGGATGTTACATAACTATGGGCATGTATGAATATTTCCAATGCCACACAAACTGATCTACTTCATGAATACCCATGAGACAAAATTCTGATTGCAGGGGGCCCCTCAGTAGGCGTGGTCAGCTTCTAAAACAGGAAATAGTGCTCATTAGGTATTCATGATATTCCACCAGCTCACTATGCATGAATCTCATTAGCAAATCCTGCTGCCTAGCATTCCCTCTACCAAACAAACAATATAATACAATAGCACCCTCCATAGTCAGCTGAGTTGCGGCCAAATGGCCTAAAATACACCAAAAATCAAAAAAAATTAGCAACTTACTTCAAAAAGTAGCACTTAGAGCTTTTCTTGGAGAGAAATCTGGGCTGCGGTAAAAGGGGGGTGGGGCTGGTCGGCTGCAGGGGCCGAGAGTTTATCGTCGTTTTTACTGCATTCCGAGTTGCTTTGGGGTCCAATTTGCTCTCTCTCCAACAAAATATCCTATTCTTTTGTCATTTCTTCTCAAATGAGCATTTAAAATCACTTCTTTTTCTCAAAATAGCAGCTGTTATCAAACTCGACGTGCCACTCACTTATCAGTATGGCAGTATAGTAAGGGGGTGGAGCAGGGCGTGCATTTGAGGGGCGTATCTAAAGGCATGTGACAATAAAGTCCCCACCTCCCACAACATGCATAACGTTTAATAACTATCATTGAACCTTTTTTGTCAGTCATGCAGAGTTCATATACTTTATAGAGTCCATGAATGTCACAGTCTAGTTCTATCGTACCTGGTAGAGTTTCAGCATCATCGATTGCCATAATATAGTGTTTTGAGCCGCTTCTAGTTCCTGTCTTAGGTCTGCATTTAGCTGTTTTAGTTGGGGGGTAGATTCTAGTGCTACTTGGATGCCTGCATCAACTGTAGCACATAGTTTCTCTTCTTCAGTGACTCCACTGACGTGTTTTTCTGCTGGAATATTATTGGATGAGAATGGAAGCTGAGATAAATCCAATTCTGACGTTTGTACTTGAATGCCTGCATCAACATGAGTATGTTTCACAGCATCAATTGCTATAGATGCTCCAAGACAGTCAGTTTGCGTCTCCTTGCAGAGTACTTCCAATAATTCTTTTTCTTGTCCACATTTTGTGCCATTTGTATCGTTAGGCTGAACAGAGTCTGGTGATGTCGAGTGATCACGATCACCATTTTCAGTTGGTTTATATTCTTGAAATTTAATTGTGATCTCTGCAGCTGAAATGTTTTGTGGTGAGTCAGTTATTGGTAAAGATGGTATCTTCACAGCACTAGTAGTTTGGTCTTTGTTCAGTAATTGTTGTATTCCTTGTGTTTCAACTGTACAATCATTTCCGATACTTTCTTCAGACTGATTCATCTTCTTCCTAGTGGGGGTGTGGTCTGGATTAGCTGAGCTGCTTGAAGTGGCTTGCATTCGAGTGGTACTGTGTTCAAGTTGTTGCCTGTAATGATACACTGCTGCTGGTTGATCCACTGGAAGAATACACTCCTCGTTCCATTCTAGGAGGACCACACATACATTGATACACAGTGCAGTGGATAACACATGCAGGGGAAAAAGCAAAAAAGCTACATGATCATCACATAAACTTATTCTTTGTGCACGTCTCTCACCGGTACCTGCAGGTGTCAGTGGAATATCATCATCCTCCAAAGCAAGTTCTTCTTCAAGGCACAATAGCTTTACAAAAGAAACACATAGATGCATAACTGTATAATAATAAATTTGTTTATATCATTACATACCTCTTCAAAGAGAGAAACATTTCCTTTCTGTCTATTACAGCTCTGTACATGAGGTTTCAGAGGAGCTATAGTTTCTCTCTCTGGCTGGTTAAGCTTCATAGTCGGCTTCACAGCAGGCTAGAGCAGTTGGACAATAGTGTAAGGTCAAAGGGGACAGCCTAGGAACAAGCTTAAGGCTAACCAGTTTACATATATATTCTACATTACACTCAGATACGTAAAGCATACCATGGTGTCTTGCGGTTTAGGTTGGATATCATTCTCCACTCTCTCAATGTGACGATTCACACCCATACTTGCATCGCTTGCAGTAGCAATGGGTTTCTTCTTTCCACTGACGAAATCCTTCCATATTGAGTGACAATTCACAAGCTGATTCCCTTTGGTAATAATCTTTGGCCTCTTTGTCTCTTCAAGTTTCCAAGTCTTCTTGCTGCATTTACGAGGGCCAAGAGAGGACTTGCCAAACTCAAGAGGGTCTATCTTCCTCTCTCTCTTCTTCTTGTTGTCCTCCATCGATAGGATCATTCTCTCAAATGAGCTCGATCCCTTGCTGTCACACTCGTTGGGAAGGGATGACTTAGTGGCGGCTTGGAAGTTTGATTTTATTTTCTTACGGTTTTGTTCACGAATGGGACCAAATATGCTCTCATTGAAAATGGTTGTATTGTGAGAGTCCTCGGCAGGCTCTGCTACAGGTTCATTACTGGTGACCACTGGGCTATTGAAGTGATGCTGCTTCTTTTGCTTCGGTCTCTATAATAATAATAACAATAATAATATATAGTGGTGGTGGTGAATATTGTTGTTCTTGTGTGTGTGTGTGTGTGTGTGTG
>CAXIPT010000003.1:10016554-10049791 GCA_964030475.1 Tethya wilhelma | reverse complement strand
TCTCTCTCTCTCTCTCTCTCTCTCTCTCTCTCTCTCTCTCTCTCTCTCTCTCTCTCTTTCTCTCTCTCTCTACAGAATGGAGTTCAGGCCTCTCAACAGAAGGTCTACTCAGAAAGAGCACTGGTTAGTTCACGGCATGTTTTTACCTCATTCCTCATGATGCAATCTACAGTAGTCATACATTGAACTCTCTTTGTGTTCAAACTGTAGGATGTCCTAGCAGCATATACCTTGATGAAATCGGTGCTGAATGGACCAGGTGAGATGTGGCTAGTACACTTGATAGATGTTGTTGGTCTGGGTAATGTTATAATCATTGTTGTTTTTTAACTCTTTCATTCAGGCACCAGGGAGAGAAGACTTGTGGCAAAGATAGCATATCACTTCACACTACCTGTAAGTTGCTGAGTTTGGATTAACTAGAAAGATGGGGAAAAAAAGAAAGAAAAAAAAATCCTGCCGAGATTTGAACTCGGATCGTGAGATTCAGAGTCTCAAGTGCTAACCGTTACACCACAAGACCACCAGACACCTGTTTGGGTAACCCTTTCAAATTCTTATTATTTTTTTTCCTTTTGCTCCCTTCCACAGCGAAGTGCTCGAGAGGATGACAGAGTGTCAAGTTTGATGCGTAAACTAGACGCCCTCTGTGAGCTCAGACTAAGGTACTTGTACTCTTATTTTATGATCGTATGCAATTAAGTTTCATTTTTACTCAACCTACTGGGAGAAACTTCATATTTAGTTCACAGTTTTCATAACCCTTTGAATGTCACATGCTCTTACTGTGGTTTGTGTGTTTGATGTTATCATGTAGAGTTCAGCAGTCCAGTGACTGTAGCTTTCTGTTCTGGCACAAGGTCAGCACCATGTTTTGATAGACTATTTCTTTGTAATTGATGTTACTGCATTATGTGTACAACATTGTGCCTATAACTCTTTCACCTCTCTCTCTTTCTCTCTCTCTCTCTCTTTCTTCTGATTACAGGAAGCTCTGGTGCCTCTATATCTCCAACATATTTATTCCAACCCCATTGAAGCTCACAGGATGCATGTATGTGCTACAATGTACCAGTAGTATACTATTACACATTCTGTGAAGAATGAATTTTTTTTTTGCATTAAGAATTGTGTATAATTATAATCACACTCGTGATTTCATGATTTTCTGTAACTACAAAAGTTTGTCAGCCAGAGGTTTATCGTAGATGACTAGATACAGAATGAAGTTACTAATACAATCGACAGCTATTGTAGTGTCAACCTCTCTCTCTCTCTCTCTCTCTCTCTCTCTCTCTCTCTCTCTCTCTCTCTCTCTCTTCCCCCTCTTCCAGTACATGTTTGCCTCTCTTCGTGACTGTGTCCCTCTAATGAAGTGGTGTAGGCATCATGAGACTCCTCAGGTTCTCCTCCAACAGTTTGAGGAAGAGGTGGATGGCTACCTTAAGCAGAAGATCCTGGAGCCTCTCTGTAAGGCTGTGGAGGAAGACCTTCGACTTAGCACCCATCTTCACTTGCAGCTGGATGATAGAAACCCATTCAAGGTGTGTGTGTGTGTGTGTGTGTGTGTGTGTGTGTGTGTGTGTGTGTGTGTGTGTGTGTGTGTGTGTGTGTGTGTGTGTGTGTGTGTGTGTGNGTGTGTGTGTGTGTGTGTGTGTGTGCATTCATTGGTTTATTTGTACTAGTGCAATTTAACGATAGAACCAGCTTTACAAGTATGGCCAGACCCCCATTACTCTCTATCCAAGAGATTAGGGGGTACCTGGCTATGTATGCTGTGATTTCTAGGCTGTTACTATCATCCACTGTTGGTTCTTACAGGTTGGCCTAAAAGATCTCAAGCACTTCACTGAGGTGAAACCAATCCGATTCTTTGACAGGAGCATTGACATCAAAGGTACAGGAGAAATAAAAATAAGATTCTTGTTGCTTGGCATGGTTGATTCATTGTACGCACGCACGTATCTATGCACACACACATACACACACACACACACACACACACACACACACACACACACACACACACACACACACACACACACACACACACACACNGGCTCACTACCTTGACACCAACTTCTACAATCTAACGGCAGTGGCTCTCCATGACTGCAACACCTACGTTGACATGAGGAATGTCGCCGAACAGAAGTACGGCCTGGTCATGATAGAGCCTCACCTACCTAGCGCTAGCTTAGAACAGGTAAGGAAAATACAGGAAAAACAGTGAACTTATTGAATGAACAGAGCTGCATTTGTGCTGCTTATTTGAACTTTAATACTTTAAAGAAGTGCAATCATTGATAGCCTCAAAAACCAGGCCTTTCCCACTATACTTGTTGCTAAGTTGCGAGGAGGGTCTAGCTGGTTTACGAGGAAAATGATAGATGTATGCATTGCCATCACCATTGCCTGCAGGGTCTGGATGTGCTGGAGATCATGAGAAACATCCATGTGTTTGTGACTCGCTTCTCCTACAACCTCAACAACCAGGTCAGTGAAAACAAGCAAATCATAAATACTTCAGTTTTCTGTTGGAAATCACCCGTGGATACTCTATATCTACATGCATTTGGTTCTAAAGGTTACGTTCTTTGATCGATGTATTATTCATCTTTTTGTAGATTTTTGTTGAAAGGACCTCCAACAATAAACACCTTAACACCATCAACATCCGTCACATTGCCAACTCCATCAGGACACATGGTACTGGGATCATGAACACTACCGTGAGTCACATGACAATCACATGACTTATCATACGACGTTATTGATGATCGAGTTGGTTCTTCTTGTGTGTACAGGTGAATTTCACTTATCAGTTTCTGAGAAAGAAATTCTTCATCTTCTCACAGTTTATGTACGATGAGTACATCAAGGCCAGGCTCCTTAAGGTACTGGTCACACCACTCAGTGTTACCAATAATTTATTTATTAAGGGGGCTTGTAAATTTGGCAGCTAGACAATGTACAGCTGGGGATGCTGTACTGCCGTTTAATGTGTTGTGTTTTTACTCCTGTGCCCATCATTTGTGCTCCTGTATTTGTTTATTAGCTACCATAATTTAAAATGTTATATGGTCTGACAATTTACAATAATCACTTGCAGGAAATCAGATACTATAGAGAACACAACTTTGAATTGGAACAGATGGTGAGAGTTCTCCAGCTGTGACAAGACTGCTCCATGACTTGTATGTTCATCACTATGATACCTCTCTCTCTCTCTCTCTCTCTCTCTCTCTCTCTCTCTCTCTCTCTCTCTCTCTCTCTCTCTCAGTATCCTGTTGCAAGAGCTGAAAGGTTCAACAAGGTCATCCGTAAGCTAGGTGCCAGTCCTGACGGTCTCAGCTACCTCGACCAGTTCAGAATCCTAGTCACACAGATAGGTATGGTCAGGCTCTAGCTCTCACTTGATTACAGTACATTATGATGTTTGCCTGCAACTGGTGAGACTATTTTTTTAAATCTTTGTAGGGAATGCAATGGGCTACATCAGAATGATCAGATCTGGAGGCATCCACTGCTGCAGCAATGCTATCAGGTGTGTGTTTGTGTGTGGAATCATCAATANCTCTCACCTTTGTGCTATCACACTACTCTGCCTTTCATTGTGTGCCAGCAACGATGCCTCCTAACCAAGCTGTGATAATCATGGCAGTGTGGGTTCTCTTCTTTCAATGTGTGTTTCATGCTGCATATATTAATATGCTGTGCATTGGGCATAATAGTGATCTGCACCACAGGGTCATGATCAGCCCATTTAAGTTGCTTGCTGAACATAGGTTTCATCTACAAACAGAAGCTGTATTGTGGGTAGTGATTTCATTTATGCTTCCTTTTTTTGTATTTCATGTTCCTCTTTTTATTTCTGAATTTTCCGTACGTTTTCGAGTCTTTTTCTTACTGATATTTTTGCACTTTATTCTCAGCTATTATGCAAGCAAGAGAATTGTTCATCTATGTTTAAATTGTAGCACAAAAATGTCGTGTTTAGGACAAAAACCTTTTGTATTCAACTCAATATCATAATTTTACAATTTTACCTTATTGATTTTAATAAATGGTATAATATTATTATATTGAAAATTTTTGTTCTCAAATCTCAAATCTAGCGTGACTCAGTACGTCTGCATTGTGCGCATGCGTAGTGTCCTGTTCGACCCGCCCGCGCCGCCATCCCTTGGATTCTACGATTTTCAGGGCTGGTATATACAGCGTAAGAAAATTAATGTTCGATAATGAAGGCAATAATTTTAACATTTGTGCTCGTTCTATTGCGGATACTGGGCACAGTGAAAACTAGCCAGCCCATTGGCATTGAAGGTGAAGGAACATATGGCATCAATCCAGCACGTCAATCAAGTGGTCACAGGGAAGCATATGCTACAATGCTTTATAGTGATCAAGAGGGCTTCATACTGGCAGCTCGAGTGCTAGGTCTGTCCATAAAAAACTCTGGAACAACTAGAGACATGGTAGTGATTTGTGCTGAAGGAGTGTCTGAAGATACAAAAGAGACACTAAAAGACGATGGATGGATTGTCAAATCTACTCATTCTTATGGTCATAGACCAAGTTACATGACTAAACTTGAGATATGGAAGCTTACAGAATACAGAAGGATTGTGTATCTTGATGCAGACATAATTGTCACTCAAAACATTGATGAGCTGTTTCGTTGTGGCATCTTCTGTGCAGTGTTTCGAGACTACAATCTCTTCAATGCTGGTGTGCTGGTTTTGAAACCTTCATTAGAAACATACAACAAGTTGATAGATGAAATACCATTGCTAGATGCAAACGACCGTGATGATGACCAAGACTTACTCAACAACCACTACAATTCACTTAGCTACGCTCCAATGTTCAATGCCTCCAATCACGTATTCCATGAAGAGCCTCTGCGGCTTCACTCAGGCTACAACCCTAATCTACTCATCTATTACTACCAGGATCGATGGCTGATTAATGAACAACTTGTCAAAGTAATTCATTACACTTTTGGGCCTGTAAAACCTTGGAAATGGTGGGCATATCCAATATTTGATATGAACTGGCGCTGGGTAGCACTGATGGAATCTCTACGATGCTACAGAGTGTACCAGTTCTCTGAAGTCGTAACGTGGATTCAGTCCATGTGCGTCATGAGCCTTATTGTGATACTTATTGTAGTGTCTCTGTCCTACTGCATGCCTTGTGTGAGGTTCATGTACAGTAAATGTGGGCCAGTTGTGGTACTTAGGATTTTTAAAGCACCTACTGCTAGTCTACAGTTGCTATGTACTCTGAGGAAATTTTTTCCTTTGATTTCATTCATTTTTTCACACTACTTTTCATTCTTTATAGTACCATTACCATTAACAATGCCTCCTTATAGAGTTGTAGTCTTTGTGATAGTGTGGATCTTCTTTTGCCATGGTGTGATTCATGCAACATATATTTATTTTGTGTCTACTGGACACTCAAAGTCAAGACACAACAGTCATCCTCGGTTTACAGTATTTTCAAATATTATTCATGAAACTTGTTTTTGGTCAGCCTTGTGCTTTATTGCAGCTCTTTTGGTGTTTTTTGGTCCATTAATTTTCTTGTATTCAACAGTTTTTCGACGTTTTTTCATATTTCTACTAGTAGCATGCTTTTATTTTTCATTCAGCCTACATGTTAGCAGGAGAGTCATTCAAATCTGGATAGATAGAGCAAGAGATGTTCAATTGATAACATTGTTGTGATTATCGATTTTGTCACACAACAGGTTTCCATAGTCATAATTCGTTAACTCAAGTTACACACCCACTGGTACAACTTAGTCCAAAAATTTAATATTTACATAATAATGAATGTGGGATTGCCAATTTAAGTTGGCTTCTTTGTAACCACACACTCATTGTGGTCACAGTGTGTATTCAGGGCCACTAGCATCATTCATGCAGCATTGTATAGGGCTGCATGCTGACTCTCTGTATATACAATAATCGATCATACCTCTTTGGAACAATCATCATGCAGCTGAGTTTGAATTCAAGTATCAACATTACAACTGGCCACAGTGTCAGTCAATCACATCCAGCTGGACATACTGTTGCAGGTAAGTTTGTAAAGATAAAGAATCATCTGTGTAGTGTTTTGTGCAAAAAATTTTAGGCCTATAAAGGTCAAAGGGATGAAACTATCATGATTATAACTTGATTTATAATCATGATATACGTCTACATCATCCATTTGACGAGTACACTTTTGCCCTCTATAATCCAGGAACCTTTTATTTGTTCTGGGGCTTCTGGTGGATGTTTATATCATTTTGGCTGTATCTTACTGAACGTCAAGGATCAAGGCATAACTGCCAAACACCTAGTGGTTTCTTGTCTTATTTTACCCATCGGAGTGAAGACCCTTTGGCACACAAGTCGTGGATACCTCAGCCATTTTGCTCAAAGATTCCTATAGAACCTATTGTTAAGATAATCATTCCCGGATTAGGGGTGATCGTTGAGATGTTTTTTGACATCAAAACTAATCACGAACCAGGAGGTCATTCAAGATTCCGTGTGTTCTTTTACACAATAGAAATACACCAAGTGGGAAATAGTGAATGGGCTTTTTATAATACTACACGAATGGATCACATTACATTGTATTCTGCTTTTGTTGTCTCTGGCATCATGGATCTGGTCTCTCACTATTTCAAGCTGCCCAAGAAAACAAGTCAGCTGTTCCTCTGTCTTGGTTTCATCGTCCAGTATTTCATTTTCAACTCTCATGTTCATGGTCGGGATGAATTCAATGCAACTATTCATCACAACCTCCTCTACTTTGTTCTCTCTGCCGGTGTCTTTTCAATGCTACGTATGCTTAATCCAAGGAACTTACTCATAAATGCCGGACTGGCTGCCTCAATGATTCTACAAGGTACTAATCTTATTCAAGCTGGCTGGGTTCTGTACGGTTCAACACACTTTGCATCTGAAATCAAGAACAATTCAAAGTTTATAACCACAGTTGTACTGTGGCATCTTCTGGGTGTTAGTGCATTCATGGTAACAGTTTTTATACTATTGAGGTTTGTCCTCATTCGTTGCAAAAAGATTGAGCCTCAGCTACCTACAAAATGTGATCCGGAAAAGGAATACCTCATTGATCATGGTGATGAAGAGGGCATTGTTAACATAAATGCTATAGCTCAAAGTTCAGTTTAATGATAACATTCATGCACTGACTCATTTACAGTTGATGAACTCATGATCAGCACACTACTAGTGACACTAGGGCTTTGCTACTTTTTGCCCATATAAGTTACGATTGTAAATCTCATGCTTTAAAATCAAATTTATAATATTATTATGTTTGACAATTTTGTTTTAAAAATATTGATAATTTTCTTGCATCATATGCAATTAAAGGTTTGATTTTTGTTTGGTTGTCTGTTAATATCTGGAGTGTGTAGAATCATCACGTGGTTGTTCAAGCTGAGAAAGAGCTGGAAATGATTATGAATATCAGTCCCATGACAATTTAACATCACTATTATTACATTACACCAAAAATATTAACCCTTCAATAGATATTCGAATAGCCAGCAATAACAATTCAATCATGATTTTGTTGATATCTGAAACTTATTGCTATACCTGAATCCTATAATTATAATTATTATTATGCTCAAAGGCCTAACGCACCGCACACTCTTGATTGATCAAAGACATTGTACAACCTACCATGACCAGCTACACATGTTTTGCTATACACACCATATATTATACCAATCAATTTTTAATCGTCATGAATAGCTATAATCTAATTATAAGCCCACATGCATAAGCTAGAATGATTCATCCTGGCTACTCGATAGGGTAAAGACCATATCAGATTCTTCCTAAGAATGTTGTTGAAAGGAGTACTGTAATTTTTTGCTTCCTGTTCTGAATTTTACCTCACTTTCAATGCTGCTAAGTCCCAACTTATCTTGTTTTCACTGTAATATTAATTCTAGTGGTCTTAATTGAGATTTGAGTGGAGAAGAAGAAAGCAAACCACATCATCAGCATAACACAGTATACTCCAGCATAATAGTAACTGAAATGACATCCATGCAATTCTTGCATGGGTTGAAGAGCCTAGAAATTAGCTCATCAAGATAAACAGTGAATAGAATTGGTGATACACTCCTCGAGTCCTTGATGCACCCCATTAGAGACAGTACAAGGTTCAGAAAGGTAAAAAATATAATTATACATTAACTGTTTGTACCAGAATAGAAATGATTAGAAATCTTATAAAGAGACAAGGGCGGTCACGACTCAGGAGGATTTGAAAAGTTTGGTATGATTCACGCGTGATTCACTCTCAAATGCTTTACTAGCATCTATAAAACCAGCGAAGACCTTCAGTGGAATGAGCCAGGGCTGCGCACCACAGTGCACGCTTTGAATTTGAGAGTTGTGCGCATGCGTAGTTGGACTTCCTGTACGTGAATGCGGCGCGGCCCTAGCTAGACTGAAAACAAGCAGCTCAAAATCGCGAGAGTTCAGATTCTCAGGCTAATAAGAAATTATCTTGACCATGAAAGCTAAATTAATTTCATTTCTGCTCTTGCTGATGCTGTGCACAGTAAAAATTAACCAATGCCAAATCATCAAAGGTGAACGTGCACATCGATATCTTCGATCCAAGTTGGAGGAAAATGGTCACAAAGAAGAAAAATCAGAATTAACAATCAGTAATGAAGAAGCATATGCTACAATACTTTATAATGACCAAGAGGGCTTTATACTAGCAGCTCGAGTGCTGGGTCTGTCTATAAAAAACTCTGGAACAACTAGAGACATGGTGGTGATTTGTGCTGAAGGAGTTTCTGAAGATACAAAAGAGCTGCTAATAGAGGATGGATGGATTGTCAAATCTACTCATTCTTATGGTCGTAGGCCAAGTTTTATGACTAAACTGGAGGCATGGAGGCTTACAAAATATAGAAGAATTGTGTATCTTGACACAGACACAATTATCACTCAAAACATTGATGAGCTGTTTCGTTGTGGCATCTTCTGTGCAGTGTTTCGTGACTACAATCTGTTCAATGCTGGGGTGCTGGTTTTGGAACCTTCACTGGAGACATATGACAAGTTGATAGAAGAAATACCACTGCTAGATGCAAACGACCGTGATGATGACCAAGACTTACTCAACAACCATTACAATTCACTTAGCTATGCTCCAATGTTCAATGCCTCAGATTACATTTACCATGAAGAACCTCTGCGTCTTCACTCAGGCTACAATCCTAATCTATTCATCTATTACTACTGGGGTCAGTGGTTAATCAATGAGGAGCTTGTTAAGGTTATTCACTACACGTTTGGACCTGTAAAACCTTGGAAATGGTGGGCATATCCAATATTTGATATGAACTGGCGTTGGGTAGCACTGATGGAATCTCTACGATGCCCTGGATACTTGCTACATGAACTTATATTATGGATTCGGTCAGTGAGTATCATGAGCTTCATTGTGATACTTTTTGTAGTGTCTCCCTCATACTGTTTGCCTTGTATGGGGCACATGGTTTGTGTTTTTCAAAGATGTGGGCCACTTAAGATATTTAAAGAACCATGTTTTCAGTTGTTACGTATTCTGAACAAACTTGTTCCAATTATTTCATTTGTTCTTTCACACTACTTTGCGTTCTCTATAGCACCATTACCATTATCAATGCCTCCCTGTCGAGCTGCAGTGTTTGTGATAGTATGGATCTTGTTTTTTCAAGGTATGATTCATGCAACATATATTATGATTCATTTTGTGACCACTGGATCTGGACACTCAAAGCATAGACAAAACAGTCATCTTTGGTTCACAAATAATTTTTATAAAACTTGTTTTTTGTCAACCTTGTTCTTTATAACAGCCCTTTTAGTGTTTTTTGCTCCTTTTATTTTTGTGCATTCAACAGTTTCAAGACGTTTTCTCACATTCTTTATAGTAGCATGCTTTTATTTCATGTTCAGTCATTATATTAGCAGCAGAATTATTTATATCTGGTTAGATAGACTATGCACATGCCATGCACTTGTACCTGTTATAGTCTTATAGATGTGTATTACCTTACGTATGATTATTTGAATTTTGTTATAATACACCACTATATGCATGATTGATATACCTGCTCATTAGTTACTAAACTCATTCTCATGCAATATTTACTAAGAATATTAACATTACTTAAATTTATACATACACAATGTACACAAATTCACGAGATGCTGTTTTGTTATAATATAATAATTGTATTTAGTCATGATCAACTCAACGCCTTAACAGTTTCCAGCCCACCATGACTTAATTGTACTTGTTATAGGTTTGCATTACACAGAGAGTTACTGCATGCTTATAGATAAGACTCACGTACGTGAGTACGGTACCTAAAACTAAAATTATTATTAGTTTCAGAGGTATTTTGATAACAGTTAATAAAACTAATTAAAACTATTAGTTTAGTTTTTGATATCAAAATTAGCTAAAGCTAAGCTAAATCTCTGGTCATTAGTCTTCACTTGAAACACCTGAACCTTGAACTACCAATTGCATCATCATTCTAAACCCGGTAAACCACAGTATTCAAGCTACATGAAGGTGTGTTTAAAGCAAACTAAAAGGGTGTCAATAATTAAAAATATTAATTGATGTCAACACAACAAGAACAACAATTGTGAACAATTAACCATTGATAATGGCTACTAGTAGAGGTGATTATGAGAACATGGTCAAATGAGCTGGTAAATACAAATTCTATTGCTGTGTTGACATTGTTCTTCATGCTTTTGTTCTCACAATTCAATTTTTTTTTTACTATTTTTATTATACTATTTCATACGTGCTTCTTAATCTTACTAATAGTTGTTCCTTAAGTGGACTAGATTATCAGGGACTGAACTAAAATAACACATTATTATAACTACTTTACTTTCTTATCCACCATCACAACTTGTTTGGTTACAGTAATTAAAGCTAATAACAACAACAATAATAATAATAATTATATAAACAATCATCCTTTCTCTTAATTAGATTTGTCCAAAAAGATGTTTTGAAGATAAAATACTGTGCTGTATTCATGATATATTGACTGTAATTTTTTATGTATAAACACCTAAGGCTTAAAAAATACTCCATTTCATGACATGCATTATTATATATGGTACTCAAAATTCTATGCGTAATGCATTGATAATTATTTTTAAGTCAATAAGGGGTACAATTAAATGTAAATCAAGCTATTGTTGTCTCATGACGTCAACTTGAAAATTGTCATCTTTTACGGGCATTATAAATAAAGCTCCTATATGTTTTTCTGAAAACTATTGTCCAAAACTATTTCAAGTTGGGTATTTCCCCCACACTAGTTATAACTTAACTTCCTGCCAGACATGTTAGACACAGTCAAGTAATTGGCAGGAAGTTATATATAGTGTGAAGTGCATTGTAGTGATCATGAAAGCCCAAAAAATGTCATGAAATTAATTGTGCAACAGGATCAACCTATACAATGTCATGTATACGGTCATAACTTGTATAATATATAATTATAATATTATCATAATTATACATGCTGGTACATGGTAGACCAACTCGATCAGAACAGTAAAGTAATACCGTATGGCTCCAAATTTTCGTGGTATATACAATATTTTCGTGAATTTCGTGATCCTATATCACGAAAATTTTCTCCACGTAAATTTAGAAAACCGTATATCGGCAATATTGTATTATCTATGGTCACATATAATTTCAGAGATCGTGATTCACGAAAATTAGCTCAAAACGGCAAAGACAGACTTTTCACGAACTTTTTGAACCACGAAAATTTGGAGCTATACGGTATTATAGCCAGGATAACATACCGCATTGGATTCCTTGATCAGTGCACAATGACATCATCTATGAGTAGCTATCTATGAGCATAAGCTTATTGAAGGTTGGACGATAAGATGAGCTATGACTTAAGGTTAATAGGTGACCTGGTCATCTTTGGGAGAGGGTCATGGATAGGTTATGTGACAGTTTGTGGCAAAGACTGTCAATTAAACTGTGAGGCCTTCTCCTCAGTAGATCTTTTTCAGGCTTCAAGTATCATCTGACGTACAAAGTGACATAAAAACTGACTGGAGGTTGTCAGGACTCAACAAGGCTGAGCCCTACATGAGTTCTAGTCACTTGAAGTCAGTGATCCGTGCCCGATTATTCCCCAGTCGGGCCGAGTCCATAGACAGTTGTGTGCGCATGCGTGCGTAGCTATAATAATTATAACTTCCTATAAATGGACCAGTTACGCCAGATGTGTTCCGTAAAAGCAATGCTCGATGATGAAGGTTATAGCTTTAACATTTGTGCTCTTGCTGATGCTGTATACAGTGGAAGTGACTACCCAGCTAGCGGCGCTGCAGCTCATTGAAGGTGATCATGAAAGAACACTACATAGTCAATCCATGACCGAGCTGAAGTCAAGTAGAGAAGATCTCAGTAAAAAAGAAGCATATGCCACAATACTTTACAAAGATGAAGTGGGCTTCACACTAGCAGCTCGAGTGCTAGGTGTGTCTATAAAAAACTCCGGAACAACAAGAGACATGGTGGTGATTTGTGCTGAAGGAGTTTCTGAAGATACAAAAAAGACACTAAAAAATGATGGCTGGATCGTCAAATCTACTCATTCGTATAATCATAGACCAAGTTTTATGACTAAACTGGAGACATGGAGGCTTACAGAATACAGAAGGATTGTGTATCTTGACACAGACACAATTGTCACTCAAAACATTGATGAGCTGTTTCGTTGTGGCATATTCTGTGCAGTGTTTCGTGACTACGATCTGTTCAATGCTGGGGTGCTGATTTTGGAACCTTCACTGGAGACATACAACAAGTTGATAGAAGAAATACCACTGCTAGTTGACATTGATATTGACCAAGACTTACTCAACAACCACTACAATTCACTTAGCTATGCTCCAATGTTCAATGCCTCAGATTACATTTACCATGAAGAACCTCTGCGTCTTCACTCAGGCTACAACCCTAATCTTTCCATCTATTACTACAGGGGATTTTGGATGATTGACGAGCAACTTGTTAAAATTATTCATTACACTTTTGGGCCAGTAAAACCTTGGAAATGGTGGGCATATTCAATATTTGATATGAACTGGCGCTGGGTAGCATTGATGGAGTCTTTGGGAGGCTATGAAGACTGGCTTCATGAGGTCATAGTGTGGATTCAGTCAGTGAGTATCATGGTCCTCATTGTAATACTTTTTGTAGTGTCTCGGTATTGGCCTTGTATCAAGTACATATGTTATGTTTTACAAGGGTGTAGATCTGTTACAATACTCATCAACAAAGCATTCGCAATTGTTGGGCTTTGTCCATTAAGTGTTTCAAGGAAATTAGTTCCTGTTATTTCATTTGTTCTTTCACACTACTTTGCATTCTCTATTTCACTATCACCATCATCATTGCGTCCTTGTCGAGCTGCAGTGTTTGTGATTGTGTGGATTTTCTTCTTTCAAGGTGTGATTCATGCAATCTATATTATGCTAGTTCAGTTTGCGTCTATTGGACACTCAAAGCATAAACAAAACATGCCTCATCGGCTGCGGTCAACAGCATTTTTGAGCATTATTTATGAAACTTGTTTTTGGTCAGTTTTATGTTTTGCTACAGCTCTTTTAGTATATTTTGGTCCTTTTATTTTCTTAAATTCAACAACTGTTAGACGTTTTCTCTTATTCTTGCTAACAGCATGTCTTTATTTCACATTCAGTCTATATATGCTAGCAGAAAAGTTATTCAAATCTGGTTGGATAGAACAAGTAATGTTCAATCAATATTTTTGAGTTAACCAAGCATCACTAGAAAAAGGTGTTCAATCATATTTGTATACATAAACTCTATAACAAATGTAATTTTTTAGGTATTAAGTATAATTATTATAATAATGTATATATATATTTTTGTAACTATTAAAGTTTTAAATTTGTATCCTGTACCTGTGACACTTAAAGACTGCATTGTTCATTGTACATAATTATGCCTACATATACACATATTAGCTGGACATGCATGCATGTGACACTTATAAGATTGTTGTTTATTGTACATGATATACACACTGTCATGGAAAACATGCAAAAAACAACAACATGCATTATCCTTTGAGCTTGTAGTTACCTAAACATTACACACGCATGGCAACAAAGTTTCATTGCATATAGTATATACAAGTATAATAAAAATTTTATAAAAATGAGAAGTGTAGGAATGGGCAGTGCGGTAAAAAGCAATGAAACAAGGCAAGTCTCTGAATTTCGGCACATGACTACTTCATTTTCATGAGTCAATTGCAAATTTGAATTCCATCATTCAATGATAATTGTCAGCCATTTGGCTCATGAGNGCGAGCGAAGCGAGCCCCACTCCTTGTAAATATTATAAGAGTCAGATTATATGACAAACAAATAAACAAAAAAGTTTTTTTTTTTTGACCCGTGTGTATGCATCGTAGACGTATGAAAGGAGATGCAGCATATTGGCGTTGTGGGGGAGGCCACCCAGGTACAATTGTGTGATAAAAACATTAAAGTAAAACAAACCTAAACTACGCTAACATATTCATTCTTGCTTGAATTAATCTAAACACCTCCTTGCTCATAGCACTGTCACTACCACACCAAAAGAGAATTGAGCAAACCTTTTCCTCTTTGCCGAGGGAATCAAAGTCTTCGACCCTGGTCCTCATCAGATCCAGTATTGCCCTTCTATGTTCCAATAGAGCATCACATTGGCAGTCCAGAAGCAGGTGGGTCTCGTCACCAATACCGTCCTCACACAGCAAACAGATTCTTCTGCTCAATGGAGTTTTGGGTGTTCTATACCTGCCAGTTTCAACCTCCAGTGGGAGGCAGCCAGTACGGAGTTGAGTAACCACTCTCTTCTTATATACTGATGAACCGTGTTCCACGAGGTTTTCGGCAACAGGGCCATTTTTAAAGAGTCTGTAGAATCTTAGCCTTCCACCAGTCTCACTGTCCTCTGGTGCTGTGCTGACATCTGACTTCCATAGCTGCATGTATTTACTTGCTAAAGCTTCCCACATCTCGTCCAGACAGAGACCGTTTGCCGGATCATGTATTTCGTCAAGCAGAGAGTTCTTCTTCGAACACCAGTTGTTTCTGCCTTGCATTGCAACAGAAGAGCTCCATACATACATTTTGTAAGCAATCCTCTCCCTACCCATTCTTTCTAATCTCTTACAGAACCTAAGAATGCTGAATTTAATGGTGAGTTCAAGAGGCACCCATCCAGTTTCACCAAATAGAGCTACTATAGGGCATGACTTTCCAACCCCTAATGTAAAACGCATAGCATTGTGCTGAACCCTCAAAATGTCTTTGCGAGTTTTGTGGCCCCAGATGCAAGCATTAGTAATTATGATTGATTGCACAAGCTGGTTGAAAAGCATAGAGTAGGTTTTGAAATGGAACCCTCCACATGCCCTAGCCTTTTGGTTAAGAATTGCCAAGGCTTTGTTGGCTTTCCCAATCATCTCATTCATCGCCCCTTCCCAGCTAAGGTGTTCATTGAAAAGAAGTCCCAGATACTTGTAGTATTCAGCATACTGAATAACCCTGCCCTGAAAGGTGAAAGTAAAGGTTGATCTAGGATTTCTAGGAGATCTCCTTCTAAAGTGCAGAATGTTTGTTTTTGCAACATTTAGATCCATTTCCCACTTATTACACCATCTCTCCACCACCTCTATAAGGTTTTGGAGCTTGGTTTCATCAGGGGCAAGCAACACCATGTCATCAGCATACAACAAGCAGGAAAGTAAATCATTCCCACACACAACCCCACATCCCTCCTTATTGATTTCCTGCACCAGATCATCTATGAATAGAGCAAACAAAGCTGGAGAGAGAATGCAGCCCCAGAGCCCACATTGAACCAACCCGAGAGACTCTGATTGATGTTGACTGCACATGAGACATTTTTGTATAAAGACTTTATTGCTTCTAGGAAGTTACCCTTAATCCCATACCTACTCTCTAGTTTATGCCAGAGGAATCTTCTGTTCACGCAATCAAAGGCTTTTTTGAAATCAATAAAGCATGCAAATGTAGATTTCTTATCCAAGAGCTTATTTTCAATAATGGAGCTGAGAGTAAAGATGTTGTCTTGACAGCTCCTACCAGTGCGGAACCCATTCTGCTCCTCACAGAGAAGGCCTTCTGTCTCAATGATATCATTTAACCTAGAGTTGATTACCCTACAGTATGTCTTGGCTATAAAGGATTGTAGAGAAATGCCTCTATATTCAGAAGGATCTAGCGAATTGATCTTCTTCTTGGGGATAGGCTTGATTATGGCTTTAAGCCATGCTTGTGGAACCACACCACTTTTAAAACAGAAATTAAATAAGGAAGTGAGAAGTGAGGATATTTATTTAATATACTGAGCCTCCATGCACAGCTGTTTCCATGAATTTGCACATGAAGATTAGAATCATGAGATACTGATAGCTAAGCAGATTCATTTTCAAGTTGAAGATTGTTTATATACAGGGACCTGCTAGCCTTTTATCATTATCCATGTTGAGGCTTGTTAGATCATACTAGCTATGATAAATAAATGGTAACTTGACTCAGCCTCATGCCCATGCCTCCTCTGTACACCACAATGATTGGGCACCACTCAGTATAATTATTAAAATTAATACCATACATTTGTATGCATTAGGCCACAGCTCGGGTGAACTGCGGCAATGAAGCTTCCTGGCCATCATAAAACCTGCGTGGTTTACTCTTGTGTATTATAAATGAAGTTTACTCTTGTATACAGTGTCATAATATTATAAATGAAGTTCATTTATAATGCACAAGAGTAAACCATGTGCTTTCAAGTTCATTTATACTAATAGTATACACACAAGAGTGAACTGCCACTTTGCTTTCAAGTTCAAGTTCAAATAAAAATAAAAAAAAAACTGGCAGCTTATTTAATGCAAAAGAGTAAACCATACATTTATCGTTAATCATTATACGTACCATCCAACTGACTAAGTGGTACCCAATCACTGTGGTGTATTCAGGAGGCATGTATGAGACTGAGTCAAGTTACCATTAATTTCAAGTAACTTTATCAAACTTATAGTTTGGCTGGCTGCACAATTGTAATATCCATGGTGTTTTCAAAAACTATACTGACACACTTTGTTTTTTAACTCACCAAAAATTTAACCGGCAAGTATTATATCAAACTCAATGTAGCTGTGGTACAATTTTTTCCCACAGCTAGCTCAGTAGTATCTCATGGAATGTTACGGTAATTTTTAGATCACCGTGTAAGCATAGCTAATTTAGCGATTTCTGGTGCGTTAATTGGAATCACTTGCGCTTTGACTGAGTGCGCAGCGCTGCTGCGCTGGACCAGCGATTCTGTTACCTGTGGAGTGTCAGCGACTGAGATCTTTGTCTGGTCTGTCTGAGTGTGCTACTTTGTTGAGCTAGTTTGATTCAATGATTACTTGCATTATCATCACAACCCAATATTACAGACATGCCAACTCTCACGCATTTAGCGTGAGACACACGCATTTGAGGTTATTCTCACGCTCACACGCATACGACTTCAAAACTCACGCATTCTGCTGTACTAGCCTCGTACCCAGGCCACTCCCTCTTTTTAGTATTTCACGCTGTTAATTGCATCCTGATCATGTGACAATAGTATACTATAATATAATTTCAATCACGTGATCTTGTTTGCTGAGTCAGCAAGCATTAATTTTGCAAGATAAGTGCGCTAGTCAGCGTTCTAATATGTATGGTGCTACCGGGACCTCTACCCAAGAGTAAGATTCAAGACACAGTAAGTAAATAAATGCAGTTACAATGAACTATATTCACTATTTTGCAAGCTTAAAAAACACCATAAAGTTTAATATTAGCTCGAAATATCATTCGGGTGCAATAAGATAGCTAGTCTCACGCATTTAGGCCAACTCTCACGCATTTCTTCGACCAATCTCACTCTATACATCATTCTAAGGTTGGCATCTCTGCCAATATGATAATTAGTTCAGACACTGAGCCGGTAAGGCCAAGCGGCAAACGGAGTCTAATGATCGATCATGTTGATTAACTGCAGTGCCAGATCAAGTCCAAGTGAAGAACCATGATTGATGAAGTGCACCATAGATATTATACACTACGTTACGTAGTGTATAATATCTATGAGTGCGCTGAAGCAACTTGATTTTCTGAACGTGTACCCCTCGTGGATTGCGTCTCAACCCGCAACATTAATTACATGACGACCACAATTTTCGCGGAAAGCTGCCAAACCGCGAAATTCGCAAAAAATTTTCCCCCACGAAGGTATCTTGTAGGAAAAGGTCGTTACAGCGCATGCGTAAATCTTACTCTTAGCGCTTATAAAGTCTCTCCAACTTTCAACATTTTCAGTCTGTAGACAAATCATAGTCATCTAAAAATGAATTCTCTGTCAGGTTTTATCATCTTCTTTACAATCAGATTTGCCATTGTTTTTAGTGCAGCAACTGTCGGCCCAATAATTGAACAAGATGATGGGAAATGTCACTGCCTCACTGAAGTGACATTGAATGTTCCTCCTTGTACGTGTTCCGGAATGACAGAGACCATCCTTGAGAATATCAAGCTGAAGGAGAGAGTAAAGGAATTAGAAGAAAATGCTTCAACATCCACAGAGGTGTCAATATCATGTAAGTTACGGTTAATAATATTATAAGCAGTACTGTTTGATATGGTGAAATTATCTATTTCCTATAGACTACTCAAAACACAAGATAATTGAAGGTGTTCGTTGGACAGCTTTTTGGTGGTACAATCCAGACAATGGGTGGCCTAGTGGAATTAATGATGTTCTGGGAGGTTAGTGTACTAGAGCAGGTGCAATTGTGTAAAGTGAGTCACTTCCTATATGAAAAATGTACAGAGCAATATACGGAGAAACGAGCAACTGTCATTTACTTTCACATGGCAAAAACAACTTTTTTCCAGCCAGTATCACTTCAAAAAAACTTCCAGTTTTGATGATGTTGATTGCACTCGCTCTATAGTCTAATATACCTATCACTGTCTACACATATATGCATGCATGTGGTAGATGGTGTTGTGGTGTTTGTGCAACCTTGCATGCATGCATGGCCACATCAGTGATATCACTCTAATTATAGCTATGACAGTCACCATATTGAATCTTAATTTGTGGTTGGTATGCAGCCACTAATTTTAATGTACTTTCATTTTAAAACCCGCAACAGACTTTTGTCTAGATAATTAAACATAATCAATTTTCAGTGATAATAATGGAGTTAAAAGTATTAAAGGCACTGTGTCACCATAATATAATAAGTGGTGTTTTAATTGCTACTAACCATAAAATTTTTGACTTTTTCTGATGTTCTATGACCATTTGTGACGTTTTTTTGTCTTGTTTCCAGTACTAGTGCGATCTGTACTACATTTGGATGCTGGCTCCATGTATATACATATGATTGTGTATTGCCCGTTTGTCAACAAAAAATTAATGTCACAAAATGTCACGCATTTTATTTTTGGTAACAAAACAGCATTTATAAAAATAATATTATATATAATGACATAGTTCCTTTTATATTGAAATACACTACTATATTACACTGTATGTATGTTTAATCAGTAGTTTTTCCCAAATCTGTTCTATTCCCATGCCTAATTAAGCCTCGGCACGTGCGTAGCACGTGCAGAGGATTACGGTAGTCGTTTTGTCTGTCTGTCTGTCTGTCTGTCTGTCTGTTCCATCGAAATCTCAAGAAAGGCAGCTCTAGCGACAAATTTGATAGTACTTACGTTCATAAATCTGAATGATCTTGTAGATGTTTATTTTTTGGTGTCCACAACGCTGTAGTTACTGAGATTTGAGGCTTTTGTGCTTCTTTTGAGCGCTTAGCTTCGAGACCACGCCTATTAATCTGGTGTGCGTTTTCTAGAATTAGTGTTCAATTCAGATGCTGTGATCATGCTGCTGCAGCGCTGTTGGTCAGTGGTACTAGGCAAGACATCCAGAAGTTGGTCTGCTTGCTATGTAAGCATATAGATGTATAAATTGTTCAGTGTGGCCAGCTAGCTAAGCTGCATGGCTACTGATTTTTCAGTCCAGCTAGACCTTGGTCAATAGCTAGCTATTTGACAACAGCTGAGCATTCAAGTGCATCTTAGATAAATATCTATGAGTGGATGGCATTGCTGCTAAGTATAGCTCATCTGGTTAACTTGCTACAAGTGCACATTCCGAGAAACAGCTCAGATGATGCTCGGACAGTAAATCATGATGAGCAAGTATCTAGGATGCATTGCTTGTTCTGTTTCATCACAGAGTTATGTGGCTAACCTGACATAGTTGGATTATTGTCTTGATACACTCATGTATTCTTTTATTGAGTGTACAGTGTATGCATGTGACGGTGCGTTATAGTGTGCCGAGGCTTGTGCACCATCGGTGCCTTCATTTTACAATGCAGTACCTTATGGTGCCTGTTCGAGCTCTGATTCCTATTGTTTTGGTCGTTTACCTGGAGCGCTGGAAGAGGCAGACTCCGAACTTCTTGCTTATGACTCTAGTGGGACCATTTATAGGTAAGTTGAATTAATAATAATTATTATTAATAGTATACATAACTATTATTATGCATCTATGGTGCAATTAATTATAATTGTAACTTTGTTTACTGACTAATTGTATACTAAGTCTCTATAATAATTATTATAATATTATTTACTGAAAAGGTGGCATTTTGATCCCAACAATCCAACTGCTCATGCAGTATGGAATGCCCTTTATCGTCATCAGGAGTACAAGGGTGCCAATTCTCGTACTTGGGATCCACACGTTGTTAATGGTAAGTTAAATTGTAAGTGACATAGATTTAGGCTCATTGATACTACTGTCTTCCTACAGCCTGGAATAGACTATTCTATTATTATTATCATATTATAAGCAAAGTTTTGTCCGTGTGTGTGTGTGTGTGTGTGTGTGTGTAACGGAGGGTCACCGGAAGTGATGCGACCTCGAGCTAAAAAGCTACTTTTTCTTTGGACTGTGAAAAAGGCAAGCTACAAAAAGTGTGCCTAGAGAACTAGCTTAGATAGTACTAGCCTAGGATAGAATCATAGGCGCTACAAGTAAGGCTAACTTTTTTTGAGATTGCTGACAAGGCTTATCAGTGGCGTATGTATCCGACGAAGAAGCGTGATAGAGAAGCCAATCTTTCACAAAAGAAGCGTAGCGAGGGGAGAACTTTCGCTTCTAGGAGTCTGCTTCTCTGTCGCTGTACACGAAACACAGNAAATATCTAGAGGAAGTAATTAATGTCTGGACAGTTTGTTACTGGACCATTTTACTCCAAGTTTGCCAATGCTGGGGATGTTGATATAGTACTGGTGCATACTTCAGACACACCTCTCACACATACCCCACAAATAGCAGCCTGTAGTCCTACACATGTAGATTCAGATGCAATATTATTGTGACCCTTGGTCAAGCTATTCCCGGACATTAATTTACATGCATTGTCAGACAAGGGTAGAAATTTGCAAGAGAGAATTGGCTAAGGCCCAAGTAATGCCACAACTAGACTCTCTTACTTGCACTCTGCAGCCAACCAGACACTACTAGTACTACTGAGTTCAGAAAGGGTTAAACAAAAACCAGATGCTGGACACAAAATTTCTGGACAGCATGCAATCAAATAAGCTCAGATAAGCTCTATCCTGTGTATGTGGGACTTCTTATCTGTGTACTAGATTTGTTGATAGTTACCCTTCAATATTATCAGGTAGGACACGCTGTAGCAGGTTCAGCATGTCCAGTCCAGAAATATATATGCCGTCCGGGAATTAATACTCTCCTCTATTACCCATGAAATAGGTGTGTACTCAACTAATGGTAAGCAGGACGATGACAATGAGTCCATGTTTGTCACAGGGTACCATTGTTTGGAGGATTTGCTCACAGGACTCTCATTGTCTTGCCTCTGTGGCAACTCCAGATAATCTTGGAGTGACGTTCAACAGCTCTACTGTCGTATGTATATCAATTGTATGTTTGTATAAATATAGAAAGGCCATGTTCTCTAAGTACTCTTCCAGTGTCATCGGTGTAAGAAGCAGAGACGAACCTGGTCGAGCTCACGTGTGTTTGCTACTTGGTCAATAGAAGTAAGTTTGATACATAGTATACTTTTCAGAATATTGTTTGTACCTAACGTGTTCTTTCTGTTAGGTTTGTACATGGGGTTCACTGGTGCTGGTATCCTCATGTCACAATACACTCATCTGTGCAAGTTTGTTCGTTTTGGAGGGCAAGGTCACGACTACATCCACACAGGTACATCTTGAATTCTAGCTATCTATTTATTGTATGACACACATCTTTGTTCACTTCAATGCAGTGTACCACAAACGAGGCTACAAAGAATTGATAGGCAAAGCTGCTGAAAAAAGCATGCAAACTGCTGTTGATGGCCGGTCTCAAGAAACTTTCCAATTACTCTACGAAAGGGGAGGTGGGTATACCAAATTTGTAAGCATCATAACAAGGTGTACGGTTTACATGTATACTCACTATATTACAGTGAGTCATCACTCATGCACGACGCAACCCAACAGCAAATGCCTATCACACTATATAGCTACTGTGCCTTGTTTGTCTGGAAAAGAAGTTGAGTTTTGTTCCTTCAGCATCCTCCTTGATATGTACTACTCCACAGCACTCACAAGATCCTTGGAATTAGCACCATAGCTCGAACTGCTCATGGTGTAATTCAGACTCTAGAGCTAGCTTGTACCAAGGAGGTTATTCCCCAAGTCCAAGCCAGAAGTAACTTGTGTAGTGAATATGATGGTACTGTACATGATGTGCACACATTTATTAACATAGGCCTTCACATCCCCGAGGTAGCTCACAATATTGCCACTTCTGTGTCTAGCTACATCACTTATACACTTGGTTCCGTCAATTCATGATACATAGCATGGTAGGTGGGCAACAAAGCAGCCTAGGCACACCTATAGTACACTTATATTGTAGGTACAAAGAATGTTGGCAAAGAGATACAGAAGATTGTCTCTAGTCGTGCACGGGATAGAGGGAAGATGCGTGGTTTCCTCAGCTAGTCAACAAAAGTATGTTGAGGGAATTGTGTTTTGCACTGAGACAAATTTACTGGGGGGTGTGCATTATTTAGAACGAAGCAGTTTTACTGGGTGAAGAAAAATTGTGAGGATTTTCCCAGTAAACTCCCAACATTTGATTCTGAATATTCCTCAACATNTGGTTGGTATGCAGCCACTAATTTTAATGTACTTTCATTTTAAAACCCGCAACAGACTTTTGTTTAGATAATTAAACATAATCAATTTTCAGTGATAATAATGGAGTTAAAAGTATTAAAGGCACTGTGTCACCATAATATAATAAGTGGTGTTTTAATTGCTACTAACCATAAAATTTTTGACGTTTTCTGATGTTCTATGACCATTTGTGACGTTTTTTTGTCTTGTTTCCAGTACTAGTGCGATCTGTACTACATTTGGATGCTGGCTCCATGTATATACATATGATTGTGTATTGCCCGTTTGTCAACAAAAAATTAATGTCACAAAATGTCACGCATTTTATTTTTGGTAACAAAACAGCATTTATAAAAATAATATTATATATAATGACATAGTTCCTTTTATATTGAAATACACTACTATATTACACTGTATGTATGTTTAATCAGTAGTTTTTCCCAAATCTGTTCTATTCCCATGCCTAATTTTACAATGCAGTACCTTATGGTGCCTGTTCGAGCTCTGATTCCTATTGTTTTGGTCGTTTACCTGGAGCGCTGGAAGAGGCAGACTCCGAACTTCTTGCGTATGACTCTAGTGGGACCATTTATAGGTAAGTTGAATTAATAATAATTATTATTAATAGTATACATAACTATTATTATGCATCTATGGTGCAATTAATTATAATTGTAACTTTGTTTACTGACTAATTGTACACTAAGTCTCTATAATAATTATTATAATATTATTTACTGAAAAGGTGGCATTTTGATCCCAACAATCCAACTGCTCATGCAGTATGGAATGCCCTTTATCGTCATCAGGAGTACAAGGGTGCCAATTCTCGTACTTGGGATCCACACGTTGTTAATGGTAAGTTAAATTGTAAGTGACATAGATTTAGGCTCATTGATACTACTGTCTTCCTACAGCCTGGAATAGACTATTCTAGTGAGCTAGCCTGTAATAAGTATTGTAATGTTATACTACTATTATATACCCTCATTCCACTCTAGTAGTATCCACGTATATATGCATCTGTAATGTGACGGGTGGTGCAGGTGGAGGGTCTATGTATTCAAGACTAACTAGACTAGGCTATAGAGCTGCAATCAATTTTACTTTTGTTTCCAGGTCCCACTCCAAATGTTGCACAGGACAGTTTCATGTACCGTCTTCAGAGTGGAGTGCGATCATTCCTGCTAGATGATGACAATTGTGACTGCTATTCCACTCTTAGCATGGGACATAAGATGTGTGGCACATCAGCTGGTAGTTATGGGCCTTCAGCTACTCGATATGGGGTGGACACATTGTATGATACACACTGTCAAACGCCAGACCCAAAACATGGCCTTGCTTTGTATTTCAGAGGTACAGTATAAAAGTAACTTATGTTTATTTTTTATTGTGGTTTATTCAGTGTGCATAATATTATTGTGTGAGTAATATTTCTTTTTATTACTAACACAGATGATGACGATTGTGCTTCTGATCCCTGCCTTCCCTACCAGAACTGCATCGATGGTGTGAATACGTACACCTGTGTTGGTTACTGAAGAAGATGTTACATAGTACTACGAATGAAACAATTCAATTGTATGATATTGACTCTATTAGAAATTTGGACCATGACTATTATAGAATGTTAATTATCAGGTTATTGTTGTAACTAAACTAGAAATTCCTTGACCTGACTTGCATAGTCCACATGTTTACAAATGATGTATTTCCAATTTAATTGAATCAATTAAGACCAGAGATGTCCATTGAAGTCAGAAATGACCTCAAAAGAACCAGCTGATAATTCTCCATAGTTGTGCAAGTTTAGAGTAATAATTATGGGGGTTCTTTATTCAAGGCTTTAGAAGCTATTGTCGCCACTGATCTGGGCTGGCCTCATAATGACATACATTAAACCTCTTTGTAAATTAATTATTATGCTATATATGAGTCTGAAAGAATATGCTTCAGGAAGCACCTGTTATGTTTTCTGTGCATGACGCTGGTCTTGGTATGCAGACTCTAGCTGAGAGACAAGTTCTCATGATTGCCATTAATTATTGGTCTCACCATGCATGGATCAGATTCCATCGTCCCCAAAAAATTTTTATTAAACATTTTCAAATGAACATGCAAGCTCAAGTTGATGCAAGATGAATTAAGTTCCTCAGTATACCAATTTGTTTTGATACTTGGTCTATATATGCACACCATAATATGACATGCATGCGTGCTCAGGGGCACAGAGTTTGTACATGAAGAATCATGCAGTGCCTGATTGTGTTGTGATCAGGAAGTGCCTGACTTCAGCTGGAAGCAGAGTGATCAGGAGATATCTGACTTTTAGCTAATTCAAAAGTGTTGCTGTGCGCCTGACTGCAGTCAGGAGATGCCTGACAATTAGTGGTGTGGCACTGGTACATGGTGCCCTGTGAAGGTAGTCATTCACTTGGAAGTGACGTTCAGGGAATGTTACCAAGTAGATCTACATGTAGGAACATTTAGTGAACATCAACAAGTAGTGGCTCTTATGGCATCAGGAGATGCCTGACTTATAGTTAGTCAAGCATCTCCTGTCTACCACCCTTTGTCTGAGTCAGGCATCTCCTGATCATTATTGACGTGTCCACCTAGTAAGTCAGCAGGCTCCACATGTACAAATACAACACTTCATCCTTAAATGCTTTAATGGCATCAATTAGTGTCTTAAACTTGAGTGAAGTGTTGTGATCAGGTGATCAGCACGAACCATATGCAGCCCCAGCGGCAATACTGCGCATGCGTAATTGTTCGTATCCCTATTTAATGGCCCAGTTGAGCCCGATGTGGTTATAGTAAAATCTCGATGATGAAGGCAATAGTTTTAGTATCTGTGCTCTTGCTGGTGCTGGGCACAGTGAAAAGCACACAGCTGCAGCTCATTGAAGGTGAAAGAACATATCAATTCATGAAGTCAAGTAGAGAAGATCTCAGTAAAAAAGAAGCATATGCTACAATACTTTACAAAGATGAAGTGGGCTTCACACTAGCAGCTCGAGTGCTGGGTCTGTCCATAAAAAACTCTGGAACAACCAGAGACATGGTGGTGATCTGTGCTGAAGGAGTTTCTGAAGATACAAAAAAGACACTAAAAAATGATGGCTGGATCGTCAAATCTACTCATACGTATAACCATAGACCAAGTTACATGACTAAACTGGAGACATGGAGGCTTACAGAATACAGAAGGATTGTGTATCTTGACACAGACACAATTGTCACTCAAAACATTGATGAGCTGTTTCGTTGTGGCATCTTCTGTGCAGTGTTTCGTGACTACGATCTGTTCAATGCTGGCGTACTGGTTTTAAGACCTTCACTGGAGACATACGACAAGTTGATAGAAGAAATACCACTGCTAGATGCAAACGACCGTGATGATGACCAAGACTTACTCAACAACCACTACAATTCACTTAGCTATGCTCCAATGTTCAATGCCTCAGATTACATTTACCATGAAGAACCTCTGCGTCTTCTCTCAGGCTACAACCCTAATCTTTCCATCTATTACTACAGGGGATTTTGGACTATCAACGAGCAACTTATTAAAGTAATTCATTACACTTTTGGGCCAGTAAAGCCTTGGAAATGGTGGGCATATTCAATATTTGATATGAATTGGCGCTGGGTAGCATTGATGGACTCGTTGGGAGGCTATGAAGACTGGCTTCATGAGGTCATAGTGTGGATTCAGTCAGTGAGTATCATGGTCCTCATTGTAATACTTTTTGTAGTGTCTCGGTATTTGCCTTGTATCAAGTACATGTGTTATGTTTTACAAGGGTGTAGATCTGTTACAATACTCATCGACAAAGTGTTTGCAATTGTTGGGCTTTGTCCATTATTAAGTGTTTCAAGGAAATTAGTTCCTGTTATTTCATTTGTTCTTTCACACTACTTTGCATTCTCCATTTCACTATCACCATCATCATTGCATCCTTGTCGAGCTGCAGTGTTTGTGATTGTGTGGATTTTCTTCTTTCACGGCATGATTCATGCAATGTATATTATGCTAGTTCAGTTTGTGTCTACTGGTCACTCAAAGCATAAACAAAACATGCCTCTTCGGTCAACAGCATTTTCAAGCATTATTTATGAGACTTGTTTTTGGTCAGTCTTATGTTTTGCTACAGCTCTTGTGGTATATTTTGCTCCTTTAATTTTCTTAAATTCAACAACTGTGAGACGTTTTCTCATATTCTTGCTAATGGCATATTTTTATTTCACATTCAGTCTACATGTTAGCAGAAAAGTTATTCAAATCTGGTTGGATAGAACAAGTAATGTTCAAATAACATATGCATTGTTTTAAGCTCACAAGAAAAAAGTATTCAGTGCAGACAAAGACTCTATTATAATATTATTATTACAAAAATGCATAAACTAATAATTACTGAAGATTTATTGTAATGTAAACAGGTATTATATTATCCTGTAAATGCATGTGACTCTTAAAGGCTGTTTTGTACATAGTACATATACACATGTCTAGCATGCACTGTACCATCTTGTTTGCGTGACAACATTAATTTATTGATACAGTACATGCATGTGGATGTGAGTTAAGGCTCCACCTACTCAGTCCAAGATATTATTTTTAAATTTGTTATCAAGGAATGTGGTCAGTAGCTAGCTATTATTGTTTTAATCCAGGGATATGCTTATCTGTGTGGGAACTTGTGGTATATGGATGATGTTTCACTACTATATATAGTGTCAGATAAGTTTAAGAGTGGTCACATAATTATAATTACCAGTTATAAATTATTTCAATTAATTGCGACCGGGAAGTCTATATACCTGTGCCAGTCTTATACAAGTTTAGGTTGTTTTCTCATGTATTATAAGTGACACTGTGAAATGTGTAACAGATATCAGCAAAAATTGCTGTACATACCCAGACAATGCTTACATTCGTGAAGGAGAAGCCTGGGAACAAGGCACTAACTATATACTACCTTCACAACCAATGCTACATTTATGACCACTGCTACATTCACAACTATGTCATGGTTTTATCTACACATTATCATGGATCAATGGTACATAGCATTGGTTGTGAAGGTATAGCAATGCATGGTTGTACTATAGTAGCATTGGTTGTATAGGTGGCAGTTGTTGTGAATGTAGTATTGTACAGTGGTTGTACTGATAGATCTAGAATTGGTTCAGTGTGAAAATAGCAGTGGTTATGAAAAGAACTCTGATCATATATAGCTGTACTTGTGATCATATTTTGGTAGCACGGATTGCAAAAGTAGCATTTGGTATTAAAAGATAGCAGTGGTCGTATTGGTAGCAGTGGTTACAGTCAGGCCCGTAGTCAGGATTCTTGAAAGGGGGGTGCATATTGACTGCCGAAAGTGTCACATACAAAAAGTAGAAAAACTTGGAGGGTCCGCTGGGAGAATGGCCCCCAGAAAATTTGGAAATTTAGGCTAATTCAGGTGAATTCTGGTACATTCATCTTTCATGATTTGAAACTATATAATTTATATGTTTTATGATTGTACCAAAATCTTAGTTCTTCTTTTAGCTTCAAAAGGGGGTACACATGCACCTCCTTGCTCCCTCCCTCCCTCCCTATGGGCCTGTTACTGTGGGTTGCATGAGGTAGCATTAGGAAATTGCTAGTTAGTTAGTCTGATCCCTTCCTTCCTTACTAAAAGGTATGAATAATTTACCTGTGTTGGTTGAAACATGATTGTACAAATTGTATTTGATATTGACTCTATTATAAATAATTTATATATACAGATCAGGAATAATTAGAATTGATGTTAATTGTCACTCATTGTATCCATGGTTCATGTTGCAACCATGAACCTTGATTCATGCAATATCCATGTTTAGTCGAGTCATAGATAATGAATAGAGACTTACGTAAGTCGAGTCCACGTGGTTACCCGCCAAATGATGTATTTCCAACTAAATTGAATCAATTTAGACAAGCCACGCCCATTGAAATGACCTCAAAAGAAACAGAGGACAAGATAACCTCCATAATATTGTGCAAGTTTAGAGTAAGATGGCGTTTCTTCGAATCAAGGCTTTAGAAGCTATCGTTGACCACACCAAGCCGAACGACCCCTTCTGCGCTGTCAACATCAAGGAAGCTGTAGAGGGCGATGATGGCAACATTGCATTTCAACAGCGCAAGAAGACCTTCTACCCTCAGTGGAACCGCTGTTTCGACTCTCATCTCAAGCCAGGTCGGCGAATGCAAATCATTATCATGGACAGGGCCGACGTACCCGGTGCAGATGTGACTCCCGTTGCAGAGGTGACCGTGGAGACACAACATCTGGCCCAGGAATGTATGGAAGAGGAGACCGCAAACACCGCTCTAAAACTGGCTGTGAGTCTCTACAGAGTAGTACACTACTGGCACACACTAGCAGTACTTTAGGTCGAGAATTTTAGCAAAGTGAATATAGGCCTCTTTTTTTTCTCTTTAAAATTATGTGTGTTGATATGATAGTAAGAAACTAGACCCATGTATGTTGTGGCTACATATGCACTGTTGGTGGTTAAAAGTGGTATTTATGGTCTCAACAAAACAAAACATAACCATGTTACTTGCAGCAACTATTAAACTTTGGTTGTCACTTTCTATGGAGCTATCATGTGAGCTACTCTCGTATCAATTTACACAGCCATTGTTCCCTGTGTGAGAGTAGTGCACTGAATATGGCAGTGTTTTAGGCCAGTCACGGTGTTCACTTGTCTATGGGGTACTTTTGAAGAGACTCGCTTCCTTTGTTGCTGTCCAATAGTGTCTACTGATAACCAAACAGTGAATAAGTTATTGCTAATGCCATAGCTGGAGTACAGTATCAATGCTGATGCGTACAGTTGTCACTTTCAAGCCAAAACTTCTCAGAGAAAAGAGACTATTCCACATTACAAGTGCTGTGTATGCTCATGCTCATGGCACCCCCTTGTGTATGCTGCTTGTGTCCGTAGATCAACAAAACACTGCATTCCGTTGAAATGTGCCAAAAGTTATCTAGTTAGAAGTGTCTCAATTGTTGCAATAGCCCGTCCTTAAATGTCACCAATTAGTACCTTCACAAACACACATACACGCACAATGACGCATACACACACACACACATAGACAGCATTAATTTTACTGTCCTCTGTTTTTATGTATAATATTTACTCAGCAAAGGTACAATATTGAGAGTGGTATGAGTATCACTTTGGAGAGAGTACACACTTGGAATCATTCTCCTAGCAAGCACTTGCTAGCCAAAGAGAGTTTGTAAACACTCCACTTTCCAACTAGTTAACGTTTGGCGTTGACCACATGAAAAGACAAAGAATTTCTAGTTGCTGTAGAGTACACTCTTTCCTAATTGAATTTCCTTACTCGTCAAATGATTGCTAGTACTCCTAATTGCTCTGTATTTTTCTCACTGTCTCTCTCTGTGTGGGGGGGCTGACGCTGTGTGTGTGTGTGTGTGTGTGTGTGTGTGTGTGTGTGTGTGTGTGTGTGTGTGTGTGTGNGTGTGTGTGTGTGTGTGTGTGTGTGTGTGTGTGCGTGTGTGTGTGTGTGTCCATAAGGTGATATTTGCTACCATTTCAGGAGGATAATTTCTCCACTTATAGTGAACCACTGCTACTCTAAATGGACTGGTGGTTGATTCATGTAGTGTGCAGGCTTCAAGGCTTATTGGGTTTGCAGTGGGTGGGAGTTACATTTTAGCTCCATGTCTTTCGGTTTGAGTGATACTTGTCCAACGACCTGTGAAAAGAATGTCACACAGTCTTTAGAAATTTTATTGTTCCTGGCCACCTGCATGTACATGATTGCATGATTGTGCTTTATTAATTAGATAATTGATTGAAGGTAGATCCCACTATTGTGTTAACATGCCTGTTAATTATTAATACATGTTGTTTTGCTGTAGACACTTTGCTGAGCAGGAATTGGGAAGGTTCCTTTGGGTTTGAGATTAAGATTATTATTATGACAATTTGAATTTTCATGTAATAGACAATAGTCCTGAGCCTGCATATACACAGAGCTAATGTGGTGTATAACCATTTTCTTAGTTGCTTTTAGGGTGTTATTTTTTTTCTTAGAATCCGTCATGTGTTGAGTACTTTATCCCATTATGGCTGGCCTTTATATATAGCTATGTCAAAGTCTCTCCTTTTGGAGGTAATTTACAATATCTCATATCTCTCCTAGTGTGAATTGAGGTGCAATTATACGCATACTTCACTCTATAGGATTATAACCATAGATAATTAACACACTGGTTTAACAATGAATTGCAGTTGTGCTGTGAATAAGAGTTGATTGTTTGTTTCATTTCCAGCTTGACATGAGACCGTCGGGAAAAATTATCATGCAAGTGAAACTCTATGGAACACCAGGTACATACATACATACATACATACATTCGTATGTACATACGTATATCCATGCATGTGAAGAATGATTCATATTAGTATAAACCACTGTAAAACTTTGCAACCACTTGACTATGGGGGTAAGAAATAAGCAATATTAGGCAGTGTTAAACGAGTGCTACACATAGTTTACCTTATAGTGCCATGCAATGCATCAAATTACTTGCCTCTCCCTGATTTATATTAGTGACTTTCAATGGTCACATTACCCAGTTATGGTCATATAACAATCATGCTGTTCCTGTGTACTTGACTAGTTTAGTTGAGTTCCCAGGCTCCTCAAAATGAATAGTTCCTTCAACTAGAATTCTTTATTGAAGTAAAGAGAGAGAGCCTGAGAAAGAAGCTAGTACACAACCAGAGGGAATTTAAAAGTTCCCTCAATAGCTTCTTAGCTCTGTTCTGACTTGAGCCTAAAACTAAATAATAAGCTACATGACTTGACAGGTCCATCTCTGTTGTGGCCTGATTCAAGCTTGTAGAGTAACATGTTCCTGAAACCTCAGAGGCTTGTCTCTGCTGTAGCTGTTGAGTCTTCTGTGGTTAGTTTCCATAGCTCTGGCCCAAGTGCTCCTCTGTAGCTCAAGTGTCTCTCAGTGGTGAGTGCACTTATGAAGTGTCTTTGATGTGTTCAATGTCCGTGTTGGATAGATTTGTGCCCAATTGTTTACAAGTGTGTTTGTGTGTGTGTGTGTGTGTGTGTGTGTGTGTGTGTGTGTGTGTGTGTGTCTATTGTTTGTTAGTTGAATGGACAGACTAGCTACTATTTACCGTATAGTTTAGGTTATGGTTCCCGTAGTAACCAGTGAGCAATGATTGACCATAGCCTTGGAGGTTGGCCTTAAAATCCAATAAAATACCAAATTTGAATATCTATAGCAATGGACTACATTGTGTGTTGCTATTGATAGAGCAAAATGTGTGCCATTGATGATTGTTTGCAAGTCTGTTTACAAACTCTGAAGCCATCAATTCACTGCATGCATGTTTGATCTCTCCCTCTCTAACCATCTCAAATATACAGCCATTTATATAGCCATAAGCCCTATACTTTCCCTGTACATTAAATTGCTACGGTGCATACTATAAGACTGACTTGGACTATTATGGTGCAATAGAGCTGTGTGATTTGAAATTCAAATAGCACCAAATCACGCTAACCTTCGTCCTGTTGACATAGCTTGCTCACACTAGAAGCCATCTTATGGAGCACACACGAGTTGACAAGCACACATATGCACACACACACTTATAAATGCACACACACAATAACACACACACACACACACGAACACACACACACACACACGAACACACACACACACACACACACACACACACACACACACACACA
>CAXIPT010000003.1:10001600-10012747 GCA_964030475.1 Tethya wilhelma | reverse complement strand
CTCTCTCTCTCTCTCTCTCTCTCTCTCTCTCTCTCTCTCTCTCTCTCTCTCTCTCTCTCTCTCTCTCTCTCTCTCTCTTTCTCTCACCTACACACACACTCAGGGGGTACACAAGCAAAGGCTACCAGTGCCAAGGTATGTGTTGCTATTCAATCACACACACCTAGAATTCAACAACTCTTTATGTAGTTGATACGACAGACAAACAATCCTAAACTTTGCCACAACACAACTACTTTAGTCTCCTCAAAAAGTGTGATTAATTGTTCCTATTAGGTATACTAGTTTACTCATTGGATCTACTACCACACACACACACACACACACACACACACACACACACACACACACGCACACACACACACACACACACACAGTATGTCAGTACACATCTCATAAGCGTTGTACCTCCTCTATATTGGCCAAATGTACTGGATCAGCTGACAGCAGTCACCAATCTAAGGTTAGCAATTTTTAAAAGTTTTATGTATTATATATATTATAGCTGTTTATCTTCACAAAATAAGCTGCCCTAAAAGATTCAAGTTGTTATTTTTTTCCATCATATTCTTAGCTATAATGTTTACATAATTATGCAGTAGCTACTGCATACACAGACAGTAAAATATATATACATGCACGTATTTTTGAATGTGTGTGATTATTGATGGTAGAATATAGTCACTAATGCACCACCTAGGTTGCAAACCTTTTGCACTCAGGTGTATTTAAGTTGCATGTTATTGTAAACCAGTGCATACAGTTTTGAAAACCATGCTATCATATACCAGAAATTGATACACACATATACAGTATGCTTTATGTACATAAATGCAGCAATTATTGCTACTGTATCTCACTGATTGTGAGTAAGTAAAGTTAGTTGACTCACTGCCACAATAATTATTGGTGGCAAAAGTCCTTCAAAGTCTGTCACATAGTCTTTGATAGAGCCATTGTCTTTGATGGAGTCCCATTGAATTATTAATGCTCTAGGGCTAGCCAGAGCTATCCCTCACTTCACACAAGTTGACTGCCATTTTGAAGTGTTTGATGTTGTGTGTGTGTGTCTGTTTAAATGTATATGTATGTAGTTTCTCAAAGAGAGATTCAAGATTGACATGCCGCATCGGTTTAAGCCTCACACCTTTCTTGGGCCAACCTTCTGTGAAATGTGTGGACAATTGATGCACGGGATCTTCCGACAGCAAGTCAAGTGTACATGTAAGTGTATGTAAATCACTTTACACTGTAGAGATGGAGCTATATTGTAGCACCCTATTGCCTCTGGAGATTTCCTCCCAGTAAACTATAATAATAATGGTGTTGTTTTTATGATAATTATAGGTAGAAATTTTGAATAAATTTCCACAGTTTTGGTAACTAGTGATATACGAAAAAATTAGAGATCAAATTGTAATTGGGCAGGGCTGCTTGATCCTTGAAAATAAAAAATTGGGAAAAGTTTTGCAATCGCCTTTCTGTGAAAATTTTACTCCTCAAAAGTTTCTGGCTATATGAATGTTAATTTAATTATGATACCAGTATGCGGAAGTACAGTAATTTTTGATGGCATATAATAAATTACATGTACGGTAATTATACTCTCTTGTTTCCATGAGTGGGGGTAAGCCAGTGTACGGGTATTAATGTACACATGTAATGAATACTGCTTTGACTTGCGCTTACAAATATATTATTGAAGCTCATCCATAGCATCTATTGTTCACGCTATATGACTATAGTACTTCTATAACATTCTATATTTATTATACTTTAACTATACTGTATTCTATATATTCACAGTGTGTGGTACCAACTGTCATGAGAGGTGTGCTAAGAACATGCCTCCTCTGTGCGGTGTGAATGAGAAGCTCCTCTCAGAAGCCCTCAAGAGCGTCGACAAAGACAAGAAGAACAGACGACTCGTAGGTTGACACAGTCACACACTAGTGCACACACACACACATGCACACACACATGCACACACACACACACACACACACACACACACACACTGGTTTGTGAATCCCATAATTGTGTAATCATGAGCGAATGGAGTATGTGCATGAGTCGGTCACTATGTAAAAAAAAAATCAATTTATACTTCTACTTATGATCTCTAAGCAAACTGCAAAAATTGAAAGTACATGTATGCAAAAAAAAAAAAGCAAATCGCTATTTCTTTGCATAAGATTTGATCATTTTACACAATTTTGACAATTTAAATGATTCTATGCACATGATATTGTGAATTTGTTAGTCATTGATGGTCCATTCCTACTGCAGTCCGCTGGGGACTCTAAGAGTGCTCTGGAGAAACGTCCCCTCCCTGCCCTCCCCTCTCTGGCCGAGGGTAGGATGCCGGAAGAACAGAGCGAGGAGTACCAAGAGATCACAGAAGGTGAGACAACCATCGCAACATTGTACAGCAATATTGTTCCCTGCATGTTGTTGTGGTCAATTGCACAATACTACAATGAATGGTTAGTATAATGATCGATGACCATTACCACTCATTTCTCTATCTGCTGTAACGACCCCTTACCTACTAAAAAGACAAGTTATGACCAGAGGAGGTATGGTGGACACACAAGTGTCAATTCAATGCTTTTGCTGACTCAGTATGGTAGGTGCATGTGACCAAATCCAATAACAAACTATAGTGGTCATGTGATTGGAATGCACACTGATTGATACTCGCGTGTCGTACCTCCTCTAGGTTGGGGCCACAGATCTAAAGAACATGTGTAATTTAGTTAACATTATATCATAGTACAACATCTGTTAGTGCCATAATTCAGGGAAATCGTTTGGAAATTGTGATTTTAGAACTGAGTTAGCCAGCAAGCAATCTTATTGAAACAGCACCATTGCATACTCTACATGACATTACGTCACACCGATCACTGTGTACGTACACTATTGCCGTGTATCAATTCGTGCCAGCTCAGCAGTCATAATTACTGAACCTGCTGATAGGTACTGTACCTCCTCTGATCAACAGGAAGATACTCAGTTCCACTCATGATACAAGAGTGGTACAGTTCATAGTACAACTAGAATATCCTGTTAGTGAACTACTATCATTATGAAAAGTTTACCTTACATGATTCCAAAGCATGATATAATTTTCATGATGGTAACTAATTTGTCTCATCTAGATTTATATCTTACCTCATTTCTTTTACTACATGCTGTACGTGGAACTTGAAACTAAATAAAAGTCCCACATGATATCACTCGCTCACACACACACTGCCCATCTCTCCTCAGCAATGATGCGAGCTGCTCTCCTTGAGAAACTCAAACTAGAACAGCAGCAGCTGGCCTCCTCATCTGCTGTACCAAGCCCTCAATCTCACAACAGACACAAGCCTGTCGGTGACCCCAACGCTCCCCCCGTCCCCCCTCGTACCTATAGCAACAAGTCACTTGCAAATGGGCGGAGTCAGTCCTCTTCGGCCCTGTACAATGGGGCGAGTCCTGTCTCCGCTCGGCCGAGCTACCAGAAACCGATGAGGAAGTACAAGCTGGATGAGTTCTCCTTTGTGAAGCTTCTTGGGAAGGGAAGCTTTGGAAAGGTACATTTGTGTGAGTGGGTGGGTAAGTGAGTGTGTGTGTGTGTGTGTGTGTGTGTGTGTGCGCATGTGTGGGTGTGTGGGTATGTGTGTGTGCTACTACTGCACACTATTGTTTACTTAGTTACATGTGATTGCTTTGCATAACAAAACACACATCATGCATATAATTATGGTGTGACTTTCAACAGATAAAGTTGCATGACCTCAAGTGAGCAGCTTGCTATGTGTGTGTATTTTATCTGTGTTTGGGTGTGCCATATTCATCTGCAAGTTTACTTTTACTGTTGTCATTTCCCGACTACTGTAGGTTCTGCTAGCTCAGCATGCTTCTACCAAGAAACATTTTGCCATCAAGGCCCTGAAGAAGGATGTTGTCCTTGAGGATGATGATGTGGAGGCCACCATGGTGGAGAAGAGGATCCTGGCTCTGGGAGGCAGCTGTCCCTTCATAACACAGCTCCACTCTACCTTTCAGACTGCAGTGAGTTGCATGACAATGATACACACACACACATATATATATATATATATATATGTGTGTGTGTTAATTGTCACCCATTAATGTCCGTACCAGACAGAACTATTTACAGGTACTAATTTAAAACTAAAGAAGATTGAGCAAATTTGGTGCACATTAAATTTTAGCGAATTTTTTTGTTTATTTCTATTTATATGTATTAATTGTTTGCTCAAATATTCAATTTTTAATGCATACTTGAAATGCCATTATTTGCTAAAATTACAGTGTGCCCAAATAATGGTGTTCTTAATGTAAACTGAAAGCCACTATCATAGGATTGGTGTAATATGTAGTAATTAGCAACCACCCACTGTGTTGCCACAAATAGAACCAGGACTCTCTAAGGCTTGTGAACCAAAAACACTAAACCACACCAGTAAAAAGTGAGCTTGTGAACCCAAAACACCATACCACATGAGTAAAACACTGAGTGTTTCAAGGAAATCAACTCTTTGCTGGGTATGATAGAAGACAGCAAATGCCCTATTGAGCTTATGGTGTGCATCTTATAAAAATTTGGAGATAAGAGTCGAGCTTGAAATTTCCCTTGCATAGATAGATGGCTCAACAAAGACTTAAGAGTTAACATGCATACATTTTCAAGTAGCTAGCTGGACAAGTTTAGTCAATGGCTGCAGAGAAATTTCTAGATGGTCTGACATTTAACATTACATACATACACACACACACACACACACACACACACACACACACACACACACACAGAGCCATTTGTTCTTTGTCATGGAATACCTCAATGGAGGTGACCTAATGTTCCACATCCAACTCTCACACAAATTCAAACTCTCCAGAGCAAGGTATGTAGTCCAGTACATGGTGAATCATAGGGGAAATCTAGTAGTTTATATCCATATAACCATAAGTTAAGGCTTAACCATAGTATATCATATTAGACATGTGCTTATAATTATACCCTCTCAATCTCTTGAAAGGTTCTATGCTGCTGAAATTCTTTGTGGGCTCCAGTTTCTGCACTCTCAGGGAATCATATACAGGTAATAAGCCACTAGTTAACTTCTGTTACAAGTCTGTCTCTACCATTTTCTATAGTGCATGTGTATATCAAGAGTTATAATAAGTTCACCCTATAGTATTAGTATGAATAGTTGTTGGAAGTTACTAAGCTACAGTAGTAGTTCAAGTAGTTTATAATATTGTGGTTTTAGGCATTTCGTATTACTACCGTATAGCGGGAAAATTTTGCGGTTTCATCTTGAATAGAAATTCGCAGGGAAAATTTTCGTGGATTGCATCTCAACATTACATGACTACCTTGTACCTTACAAATTTCATGGGGGGAAAAATTTCGCGGAAAACTGCCAAACCACCGTTGAATATTTGCAAAAATATTCCCCCACAAAAATTTCCCACTATACGGTATTGGCCCTGAATAGTACTTCAGTACTGAGTCATGATGTTAGAAGGATCTCATTTCCAAGCTCATAGAATAGCAAGGCCGAGAAAGAATTATACTATACTTTATGATTCTCAATAGCAACATATTTGATTTTGTTTACATTTTGTCATTTTCTGTGTAGAGACTTAAAGTTGGACAACATCCTCCTTGACTCTCAGGGCCACTGTAAGATTGCTGACTTTGGTATGTGTAAGGAGAGGGTATTTGGGACAGTGACTGCCGGCACCTTCTGTGGTACTCCTGATTACATCTCTCCCGAGGTGTGTGTGTGTGTGTGTGTGTGTGTGTGTGTGTGTGTGTGTGTGTGTGTGTTTGCCATTGCCTAGCAACCAAAGTTATATAGGTTAATTACGAGTTNATGTGTGTGTGTGTGTGTGGCATTTGTGTTTGTGTAGTGCCTAGAAGAATGTTGTTTTGTATGTGTATATTATGTACATAGGTATGTTATGGGCAGACATGAATATCATCTATGTGTACATGTGGTCATAAAAGTACACTCTTTTTAGTAGTAAGCATTTTGTTTTCAATAGTTCTGCAATAAATAAATTTCAGGCTAAACTGCTCCTTGCTTGCTTGAGTGTGGCACGTTTTTTTGATCAAGTTGCTCAGAACCATGCACTCACTTGGCATGGGCTATTAATAATTATTTCTATATAATAATAGTAATTTGCTGATAAGAAATTATCTAATCCTATAAGCACAATGTGCCTCTCTCTATCTTTCTCCCCTCCCTCACTCACTGCCCCTCAGATAATCAAGGGAAAGAGGTATACCTTCTCTGTTGACTGGTGGTCTTATGGCGTCCTCTGCTATGAAATGATCACCGGACAGGTCAGTCACACACAGAATAGTGCATGGAGATATATATATATAACACCAGTAGAGCTGTAATCTGGATGATGGGCTGAAAGAGTATCCTGCAAGTTATACCGGCCACCCTGGCCAGTATAACTGCAGGATATTTTCAGCCCATTGTATGACTGTCTATTACTGTTACCTAGGCTGACCACTGCTTTGTAATTACTCTAATTGTTTTATAAGGTATTTGCTATCTCCTAGGTAATAGTATACAATAGTATTTGTAGCCCACTGATGATGTAGATCAAAGCACTGACAGTGCGTATAATTATCAGTGATATTTCCCTGTGGCTTGTGATATTTCCCTGTGGTTTCTGGTATTTCCCTGTGGCTTGTGATATTTCCCTGTGGTTACTGGCATTTCCCTGTGGCTTGTATACCTATATGAAAACTAAACTAAGTGTGGGGCTACAAAACAGTTATTACAGCCTACACGGACACCAGACCCTTTCTTACTAGGTTTTAAGGAGGGTAGGGAATGGTCTGGTTCCCAGACTAGCCTACACTAGGTTGTCTGGAGTAATACCCTCGTGTGGTTACTTATTGCACTCGGGCTTCTACTTTATAGTTATTACACCCTTCACTAGGCCATATGGAGTATATAATGCACGACTGTGGTTACTAGTATTGCACGTACTAGTATTATGTAGTGTACTAGTATTTTATGCTTCATATAGTGTACTAGTGTACGTTATACCTTATGTCACACAATATCAAGTTTATCAAGCCTTGCTTCCTTGGCTTTCTACAAGGAGTCTGCGTATTGTTCAATTCAGATCAATATCGTTACCAGACATATTAAATTTTGTGACTGGTCACACAATTTGGATACTATCCTCTTTTGGACCATTTTTGAGAAAAACTAGCATTACAGTGTTTCTGGCTGCAATCACTTAATAGTGCTTTTTGCAAGACTTTCAGTGATTCTTGCTAATTTTTTCCTAAAGTCAATCAGAATAATTATTAGTAGTTTTACAAAACCGTGTGCAATAGGTCAAAGTTCACTCCAGAGGATAGTATTCTTTTCACTGACCAGTCACATTTATTTAGTAGACATAAGGCCTGGGAACGAAGCTACACACTATCCACAACAAGCATTATGGGCGTTGCAATGCACCTGTCTCAACATTCATTTACTACAGAATTTGATAGTTGTACCACTCTCGTGTACACAGAAGCCATTGTGCACACCACTATTGTTTTATCAATCTTATATATCCTATAATATGGGGTGTTTGATCTGGAAGCACTGGCTGGACTATGGTATCGTGGCATGCTAGAAGACCGTTTTCCACGAATTTCGTTCTATTCTCTAGAAGTACAAACTACAAAGCCGCCTATAGTTATGATTGCACATTTGCCCGAGGTCTCATCATATATATCAGTCACGAGCTGTAATTCTTATATTCACGTATTTTTTACTTCCGATTGCAGTTATTACTTTTTCTCATCATAGCTGAGCATGACTTAATAGCAGGAGTTAATTCAAGTCCTTCAGAGAGAGAAGTTAACTTTGTTCGTAGCTCCCCACCCTATGCATACAAATGTATAATACATGTAGAAGGGAAAGGTGCTCTTTTATACACAAAGAAAAACACTAAGAGAGGAGCCTGGGATTGATCGAGGCCACAGAGATGTAGTAGCTGGATCGATAATAGCCTGTTACATGCGTGCATGTATATTATTACAGAGGAGGTACCTTAATGTTACAATTATGTGCAGGTACTTTTTTTTTTTGATTTTAGCATTTTACTGACACACAATGCAAAACATTGCCATGTTCAATCCTAGCATAGCAGTAGAAGGGTCAGGACTAGTGTGAATGTAGTGATCAGGGAAGTGGTTTACATTACTACAAGACTTAGTGGTGTGGTGAAGTGGCTAGTATGATAGATGGCTCCAATACTACAGTTTTTTCTTATGAGAACTAAATTCTTGCATTTTTGGAGCCATCTGCAAACTTAGTAGCAAAATTTAATAACAAACGTTAGTACCCGCAAAAAATTGTAATACTAAGGTATGTGTACAATCTCCCAAGACCCAAGACTATAGCTATTTTATTATACTGCTACGATTGCACCTCTGCTTTATGTTTCTTGATGTGCCATGAATTCATTCGTGTATAATATTATATGTACAATGTAGCTGCAATGCCATACCCGTACAATGAGTGTCTAATCGAAACTTGTGCTTGCTTCAAATTGCTATTTAGAATCTCATCACAAAGCATATACTACACTATTGCGTACCAGACTAGTATAATTAAATATTATGCATCCATACATGCATGGTTATAATTGCTGTGTGACCCTATCATTAATTTTCTGATGTATTATATATAGTCTCCGTTTGGAGGAGAGGATGAGGAAGAGCTGTTTGAATCAATCTGCAACTCCACCATCCCTTTCTCAAGGTTCCTGGACAGCCAGACCATTGGTTTTCTTGATGGTGTAAGTAATAAGTTATAATGTAATAAGAGTATGCTGGGTAGGAATGTCCAGCATAATGAAATTAACAAGGTATGTCTCAGTGCATGATTACTTCACTTTCAGTTCTAGTCCCTAGCTCATAATAGTTGGATTTAGATTTCTTCAGAAGTGACAATAAACAAATTAAGCTTCAAAGTTTTGAAACTTATCTAAGCTCCCTGGAATCATCACGGAACATAGTTCCCAGGAAAGAACTTAGTTCATTGGCACGACACTTTCTGGTTCTCTGGAAACAGTGTTCAAATGAATCTGTTTTGAAGGAAGTTTAGGCATTTTCCCATTCCTATCTTCTGAGAGTATAGAGTGCACGAGGAGGGGGGGTCTAGTTCCTGTTTACTTTTGCCCGTGAGTTTAAGGCTATAATATACAAGTAGTAAAAATTTTATAAAAATAACAGTGTAGGAATGGGCAGTGCTGTAAAAAGCAAGGAAACAAGCCAAGACTCTGAATTTCGGCACATGACTACTTCATTTAGTCATGCAGGCAACCTACATTTGAGATTGTAAGGCTTTGGCACAAAAAATGAAGTAGTCATGTGCCGAAATTCAGAGTCTTGGCTTGTTTCCTTGCTTTTTACAGCACTGCCCATTCCTACACTGTTATTTTTATAAAATTTTTACTACTTGTTCATACACTTTTTTCAACACTAAGGTGAATTTTGCAAGAGACTGATCAGTCTCTACAGAAAGTAGAAGTGCTTGCTCCACATTGGATGCGCATGCGCATTAGACATATGCAAACCACGTGGTCAAATTTGCTATGTAAATGTGACGACCTTTACCAACATCAAGATGGCTACATTTCAGTACAGTAATTTATATATCAAAAGTTTTAAAAGCTGCCTAGCTCTTGTTTCTTGATGTTTAGACAGAAAATAAGTGTAAAGGTTCGTAGTTCGGATGAATTCAAGTTACTATGTACAGTCAAAGTTGGCTCAATGCTTTTTGTTTCTCTGGAAAGCGTGTTCAAGTAAGTCAGTCAAGGGGTGGTCACTCCAATACCGTCTGTACTTCCACCCGCGACCGCGGGTCAAGAATCTTGACCCTAGAAAATGGGCCTTGACCGCTTGACCGCACCTAAAACTACATCTTGACTGCTTGACCCAACTCTCAGGACTGCTTGACCGTTTGAGTTCAAATATGTACTGTGTGTATCAGTGAGAGGCGTGGCATAAATGAAACCCAACCACGCCTTTTATTAATTAGATGCTAAAAATTTAGCACAAGTCCGCTAAACAAGAGTCTTATACTTTAGCTCTAGTTCTGTTAGCATGATTAGTGTTTTTCCTTCTGCAAAATCATGCAAGACAAACAAGACAGTCCAACGCAGCTACGTTTTTGTACCGTGGTTTCCGAAATTCGTGAGGGGGATAAGCCACCAGCACCATGATTGTATATAAAGGAGAGAAATTGGGTCCAAGCAGAAAGATATATAGCAGCTTCAGCCTAGATACAGCGAAATTACTCCACATGCATACGCTCCGAGGTCGAACTGCTTTACTTTAGATCACGTGATTACTTCGTGAAGCGAGCTCCGCCCACTCATTTCTTTTGCAGCGCTTGCTGAGCAGTTAGCAGCTATTAAACCTCGTCTGAGCATTTTAGCTAGCTCCTAGCAGTGAAAAATAAACTTTTATGTGTAGAACAGAGTAAATAATGGTGTCAAACAACTGGAGCGTCATGTAAATTGCATGTAAGAATAGTATGACGTCATCCAAATTGAGCGGTTAGCTTGACCTCTTGACCGCACCTAAAATTCTATCTTGACCTCTTTACCACACCAAAAATCAGACCTTGACTGCTTGACCGCACCTTGACCGCGGTCGCGGGTGGAAGTACAGCAAGTATTGGAGTGACCACCCCTTGCTCAGCACAGGCAGCAAATATTCAGATTCCAAATAACGCACACTATATCTGGAAAAGAGTCGTCAATTTGAAATTTTTCCAGTAGCTAATGAATTATGCATGAGCGTAGAAATGAATGGCTGCCATACGGAGTAGGCGCTTTTCGCCGTGTATCTAGCCACCTAACGAGAGACACAGAAAAACGATACCAAAAGCACATGAAGACAAAGATACCAAGTTTATTCGTTCAAGAATCAGCTTCTGAAAGTGAACAGTCTTTGAGAAAAGTTGAGCCATGATAGAAGAAGAAGAAGAAGAAGAAGAAGATGGAGAAAATTGGAGGTTTGGCATATTTTAGTTCGGTACTTTAGCGATGGTTTTAGGCCATGTTTTTGGGCTTGTTGGAAAGAGAAT
>CAXIPT010000003.1:9927328-10001513 GCA_964030475.1 Tethya wilhelma | reverse complement strand
ATGAAAAGAACTTACTTTGTGCTGTCAAAGTTGGCTCAACACATTCTGGTTCTCTGGAAATCCTTTTCAAGTAAGTCAGTTAGGAAGTACGTAAGTAAGTAAGTTAGATGAACAAAAATGGCACTATGGTGGCTTCCCACTCGCGCTCTCCACGAGAGCTGTGGAAGTTTTTGTGAGTCTTAGGCCTTGCATGCAGTTGGTAATCTAGTCAGTATGAGCCTCTGAGCAACTTTGAAGGTTTAATTTTGTTTGACTAGATTTTTATAGTGACCAACATTTTGTATTGTGTCTATGGGACAGTCGGCCCATTCCTACTATACGTACTACCGTACGTATGATATATTTTTTAATTCTCCACTTGTTTAATACTCACACTAATATTAAAATTGTAGCTGCAAAAATTTCCTGATAGTAGGGAAAGTTTTAACATTGTCCAGTGTATGTATAGTAGCCTCGTTCCCAGGCTCCTCCTTCGCGAATATTTTCTTTTCGAAGAAAATATCCGCGAAGAAGGAGCCTGGGAAAATATCCGCGAAGGAGGAGCCTGGGAACGAGGCTATATGTATAGTACTTTGTTTCATTGCTCAACTGCTACTCTTGTCACAAAGCCACAAGGACATGCCAATGTTGCCATGGTGTAAACCAAAGTAGTTTCACAATCATTGCACAAATCCATCCTATGTATTTTACATACAACATCACCTCTTACCACAACATGTACAGAAATCAGAAAATGATGCTAGCAACTTTGATGATGACTTCACCTTTCAACCAGCTCAGCTAACACCCACAGATCATCAGTTGGTGCTATCAATTGACCAAACAAATTTTGCCAGCTTTTCTTTCACATCGGACAAGTATAACAAGTTTTAATTTTGTGCCTTTTTAAAAGTGACATCATGCTTTTGTTGTTGTGTATGCATATTTTTTTTTTATTGCTGTATTTGAATGAACAATGCTCAAAATGTGTGTTCTAAAGGTTAAAATTTTTCATTTTAGTTTTAAAATCACATTGATGCATTAATTTTAGTATTAATATTATTTTTTCATCATAGATATATAACACACAATAAAGTTGTTTAGTTTGTTGCTGATTGCATGCGCGTTTGTATGAACGCGCGGAAACTAGCCTAGTACCCAAGATCCGCCTACCCATGCACCGGATCCTGGGTACGAGGCTAATTTCATACACGAGAGGTATGAGGTTATTATTCTACTTATAATATGCCACATATTATAGCTCCGGCATGCTATAGTTAGACTGTCTGTATAGAGCGCACAAGCTCTAGATAAATTTTTGAGCTACCTAGCGTAATATCTGCTATGAAATACAATTCAAGATTCTTGATGATCGTGTTCTCGTTCATCAGTAGTCATCAACTGCAGCTTCAAGCAACTAGTGCTCTACATTGCAGCTCAAACACAGGTATATATAAGTATAGTAATCTTATAATTCTATCTGCTGAGCTATAGGTTATATACAGAGACTATAAATTTATAAAAATTAATTGATGATAACAAGTTTATTTTACTACAGTTCAACTTTTTAATCATGAATATCTAAATAGTACTAGAAGTATATAAAGTAGTAAAAATTTCAAAAAAATAAGCAGTGTAGGAATGGGCAGTGCGGTAAAAAGTATTGGAACAAGGATGGTCTCAATTTCGGCACATGACTACTTCATTTTCATTTTTGATCCCTCATTGCTAATTGTCGTAAATGGTTCACAGAATGATCTGTATACTTGAATAGCTAATGCCTGCCATAGTTTGTTCCACTTATTAGCTAAGTGATAAGATAGGTAGAAATTTGAACCATTAGTATTGTGATCCATACTGATTGGCAGGATTAAATTACTGGCCAAGACTTGGGCACAAAAAATGAAGTAGTCATGTGCCGAAATTGAGACCATCCTTGTTCCAATACTTTTTACCGCACTGCCCATTCCTACACTGCTTATTTTTTTGAAATTTTTACTACTTGTCCATTCACTTTTTTCAACACTACAGTGAGGAGACTATCAGAGACTGGTTAGTCCCTACAAAAAGTTATCTGAGTAGAAGCTATATACATTGGCTGCTAGGGTAGCTAATGCGCATGCGCATAATAATGCCACGTGGATAATCAATGACCTTTGAACTCTACAAGAAGATGGCTACATTCAAGTACATGAATTTATACTCTCAGTTTCAAAGCTTTCTAGTTTTTGTTTAGGCTTATTTGTGATTAAAACGAGTATCAAGGAATGTAGTACCTATGAAAAGAACTTACTTTGTGCTGTCAGAGTTGGCTCAGCGCATTCTGGTTCTCTGGAAATGCTTTTCAAGTAAGTCAGTTAGGAAGTAAGTACGTACGTACGTAAGTTAGCAGAACAAAAATGGCATTATTGTGGCTTCCCACCAGCTCTCTCTACGAGTGCAGAGAAAAGTTTCTGTGAGTTTTAGGCCTTGCATGCAGTTGATAATCTGTCAGTGAGAGCCTCTGAGCAAGTTTGAAGACTCAATTTTGTTTGGTTAAATTTTTATGATCATAAACATTTTGTATTGTGTCTATGGGACATTCGGCCCATTCCTACTATACGTACTACCGTACGTATGATAGTACTTCAATTCTTTGGGGTATTATTGTATAATTATTATTATACTAACTGTAGAGTCTTTTGCTGGTGATAAAGGCGAAATTGCTGTCTGTGCTCTCTGCTCTGACTCTCAGGCAGGTGTGCAATGGACTATGAATGATCCTGAAATATGGGCCGAAAGAATCAAGATAACATATTCTTGTTTTGATATTGTAAGTGTAACAGTATATAAGACTGCAGGTCTAGCTCTATAGCTATATACAACTTGAATTTTTGGCCACTGAAAACAATCTTTAATAGTAATTTAGATCTCATTCTGAATAATTATGTATAGAGGCTATAGAGCTTAAGCTTGTACATACACAGGAAGGACAAGTGTCAAACAGTGCTAGCGATACTTGTTTTGGAGGTAATGATGATAGAATCAGCTTGAGTATCGTGAATGAGGAAACTAAAGATTACAAGAATGGCTGGCACATGAGTGGACGATCTTTCACAAATGGCACAAATTGTTCCTTTCAAGTAATAGTTGATGTTGAAAGTTCAGCTCCTCTTACAATTAACCGACATTGCATAATTAAAGGTATCAGTTGACCACAAGCAGTAACCAGAACAATACAATAATTATCAGTACAGACCTATTTCAATAATAATGTACAGATTCTACTGCATGTGATGCTGATTCCATGGGTTGCCGTCTACCTGGTAACTACTCCATAAGTGGAAGTAGATGTGATTACACATGTACTGATGGCTATCAAAGAGATCGCTTTAATTTTTGGCCACGATCAGAATCATGTCATGGTAAGAGATAAGTCCACACAATGTCATGTATGAATGTGCACACTGACTCACTGTGCAGTTCCCTGCATGTGTATGTATACATATACACAATTACGAGTCACTATTATTTTCAATGTAGACATAAATGAGTGTGATGATAATTCTATTTGTGATATGAGAAAATATTCATCTTGTCAAAATCAGCTGGGAAGTCATAACTGTATTTGTCAGAATGGGTTCTACGAGGAGGAGTCAGAGTGCAAAGGTATTATTATACTGAGATCTGATAATTAGAAATTCTCTCTCTCTCTCTCTCTGTGTGTGTGTGTGTGTGTGTGTGTGTGTGGTGTGTGTGTGTGTGTCAGACAGCCTTGCTTCCATTTGGTCTTTCACAGAAAGGTACGCACACTTGCGACAGTTTAGTTAGAGTATGTTAAAAATTGGCAGTTTCTTTTGTATCATGTGCATCCATTTTGACAATTATCTTAACACTGAGTAAAGCCTCTTAAACTGAGACAGACAGATGACTCTATAGTGGGAAGTTCAAAATTTGAGTTATCAGTAGAATTATTTCTAATCTCAGAACACATGACTGTTTATGTAGCCTCGTACATGACCCTCCCTGCATGTATGCTTATAGCAGTAATCTAATTAAGTGGGAATGGTCTGATTTATATACGAGGCTGATGTGTACTAGCAATAATTGCAATTAACATAATGTAGGATTATGTAGCCATCTGCACTATATAAACAACCACACACTCTCTTTGTTTGACTTCCAGCTGATCCACCCCTCTTGAATTTACACCCCAAAACAATCAAGGACAGTCCTTTGGGAAATAACGCCACCTTCTCTGTAGTTGCTACCTCAGTCCATGCCTTGGCCTACCAGTGGCTCAAGGATGGCCTCCAGCTAGAGGACGGGGGGGATATCTATGGGGCCAATACCTCCGTACTTGAGGTGATTGATGTGGAGCTGACAGATCAAGGGGTCTATTGGTGCAATGTCAGCACACCTTATGGGAGCAGTAGAATCACCAATGAAGCTGCACTGATCATCAGTAAGTCAATTGAGACTAACAAAATTATAAAAATGCAGTCCGAGTTGTTAAACAAGGCTTATTTTTTGTGGGAGAATTAACAGCTCTTTTTACCAACACCAATGCCCCCCCCTCACATTGCTATATATTCTACCTCTCTAGATGAACTAACCCTTACTACTGAGCCTCAAGAAGAACTTCACATTGATCAAGGGGAAAATGCCACCTTCACAATCAATGCTACAGGGGTGGGTCCTCTAACTTACCAGTGGTATAGAAACGGCACTGAACTAGCTGGTGATCATGGAAGTTCAAAGTACATTGGAATAAATACATCAGTGTTGACTATAATGGATACTCAAGAGGAAGACGAAGCTGATTATCATGCTGTTGTAAGTAGCATGTTCGGTGAAGAGATGGAATCAGCTAGAATAAAACTCATCACAATCATTTCTCAGAGTAAGTATAGCTGGTATAATAAGTTTTTGTATACACCTCATTTTTCTAGTTTTATTGATGGGGGGAAAATGTATGAAGCTAGGCCACCTATAGGCTGGGAACAGCTATATAAGATTTGATATTGAACAGTGTACAAAAACAAAAGTGTGTGAACATGTATTATTAATTATAATTACAGCTCCAACCACCATGCCATTAACTACGAAAATTTCGACATTTGAAACTACAATGAGCCACAAAATGGATTCAACTTCAGCAGATGACTTCCAAACAACCAGTACTAGCGGAACAGTTGGAATTTACATGCGTCACTTTATCTTAGTCATAATCATAACAGCATCACTAGCGCTGGTGTGTATAATTGGTGTTATTGTTGTCATCATCACCATTTGGTTATATAAAAGGTGAGATAATGTATTATTAATAATTGTATTATTATAGCTAATAGTACTAGTGCTAAAAACATTATCCGTTTAGTTTCTCACTTTTCAGACGACAGCAGGAAAATAAACATGAATTTGTATTCAACTTGTCGAAAACAGTAAGTTTATAACATGTTCCATATAATATTATATACAGCATGTGTTATTAAAAGCATAAAATTTTATGTTTAAAAATAATAATACTATCTAGTACATGCTGTTGTAATGATGAATGCAACAGAGTGGAGATTTTTCCTGGCTTTCATTTTCCAATGTTCATTTGCATCAACAGGATTCCTTCAACCCTAAGTTTGTACCTCCCATTGACATCTACAAGAAACCCTTTTCACCACCTGATATTCAATCCCTACAAAGCAAACTCTTCCCACTGAACTCCCCATTCCCTCGAGAGAACAGCAGCCCTCCAGGTAACCATAGCAACAGGAGTAGTGTTAGCTTCATCCTAAGTGCTGAAGAGCTTTTGGAAGACAATCAAGCATCTTCTCTCACATCACACAACTCTGCTCCAAGCTCCAATCCCTCAGAGAGTTATCAAGCTAAAAATACGAATGAGAATGCTCTAAGTGAAGAGTTTGGTGCGGATTATCAATCACAGCAACTGACCATGGCTGGAGGAGTTCAAGATCAGGTACGTAGTCTAATTTTGAATCTACAGCTTTGGGTGTGCTGTCACAAAATTAATCACTTATTGTGCAGAGTGCACATGGTTTGGACAACACACAAGATGGTGGTGCTGCTTTAGCTCAGCCAATCGATTTGGACAGCAAGAAGGAGTCTGATCTTTACAATCATCAGCCTATTCTGTTGGAAACCAACCTACAGGCTCCCGCTGGCCTCTTTCCAATCAACTTGGACAACAAACAGCAGCCGCAGGAGGAGGAGGAGAATGTACAAGGTGGTACTGTAAATGTGCCCATCAACAGTGGACAGGATCTACATAATACCACGGAGAATTGCAATGGTTACATCAGTACGTGTGCTGATCCTGCCAACCAATTGCAAGCGGCTGAACATGAGAATGACGCTCTGGCTTGTGATTTAATCGAACAAGAGAGCTGTTTTGATCAGGATGCATCAGTTGGTATCTTCCACATGCACGAGTTTATACCCAGTAGCATGGCCAGTTCACTAGGAATAGGCTTGGGTGAATTTGAGCTGCTTGAAGTGAGTGTGGCTGATCATCCTGGTGACTCTATGACAGTGATCTAGTGAAACTGGATGAGAGTGATCCCCCCATCACATTATAATTCATTCATTAACATCTTACCCAATACTGATCTATGTACTATGTATTATAATATTATATGTAAATGTAGAACTTCGTATGTATGTATAGTAATCTTTATGCTGCTACCGAGTGTAGTTGACCCTCAACTGTTACAGTACCTTATATCACTCCATTAAACACTCAATGTCACTCATATCATCATTACCTTATCAAACCCACATGAACCAATATTATTAATAATATTAATAATAATAACCAAAATAGTACGTATTATTAGCAACTTTGATGATTTATTCATTGATCAGGCATCAAAAAAAGAATGTTCATTTCCATAGCTAAAACAATAATAATAATATTATTATTTTAGTGTATAGAACATACTACTGTTGTCAAAATGCATAAGTATTAATATGTAATACAAAGTCATGTACAGTAAAACAATAATTATTAATTTTATTGTACGTTCGACACAAGACTATAGTTCAGGTTCACTCTTGAAGGAATTCTCTTATGTACTCATTGACCTTGTGTGTGTGTGTGTGTGTGTGTGTGTGTGTGTNTTTAGGACTCTATTAATCCTAGCTTACAAAACTGTAACTGTGTTATAGCAAGTATAGTTGTGTATGATTAGTTGATATCTACCTGGAACAGCCAAATAGAATTTTAGCCAATTAGAGGTCATCAGTTTGCAAAATTTGTACTGCTGTACAATTCAGTATGTAGCAAGTAACATAATTGATAATTTTGTGCGAAGTTTACAATTAACCAGTAATTGTTATTTCTGTTTATAATACTTGTGGCATATGCAAAAAAAAGCGTATTTGTTTGATATATTTCATATCTCTGATTTCGTACGCGTACATGTCTGGAAAATGGAGAATGGATTTTAACATAATTATGACTGAAATTCCGACATGTGATGGCTATTTCAGTACATGCATAGATGCCATAATCATATGCGGTAATAGAATAACTCCATGACCTATAATTATATCGCATGCATGACTACTTCATGTTTATGGTATACCCGGTATAACAATTTCTCATATATCATGTATTATGTATCTTTCCTCCATTCCTGCATTATGATAAAAGACTAGGGATTTCTCTTATCCTGTTTCTTTCCTCCATATATGTACCAGGTAACACTCAAACCCAATTAGAGTAGCCAATTGTTCCACTGCCATGAATTCACATTTGTATGGCAACTCCATGATGGGTATATACCATCACATAATAATTATTGGGATTGCAGTGCATCATTGTAGTTTACATAAGTAACATAATGATTATGATAGTTGCTGTACCAACTGACCAATTGTTTGTCAACAATCTCTGCAAGAAGATAAAAACGCAAATAATTATCATGCATCTGTTTTAGTACCACAAAGTACTCAACAGCTGCAGTTGTCCATAGCACTCTGCAAGAAGAAGATTGAGGAATTATAAGAGTCCAATGAAATGAAAAAGCTAACTAACCATACTCTTGCATGGTCACATTGTGATAATGCTTTGTCAAAACCTCACCTCATCTCTACACTAGCTGTTTCTGACACATTTGAATTGAATTGAAATGATTTTATTAATTATCTTGCGCACTATAAACATGTAACAACAAGAAAGAATCACACAAAAGGTAGTCCTATGAATGTGCTCTCCAGATAATAAAAACAACAACAACAGTTCAACACAGTTGGACATACATCTGTTTACATTCAAGTATGAAAATTAATATGCATATAAAAATGAAAATAAATTGACAGTAACTAGTTTACATTGCTATAAGTTTTGACCTGAAGCTGGTCACAGAGCAGCTCTCAACAATGTCCTGTGATAATTTGTTCCATGTGTGAGTCGAATTTATGAAGAACGAGTATATCTGAAAACATTTGTCCGTGCCTGAGGTATAGATACTGAGAGGGAGTGACCTCGTAATCTTCTTGATGGTCTCTGAGTGAAATATTTGTTGAACTGGATACAATCAAGATTATTTATGACTTTATACATTCGCACATGAGCCAGTAAGTCTCTCCTTGATTTCAGTGTGGGCCATTTTAAATTGCTACAACGTTCCTCATAGGAAGAGTTGAGTACTTCTTTTTCTCACTGTCCCATTTTGTGTAACACCCACCTAGTTGCTCTTCTTTGTACAGCTTCGATTGACTCAATGCTAGACTGGTGGTGTGGCATCCAAACTGGTGCACAGTACTCCAAATGGGGTCATACAAGTGCTATGTAGGCCTTAACTCTATTGCATAATGAGATTGACCGACTTAGCACATTCAGAATCCGTGTGGCCTTGTTGGCGATGTTGTTGCAATGGGGGACCATTTTAGGTATTTTTGTGTGTGAATACCTAGATACTTAAAGTATCAACGTACTCAAGATTGCTGTTGTTGATGTTGTGCATGACCTTGCATTTGCTTGTGTTCAGATGAAGACCCCATTCAGTTTGAGCCCAGATTTCTAGCCTAGTGAGATCGTCCTTGGCAGTCTGATTTTGTTGATACTTCCCTGTATAGGGTACAATCAGCAGCAAACAATTAAGCAAGTTTGAGATGTCACATGCAGTAACTCTGAATCAATGTTGATGATAAAAATGAGGAATAGTAGTGGGCCCAAAATAGATTCTTGTGGGACTCCCGATGTTATACTCAGATGTTTGACCATCCACAACTCTTTGGTATTGGTTACTCAGGAAACCCTTAATCCACTCTACAGTAACTCCACCGATATGCCAACGGTGCCTAGCTTCAACAATTGCTGGTGTGGTACTGAGTCAAAGGCTTTGGAGAGATCGAGAAAAATTAGGTCATGCAGTATGCTTTTTTCATCATTGATTGCTTTGGTCCATTCATGGACAGTCTCTAATAGTTGAGTTTGGCACGAATGCCATTTCCTGAATCCATGTTGGGTTGCTGCCAGTTGGATGTGAGGAAGTTGTTGTACAGTACACTAGCTAAAAATTTGACAGGTTAGACTAATTGGCCGGTAATTTGAGGTAGTGTGTTTGTTTCCCTGCTTGAACACTGATATCACATTCGCTGTTGTCCAATCCTTGGGTAACTCCCACTATTGAGGGAGTTATTGAACAATATAGCTGCAAGTGGTTCACTGGACAGTTGGTATGCACCCTTTTTCAGCAACCTACCAGGGATTCATCAGGATCACTTGCCTTTGAATCATCAATAACTGCAATACTTCATTGCTCGTAACATCAAGTTTCCTAGTATAAACTTCACTTATGTGTGTGAGCAGCTCATTTCTAAGAGTGTCAAGTTAGGCTGTGTTCTCCCCAACAAAGAATGAGCTGAAGGCTTTGGCCTAGCTTTAGTTAGGGTGATTCCAAGGTGTCTTATCACAGGAAGACGGGTACTTTTATTCCTGACAATCTCTAGCCATCTCCAGAAGGGGCATTGATACTGAGACAGTTTGGAAGAACTTGTGATGGACTCTAGATAATGTGAATGATCTTGTCTTGTGAGGTGACAAATCTTGTTGCTATTTTCTCTGTGTTTCCTGAAGTGTGATGGGTTTCTGGTGCACTTAGGATGGGGGATGAGCTTGATGGTGTCATCTGATAGCCAGTGCATCCGCTTCTTACTCTTCAAGAGACTCAGTGTTCAGCGATACACTGAGAAGAGAATATCTTTGAAGTACTCCCAGTTGTCTTCTATGGATTGACTGCATGAGGAGACATTTGACAGTACCATCTCAATTTTTGAAGTCCTTTCGACTTTTGATAAAGCTTTTTGAGTCAAGAAATTGTGTTTAGGCATGTTTTCTACTTCACAATTTAGTTTGTATCGTGGTTCTAATTAAAGCACACCAAATTTGTGAAGCTTTGACCTTTGACCCTCTACTTTGCGGCGCGGTGTTGTGGCTTCCCTCCAGTGCAGCGTGGAGTCATTGAAGCGCCCAACACTTTTTGTTTGCANTGCAAACAAGAACAGAGAATAGAGTCACAACACACACACATATACAGCTGTGTCATGCTGCCAAGAAACAGGCTATAGCTACAATACAGCCTCGTACCAGGCCACTCCTTTCCTTTTAGTGCTTCATGCTAAGAATCAGTTGAGGCTAGCTAGCTACACCAGCTGCTGGAGTTAGCCTTGTTCCCAGGCCTTCTCCATAAACTTTGCAACTTGTGAAATATAAAATACGTGCCAGTGAAGCCTGGGAATGAAGCTAACTGGAGTAACAAAAAAGCTATTACATGTATACTCGAGTCACTATACGACCTAGAGACATCTACAGAGCCAGGACCTCAATATCAAGGCTAGTGAAGGCAGGGGAGCCTGGGTAAGCTTTGAAGGGATGTGTAAGATTGAAGCTATAGTATGTACAAGCAAACAACTCACCTCTTCACCCTTTTCATGTCTCTCTTTGAACTGGTGCCTGTAAGAGAAGGAGACATGATTGTGTACATAGTGACCTCGATTCCATAATCATTCACGGACATCTCAAGTTGCTTAGAAATAGACATGTACATCTATCAGCTAGCTCACAAAACTCTACACGCAAGCTAATCACAGCTCAACTAGTCGGCTATCATCACACATGGTGCTTACCCATATACCAGCCAGTCGTATGCGAGAGTGAAGTAGAGTGCTTCAGAAGGGGAGAGAGATTGGTGAATCTTACCATCCTGTAAGAGAAACAAAGCAAAACAAAAAACAGATCAATCAGCTACATTAATTCATTGAGTGGGGGGTTACACTGTAGTGACAAAGTACCATTGTTATTAGCAATACAAAGGGTTCCATAGTAACTAGGTGTTGCAAAAATGAAACAAAACCATCACCAATTGTCATAAGGGTGGTGGGAACAAACTCAATAAGTGGACATTCTTTGAACAGACAGTTTCAGAGCCATCTATCTTGACCACTGACACCCCGGGCTGGAGAGATGCCAGCACTATTGGTACCCTCGGTAATGAGGAAATATTAACTTAGAACAAGAGTACAGAAATTGGTACATAGAGTAGCATCGTACACTGCCTCTTCCTTGAGGTGAAGAAATAGAGCATTTTTCTCTTGCCAACTTTTACCCACTACTAGATGCTACTGTAGATCGGGAAATTTTCGTCACTAAAAAATTTTCGTCAACAATCATTACCAACAAAAATTCATTTTGTATGGCAATCTTTACCGAATCTTCCGCAACGACAAAAATTAAACTACACGAAAATTTAACAGGCGAAATATTTTACCAGCGAAAATTTCCCAATGTACGGTATTTATGGCAGAGAAGTTACAAGAGCACAATTAGAGATCACTCGGATAATGTTGATTGCTTAAAAATTGTTGAGTCAGCAATCTTTTCTTGGTGTACACTTTTGTAATGTTGCTGGATCAGCAGAAGAGGATTGCTGACTCAGCAGTGTTTAGCAATCAACGTTATCCGCTTGATCTCTAATTGTGCACTTGCAACCTCCTCTGTCAGTGAGGAAGGACACAATAGTTCACTAACAACAGTACTCTCATTGTCCACAATATCATGAACAAGTGATCTATTTAAAATCGTGGCCCAACTGCTCTGACAGTGAACTACTGTGTCCCATGTCCACTGGTTGCACTCAGTCATCATGGCTCACTTACAGCCCACAAGGAGAGTCTCAGCAGCGATACGAACAGAGGGGTTCTATCCCAGCCCGATATACAGTGGATCAGGATACCACCTTCACCTACAAGGAGACAATAGCAGTTGTAGTGTGTGAATACATGTGAATACAAGTACTGACAATGGCCAAAGCCTCCATACAAAAGATTTGTGAAGAATGCCTTACATTCTACTAGGTATTGAAGTAACATCTTCAGGTAGTTCTGTGTGATCTCGACAAGGTCCCACTCCTGTATGTGAATAAAAAAATTTAATTGACACACACACACACACACGCACACACACACACACACACACACACACACATATGTACATACGTTGAACGGTTGTTTAGATGTCTGCACAGTTCTATAGATAACATCAGGAACACTCAACTCAGCATCTACAAATGGCTATACATTTTTGTGTGTGTGCGTGTGCGTGTGTGTGAAGATAAAACATCATGTGGTGTCAGAATCAACTACCATAAATCAAGAAATTTTTGCACTTTGCTCATGAAAATTCAATGACCCATTACAAAAACATCACAACAGAAATGAAATACAAATGCAAAAAATTTCCTAAAATTAATTACGGTATTTGAAAGTTCAACTTAGAGAATTCTTACACACCTGGCTCCAATCAAACTTTAATGAGACAGGGTTGTACCCATTATCTCTGTAATCCTTGAAGAACTCACAACCTTCATTGACAAAATCGATCATTTCATCAACAAATGAGATGTTACGTACATGTAAGTACTACTAAAGTCTATTCCCATTCACTTGAGCCTTTGTTCTTTCAAAATAATATTATATAACTTTAAAGACAACGTGGAGATTTTGACTGGCAAAGAGTGTCTGATGCTAACAGAATCTATGTGAACTTCGCCATTTTAATGGTACTATCATGTGCTATGACAGTGAGACTACCTGGGCTCATGGTGAATATGAATATACTTTAGCTAAGAAGAATGATCATACAATACAACACAAACAGACAGACAGAGATAGAGAGACAGACAGACAGACAGACAGACAGCTAGAGAGACACTGAAACACACAGCCAACCTGGGTAAGGCATGGAGGCAATGAGGAAGTCAGAGTATCTAGCCCACTTGTCCACCTTCTCCGACGAGCACACACTGCAGACAGAGAATACAGTACATACTCATACATGTAACCAACAATAAAGCAACCAACATCAATACCAACTGCTACATGAACATGTACTGTAGAGGCCAGTTATTGATGTGGCAAGGAAAGAACAAAGGACAAAAGTCCTACATTATATATTGACACATACATTGTAACTTTACTACAGAGCTGGTAAAGGGTTGATGATGTAAAAGTACAATTTAACTTCTGTATCAAACTTCCAGACTCATACCCACTCTTGGTACCAAAATTGGAATACCAGTCGCAGACAATAATAGCTGTTACTAACTGGCTCCTCATTATGCTCATAACTAAGCAACTCAAGTGTGAAATGTGCTCAAGCAATCGTAAAACCATTGAATGCAGGCATAATGCCAGATAGCTTCCTAACGGTGCTCCATCAATAACAAAACCTAATGAGCTACTTAATTTGTGCCAACACCTCCAGATTCAGAATAACAGCACACCTATGTATGCTCAAGTCTAGTACACGCAGCAGTATTGGACAAGTTGAGATATCGAGCTAGAAGTGTTAGTTTTGTCTCTAAAAGTCATAGACTAGCAAAAGATTTGAAAGAACCCGTGAAAAAGACAAGAAGAATAGAAAAAACAACAACAAAAAAACGTGTTGCTTTGCTAAAGAACCAGCTCAGCTTGAATAAAAAATGTCCACTGCATCAGTTCCCCATCTCAGTGTGATGTTGGCTGCACTCCTGTTGCTCCCGACCTTTTCAAGAGCTCAATCTCGTAACCTCACCGTCCTACCCGTCACAACCATCCCCTCCGGCCTAACGGCACAATGTCCAAACACGGCCCAAATCCAAGGAACACTGAACGACATACGATCGACGGTCCAAGACATCGTCCAGGAGTTGTTCCCCCCTCCGCCCCCTTGTGGGGACCCCAGCGTCTGGAGACAAGTGATCCTCATCAACATGTCTGATCCAACACAGGACTGTCCCCCAGGACTGGTATTCACTATGTACGACAACGTAAGGACATGCGGTAGACAGGTGGATGCTCCGTGTTCGGCCATCACGTTCAACGTACCCGGCGGTGGGGAGTACAGTCAGGTGTGTGGGAGGATCCGAGGGTACCAGTGGGGAGAGACAAACGGGTTTTATGACGCTATTGAGCTCATGAGAGACACCATTGACGAGCAGTATTTGAACGGGGTGAGTCTGACTCACGGCGACGAAGGAAACAGGGAACACATCTGGAGTTTTGCTTCAGGACGGTCTCAAACATTTTCAGAGCAATCGTTCCACAGCTCCTTCCTCTGTCCTTGCGACGTACCTGATTCAGAAATGGGAAACATATTGCCGGACTTTATCGCGGACGACTATTTCTGTGAGAGTGGAGCACTTGACTATCCCGAAGATATGCACGCGGATATCTTCCTAGACAACCCTCTCTGGGATGGACAGGGCTGTAGAGCTGAGAGTAGGTGCTGTGGCTTCAACTCTCCACCTTGGTTCACAAAGGAGCTACCAGGACCGACCTCTGACCCTATCGAGTTTCGACTCTGTCTCGGAAGTTTCTCAAAAGAAGTTGACCTTCCAGTCGACCTCATTGAACTCTACGTCCAATGATGAAGAAACAAATCATGGTATTAACTCTTAACAAAGATGAACAGAACTTGACCAGTTTCACTGACGACCTTTTGTCCCCACTCATACAACTGTACAATAAGTCGTGCACGTATGTAAAATAGACATAGAGACCAGTATTGTGTGTTGATGTATTGTATCAGTAGTGAGTATATGTAATTGTTTAGATGATGACAATGGTGACTTGAATTAAGCGTATCAACTGAAATCCATTTGCATTAACTTGGCAACTTTTTACCCAATAACTTAGCCAATCAGATGTTTTTTATCAAACGTTTTTACATTTAAACTTTCGCGGATAAGCTGTGCAACACCCATATATACGTACATTATAGAGAATTTTACGGAAAATAACTTTTGCGAACAAATCATGATCCACGAAAACTGCTACACGGTATGAAAGATTTTTGATCTCCACAACTCTATATTCCATTGATACAAGCACAAATCTCTTAACCAGACAAAAGTTAGTAACACATGAAAATTCAAACAGTCTTTTCTTTACAAACAATCCTAAACCTAAATGAACCCTTTCAATCCCTGCCCAGGCAAATGTCAATAGTTAACAAGTACATGCATGCTTTTCAATGCTTGCTCAGGGAAGTTTCTATAGTAACAGGTACANGCTCAAGCAATCGTAAAACCATTGAATGCAGGCATAATGCCAGATAGCTTCCTAACGGTGCTCCATCAATAACAAAACCTAATGAGCTACTTAATTTGTGCCAACACCTCCAGGTTCACTCTAACAGCACACCTGTGTATGCTCAAGTCTAGTACAAGCAGCAGTATTGGACAAGTCAAGAAATAGAGCAAGAAGTGTTAGTTTTGTCTCTAAAAGTCATAGACTAGCAAAAGATTTGAAAGAACCCGTGAAAAAGAAACAACAAAAAAACGTGTTGCTTTGCTAAAGAATCAGCTCAGCTTGAAAGAAAAATGTCCACTGCATCAGTTCCCCATCTCAGTGTGATGTTGGCTGCACTCTTGTTGCTCCCGACCTTTTCAAGAGCTCAATCTCGTAACCTCACCGTCCTACCCGTCACAACCATCCCCTCCGGCCTAACAGCACAGTGTCCAAACACAGCCCAAATCCAAGGAACACTGAACGACATACGATCGGCAGTCCAAGACATTGTCCAGGAGCTGTTCCCCCCTCCACCCCCTTGTGGTGACCCCAGCGTCTGGAGACAAGTGATCCTCATCAACATGTCCGATCCAACCCAGGACTGTCCCCTTGGACTGGTATTCACTATGTACGACAACATAAGGACGTGCGGTAGACAGGAGGATGTTCCGTGTTCGGCCATCACGTTCAACGTACCCGGTGGTGGGGAGTACAGTCAGGTGTGTGGGAGGATCCGAGGGTACCAGTGGGGCGAGACAAACGGGTTTTATGATGCTATAGAGCTCATGAGGAACACCATCGACGAGCAGTATTTGAACGGAGTGAGTCTGACTCACGGCGACGAAGGAAACAGGGAACACATCTGGAGTTTTGCTTCGGGACGGTCTCAAACATTTTCAGTGCAATCATTCCACACCTCCTTTCTCTGTCCTTGCGACGTACCTGAAATGGGAAACATACTGCCGGACTTTATCGCGGACGACTATTTCTGTGAGAGTGGAGCACTCGACTATCATGAAGATATGCCCCCGGATATCTTCCTAGACAACCCTCTCTGGGATGGACAGGGGTGCAGAGCTGGGAGTAGGTGCTGTGGCTTCAACTCTCCACCTTGGTTCACAAAGGAGCTACCAGGACCGACCTCTGACCCTATCGAGTTTCGACTCTGTCTCGGCAGTTTCTCAAAAGAAGTTGACCTTCCAGTCGACCTCATTGAACTCTACGTCCAATGATGAAGAAACGAATCATTGTATTAACTCTTAACAAAGATGAACAGAACTTGGACCAGTTTCACTGACCACCTTTTGTCCCCAATGTACAACTGTACAATAAGTCGTGCACGTATGTATAATAGACATAGAGACCAGTATTGTGTGTTGATGTATTGTATCAGTAGTGAGTACATGTAATTGTTTTGATGATGACAAAGGTGACTTGAATTAAGCATATCAACTAATCCATTCGCATCAACTTGGCAACTTTTCCCCCAATAACTTTTAGCCAATAACTTAGCCGACCAGATGTCTTTTAGCAAACATTTTTACATTTTAACTTTCGCGGATGAGCTGCGCAATGCCCATATGTATGTACATTATAGAGAATTTTACGGAAAATAGCTTTTGCGAACAAATCGTGATCCACGAAAACTGCTACACGGTATGAAAGATTTTTAATCTCCACAACTCTATTCCATTGATACAAGCACAAATCTCTTAACCAGACAAAAGTTAGTAACACATGAAAATTCAAACGGTCTTTTCTTTACAAACAATCCTAAACCTAAATGAACCCTTTCAATGCCTGCTCAGGAAAGTTTCTATAGCAACAGGTACATGCATGCCTCAGGCAAGTGAATATGAATGAAAATGGTCTTTAAAAGAGAAAGAAACAAACTTACTGCACGCCATATTTGAGTTTCTTCTTCTCCACCATGAGGTCACAGATGAGAGACACTTTGAGGCTCTTGAGCAGCTGCACATCTTGACCCCTCACCTTACTCAACAACACCCACTCCCTAGATGTATGGATGTATAGATGTATGGATGTATGCATGAAGATGGATGTATGGGCATGTATGGGAGTCAGTAGAGCAATTCCCCATCCTATAATTTTTGTGACCATGTACTATGGGGACAATATTTCAGTCAATCCATTCATCATAATTTTATGGACATATATAGTGTACATGGCCAATGAACTCAGATGATTCTACTGTAAAGTATACAGTTAGTTTCATTTCAAGGTCCTCTGTATGCTGTTATTGTTCAAAGGATAAAACTTCAACAATCTTAAATAGATTTGGTAAGGATTATCAATGCACTCAGCTCAGAGCATAGCCTGGGTAGGGAGGCTACCCATTGTCTATGATCATAAGTGTACCAAGTGAACTCAACTCACGAGGAGGTTCCGTTGGTAGTCTGAGGAGTCCCGGGAATTCCAGTAACAGTCTCAGTAGAGGGTGTGGCACTGATAGCTCCAGCCCCTCCCCCTTCAGCCGTGGTACAACCTTGATCCCCACCGCCAGCACCGCTCTGATCCCCTGCTGACCCCAATGACCCCTCACCACCTGAGACACACATACAAACACAATTTTTACACAGTTGGATTAAAAACAACAGACTTGTGTTGGCTAGCCTCATAAAACCAAGCTTTTATCACTTTCTGTACTAAAAAGACCCAAATCGAAATAGACACAGAAGTAGGGAAGGCCCTGATTTATGAAGCTATGTGCTAACTTCATTCCCTGCCTAAATACATCTGACAAGATAAAAGGGGAGAAGGCCTGAGAACAAGGCTATAGACATACTGTGAGGATTGATGTTCTATCTATCATCTCTTATCTAGACAAATAAGTGACTGACCAAGTCAAGGGAAAGTTTTACCCATACATCAAGTATTGCATTCATGATATCAACACTGTACATTGGCATATATAGATCTATGCATGAGTTATAAACACTAGTTACCAGTGAATATCCAGTCAACACCCGACCTCCCATAGAGTTCAGCCATGGTGGACAAAGTTGCTGATCTACAAATATTCTGTAAGAGAATGAAAAGCACAATCAAACAATACAGACTATGTTGCCTACTGACACTTTATACAAGTTTATACTCTATAGCTACAATATTAGCAACAACATGGCATTCATAAAACTGATGCAGATCTGTAAATATCCTAGGGGAGAACAAAAAAAAAACACAATCAGCCATTAATTTGTAAGGCCTTATACAAGCTAGACAAAAATTTTACTACATGATAACTATAGTAATAGCATTCAAAATTAGTCATAAGACTATGTATATACAGCCTTATCTTTTGCTGAGTTAAGTTTTTCTCACCTTGTTCTCAAACAGGATGACTGGCATGACAAACCGTGACCTACATCGTGCAAAACGGGCCGTTGTCATCAGCTCCTTCAACTGGGATGTGTTGTTCACTATAGCAGCACTGTAAATGGAAAATTCAGTTTAAATGGAGTGATAACATCATCTGAATTTGGTGGGGAAAAGCTTAGCAACCCAAGTTTTCAGGAGTAACCATGTACCACTATGAAGGAAGGTAGTTGTGTGCAAATATGGATTATGAACAAGCCTGTGTTTCTGTGTACACACAAACCTGACATGGGCACAGCATGAAAAGTATGTGACATTGTATTCAGTAGCTAGCAATTTTGATACACTCCTGCATGTAGCACACTGAAGGCCCTCCTCTCTTTATATACATGCTAGGGTACAGTAGCTTCAATCAGGCTCTCGCTCACTAATTTTTTTCCACATACAAATTATTATCTGTAGGAGAGAGCCTGGTTTGGGGCTATTAAAGGCTACAGTACCTTGTGCTTCCAACTCTTGTTGAGGTTTCTCCTTCTGGTTGATGGAGGTGGCCTTCAATGACCACTAGCTCTGAGGGATAGTGGCCACACAGCTGACCAAGCTTGTTATCAATGACCTAGCCATGTACGTGTGTATGTATAATAATATTATATGAAAAAATACTAAATCATTGGAAAAAAATCTTCAGATCAATCTAGCTGGGATTGGAACCCAGGTCTTTCACATGTACAGGTATGTAAGCTAATGCATGCATAGTGAAAGTACACACTGGTGCACATGTTAAAACAACAGCAGAAGTAGTAGTAGTAATAGTCAAGAGATGTTGCACAATATTAGCGTACACACTAGTTTATGTTTACGCAAGAGAGAACAACTTACTTCAATCCTGTAGTCTCTTCCGATGAGATGAATACATCGCTTGTGAATGATTTCATACTGTGAAGTAATTTTAAGCAATCAAGCATAAATTATTATGGGGGCAACACTATAGCTCTTGCACGACTTGATATCTCATATTTTCAACAAACTTCACATGCATAGACAGCTACTTAGACTACAAATTATACACCTCTTCTGCACAACAGCTTTTATACTTTATACAGAATAAAAAGAGTGAGTATGAAACAGATAATTTATGAAGCTATAAAATTATTTCAGGAGTCTGGTTAGTTTGTTGCTTACCCTTCTGTCCACGTTCTTAGCTTTGTAGACATTCTTGACAAAGAAGTCCAACAGCTCGTGTAGACATTGCTCTGAAACAGCACTGTCTCTGTATACAGCGTCTTCTGAACTTTCTAACGTTTCTGCCATTCTTGCTGATGTGCATTATTTAGAACAATTACGCATTAATTTTTACACGCGCTAATAAGTGAAAATCGGGGATTCCCCTTATCAACAAAAATTAATGTAACACAAACACAAAAGTGACAGATGTAGACAGCTTGTGCAAGTTTATGCAAGTTTTGAAATGTCCTCATAAGCTACACCTTCAACCAGACGCCCTCGAGCTGTTCCCTAATATTGATAAAAAAAGGAGAACAGTGAAATCACCTATTGTAACTGACACATGATCCAAGTTGCATAACTTCAGTGTAAATGCTCCACAAGTGCAAGCCTGCTCTGTTAGCAGGTGATAACCGTATCCAACAATGGAACAGTAGCCTGGGAACGAGACTACCATTCACCACTGATGAGATAAGCTCTTTGCAGGCACACAATTGAATTCACAATGAGTGTACCGAGTACAATACAAGCCAGTGTATTATCATCTTACTTGATCAATTTTGACAGAGACACTGGAGTTTCTTTCATCAAGATTCTCAAGAATGGCTCTGAGTCCTCTATAGGCACCATTCACAATCAACACTGGTCTACCTGCACAAGCCACACATACACATCCCATGTGATTTACAAAGCCTACGACACTAGGTAACATGTACAGGGAGTTTGATTCTGAAGAATCTAAGTACAGAAAAACAAGGCAATCTGTTAGCCTCATTCCCAGATTCTTCTCTCAAAAAATGTGTTCTTCAAAAAAAAAAAAAAAGCAAAGAATTACAGCCTGGCCATGGGAACGAGGCTAGCAGTCCTGTGTGTGCCCAGAAAAACAACAACCACTATAATGTTGTAGAACAGCCAAATGTGCTTTCTATTTCCAGCTACTATTTGCAGTGGGAATGACACTATGTGATGGTGTGATGCCCATACTCGTGTGCTCACTCACCTAGGGCTGGTATGACAGTCTCGAGGTGCGACTGATCAATCTTGATCTTATCCCCTGACTTCAACATGCGCACAATCCCGGTGTACTTGTCCTTCACCTCCACAACCACACCCTTCTTCTTGAAGAACTTCTCACCCAGCTTCTCGTGCAGCACCTTCACAATGATACCCTAATATACACAGCACAAACAACATACGGTAGCTAGTAATTATTATAGGGGCATGACAGGAGCTGGGGGTGAATTGTGCATGAGATATAGAAAATATGTCTATGCATGGTGTATAAGGTGCTTTGCTTCTATACTTGGCTTTACATAATACACTGCATGGCCATTGATATACTGTACTTTGACATCTCATTTCAAAAGCTAAGAATTCAGGTAATTTACACCATGCATATCATAGCTAATACAGAAGCTACATGTACATTTAACATCTAGATTCATACACAGCCACCACACCTACCTACCTCTGCCAACCAATTGTCTCTTCTGTTTTTCTTTTCTTTCGTTTGTTCCTCCATCTATTTATAAGAGCACAAAAATGTTACTTTCCATCACACTTACAGCACATAATATGTAGTAATGACCTTACCATTCGTATTTCCTCTAATGCTGTCAATTTTCTCTTCCTGCTCTCTTTGGAACCTTTCTCCTTCTTCTTAGAGGACAGGGCAGATGAGGACATCAGAGCATTGGGAAGCACTTCAACCCTGCAAAGAAATCAGCAAGTGTGTGCAACAAGTCCATCATTTGAGTAATTGTCCTAGAAGTGTGAATATTATAAAAAAAACTGTCTTAGTTCATCTCCAAAATATAAAAGTATGTGTTTTTAAAAGAGGAGGCCTGAGCTAAATATTAGATTTACTCACTTTCCAGTGACTGGTTTGCTCCTCACAAACCCTCCTTTCCCTGATGATGAAGAAGATGATGGTTGTCCGGCCTCCTCTCCTCTCTCTCCACCACTGCCCACCTCCATCAAGCCACCTGACCTCCCTCCACTCTCACCACTGCTAGAGCTGCCACCAGTGCTGGCCAAATCACCACCACTAGCAGTAGTAGAGGAGGAGGAGACTGGGGGACCAAGAGCCAAGTTGAATGTGACCTTTTCTTCTTCATCTTCTCTCTGTAGCTCGGTGTAGATGGGCTCACTGTCATCCTCTTCTCTCAATGTGGCGACTGCTCTGGCCATCTGCTGTTCAATGGCCTTCTGTGTCCTCTCCTCATCATCTTTGTCCATCTTTTTCTTCTTGTCTGCGGCCTACAGCCACAGGTACAAAAACAAGAATATACACATGCTTACAATTGACTCAGCTTATCACTAAAGTCCACCTGGTTTGAGAATGCCAGTAATAACTTTCTAAATATCCAACCGATTTAAAAATTCCAAGCACCATTGGAAAACATTTGTCCTCTCCGTTCTTCTGGTTGCTTTTCGTCCTCTCCGTTGTTTTGGTTGCTTTTCCAGCTTCCTAGGCCTTACCAGTCAAAAGTTAGCTGTTTTGCCCAATATCAAAAGTATATTGCTATAAATCTCATTATTTCACTTCCGGCGGCACTCTCAAACCAGACAGAGTTTAGTTGTTTTTTTTTAGAATTTGACATAACATTGATTAAAATTTGAAATTGATTGGTTTTAACATCGATAAGCTTTAACATCGATTAAAATTTGACATTCTGTCATGATTCTAGAACTTACAGCTTGTCTAGCCAGGGTCTCTGGACTTCTATCAATGTACTTGATGTACCATCCTTTTTCAGTTGGCTCCGCCTCACAGATACCTACAGTAACACACACACACACACACACACACACACACACACAATATCAAGATGTGAGCATTGATGACTAATGATATACTCTCTAAAAACCTTCTCTCCCTAGAAACATCACAAATCCAGTGAGTGTTGTCCACTATAAATAAAAAAAAAGAGATAAACATTGAAACATACTGAAATGTAATGCAAAGTACATACCGTATAGCGGGTAATTTTCGCAGGGGAAAAATTTTGCGTTTTCGTCTTGAATAGAAATTCGCGGGGGGAATTTTCGTGGATTACGTCTCAACTATACGTGACGACCAAATACCTTACAAATTTCATGGGGGGAAATTTTCACGGAAAGCTGCCAAACCGCGAAATTCGCAAAAAATTTTCCCCCACGAAAATTTCCCGCTATACGGCATGTACATACATACATACATATGATAGTTGCATTACCCTTAAGTGGTGGGCACTTAAAGCATGGTCGAGTGCCCCCACTTAAGGGCATGCAACTAGTTTGCTTGCCATTGACCACCTGTGACCCCTAGTTACTCTAAAGTCACCTCCATCCATCCAGTAACCGGCAATGAAACTTTGGTTGCTAGGCAATGACAAGCAAACAAACACACACACACAGTCTTGATATACTCTCCATTGACTCACTCGTGTTGCATTCATGTGAACATGCTCCTTGTCCTTGATGTAGGTCTGGTACACCTCATTAGCAAGCACCCTGCGAGTACCTGGACAACAAGAGAAGAAGAGGAGTTATAAGAATGCAATGAAATGAAAGAGCTAACTAACCATACTGGAGTCTCAAAAGTTGCATAAAATCTCTGAAGAATAACCTGTAGGAGAATATGTGGGTGGGTCGGTGAGAAAGAGAGAGACATTTAAACAAAAAAGATACATTTTACAACAGACGGTCAAGTGTTTTCAACATCAAGCTATGATTGAACAGTTAGTTACTTATCTGACTTATATGGTGGGAACTTACTCAGAGTAAGAGCCAATAAATCGGCCTGGGTTTTCAGCTACTAGGAGTAGCTGTCTCTGGTGGGACTCTGATGTGATGTGACACTTGAAGCCATTCTGTATGGAGAAAAGTAGAGATGATCACATCAAGAGCAGACTTTTGCTTTGTCAAAACAAAACCTCACCTCATCTCTACACTGTTTCTGACACATTTGACAGTACCATCTCAATTTTTGAAGTCCTTTCGACTTTATCCTGTTTGATATAGCTTTGGGAGTCAAGAAATCGTGTTTAGGCATGTTTTCTGCTTCGCAATTCTATACAGTTCGTTCTTCTCTTTTACACGTCAGCAATATGGTGTTTCTAATTAAAGCACGCCATTTTTTTGTGAAGCTTTGGACTTTGACCTTTGACCTTTGACCCTTTACTTTGCGGCGCGGTGTTGTGGCTTCCCAGTGCAGCGTAGAGTCATTGAAGCGCCCAACATTTTTTGTTCGCACAACCCGAACACTCTGGAGGTGACCACGCTAAAGTAAGACATACTAGACTTGTTGCAATATACCATTGTTATTGATAATTGTATATTAACTGTCTAACAAGAATAATTTCAAAACGAAATATGGTTCATGAATCATGCATGAAGATCTGACCTTGGTTTATCAAGTTGAGATTTGCATGAATATCGTTTTTAGCTGTGTACATGTAGATATTATATGTGCATTGCAAACTATGGGGGTGTGTCTGGGGTGTGTTGCTGCCAATCCATGAACCTCAGTATATAGTATGATGCAATTTCCTCTGTCTACAGAAGATGGCATCCACCATGAGAGTCCTATGGCCAGGCCATGGTAGACAGTCACTGTCAACCACACTACAGACCTACTGTTCTCACAAGTGTGCCACTACCAGTGCTAGTTGGAGCCTTCTCAGAGGCAGATGTCTCTCCACAACTCCTCCAAGACACGATGGCAGTGTGTTGGCCATTCGCAGGGAGGAGACCAGTGTGTGGGAAAGAAGAGCTCCTCTCAATCCAAACCAAGTGCAGACTCTGGTGAAAGATGGAGTAAAGGTGAGACTGGTTTTAGACATGTGGCTGGTTTGGTTGAACCATGGATATAGCATCCATGGTTGAACTCATTGCCCTCATTGTGTGGTCAATGGTGTCATATTAATTAGCTCCACATTAGGCTTGTGGGTTTCTCCTTGAGAATGGCTATTGTTCATGACTCTGTGCTCTTTGTTGCATACTACGTAACTATGAATTATACTCTGCTATTATACTACCTGTACCTAAAGAGGGTCCACTTGTAAATTGTGTTCTCTATAACAAGTTGTATTATACAAAATTATGTACCCCTTTTGTACCTTGTACTAGTTGTTTTCTGATACCATCCTAGTTGGGGGACAGGAATCAAGGTGTGTATGTCTTCATATTATACGCGTGCAGGTGTTGGTGCAGCCATCCTCTCGAAGGGCCTACTCTGTTCATGAGTATGAAGCAGCTGGTGCTATCATCACTGATGACCTCTCTGAGGCTGATACCATCCTAGGTAAGTACATCATTGCATGTTCTGTATTGAATTGAACAACAAAGAAAGGGTCATACAGAGGTTACATGAATAACGTTTGTGAGGTGCTTCCCAGAGCTACATGACACAGACAAGATCAATGTAGAAGAGCTAGAAAAGATACTAAATGTAGTAGCTGTGGAGGCTTGAAAGCATACAGTAGAAGGTGAAGGGTGTCTTGTTTTGAGTGATAGGAATGCAGGTTTAAAGATTTGTTACTCATCTGGAATGTTGTAATTAACACAGTTAGAAATGTGTTCCATTTTTTGGCATGGATCACACAGCAAGCTAGTATTCTGTTTTCAGAAAGTTCACCACGAAGCCTTTTATTGCCCATCCAGTGGTTTGTGTTTGGTTAATCCAAACAATAATAGGGTTTGCTATTGTGGTCCTGGAGTTGTTTGACTAGACCACAAGAAAATTTACACACTTCCCTCCATCAATTGTTTCAGCTCTAATCAGTGCAACTATATATAGTCCTTTGAACCACTAGTTCAAATTGTGTGTAAATGGCCTAAGCTCTAATGCGCTTCAATGTCAATATGACTGTAATAAACTCAACATGCCAAAAATGCTCAGGTGTAAAGCAAGTCCCAGTGGAGAACCTCCTGCCTGACAAGACCTATGTCATCTTCTCTCACACCATCAAAGCACAGGCTGAAAACATGCCACTGTTGGATGCCATCTTGGAGAAGGTATTATTATATTGACAATCTTACCACAATCCCTATACCAAACATCTGAACCTGCATGAACACTAATGTATTATATACCCATTCAGTACCCTATTTACTTCGTACAATCATCATGTATGAAATAATCACTGATATTTATGAGACGAATTAAACTTGGCTCTCTTCATTGTTTCAGGGTATTCGTTTGGTGGACTATGAACGTATTCTCAACGATAGTGGCCACAGACTAGTGGCGTTTGGGAAGCATGCTGGGGTGACTGGAATGATCAATATGCTACACGGATTGGGACTGAGACTGTTAGCTCTTGGGCACCACACTCCATTCATGGTGAGAAATTTTGTATAAAAATGGCTCCTTCCTTCTCAGTAAGTGAGTGAGTGCATAGATTATCTAAACATAATTATACCTAGCCTCTATTGTCTGTGGTGAGCGAATGGAACATACACAATAGCAGTGGTCTTTTTAAAAAAACATGTATTATGGTATTGGACTGTAAAATTCGGAAGTGTGCATGGGAATAGAGGATATACGACACGAGTGCGCTTTTGCTGAGCTGGCAAGTCTGTTAATTGCATTCCAATCATGTGACCACGATACTTGTACAATGAGGGCTGATCACATGCACCTGATTGCCAGCTCAGGAAAAGGAGAAATCGTGTTGCACTTCCTCTGCACGTGTTCTTAAGATAAATCTTTTCTTTTCTCTTTCCATTTCTTGTTCATTCTATATAGCATGTTGGTTTGGCTCACAACTATCCCTCTAGTAGCTCAGCGAAGGCGGCCATTGCCTCTCTGGGTAAGGAGATCCAGTATGGTCTGATACCGGAATCACTGGGACCTCTCGTGTTCACATTCACAGGAGCCGGGAATGTATCTCAGGTAGAGTGTTGGAATGTATTGTAGATCGGAAATCTTCACCACTGACACAAGTGGCGAAAATTTAAAGTGTATGGTGATCTTTACTGAATTGGTTGAAATGACGAACATCAAAACAAACAAGAAAATATTTTATCAGCGAAAATTTCCTTATCTATGTTCTCTTGTGATATCTATTGAGTAAGAATGAATAGTTAATGATCTAAGATTTGGCCACATTGTTAAAGTATAGGCATTCTTGCATGGTGTGGTCTATTCTGAAGCTAAGTTTATCTGTGTATTATCTTTTTCTCACTAGGGTGCTCAAGAAGTGTTCAAGGAGCTGCCTCATGAGTACGTCTCTCCCAGCAGTCTGAAGGACGTGGTGGAAACTGGGGACATGAGGAAGGTCTATGCCACGGTCGTCGACAAGGGAGACCATCTGGTGAGAAAGGATGGTGGGGCCTACAGTGACGAGGACTATGCTGCGAATCCTCATGAATATGAGGCAAAGTTTCCCGATATGGTGAGAGATAAATTATGGTATCCAGGTTTCATGAAGGGTTAAATATTAATTTACACATAATAATTTACATGCTGTTTTAAGCTCTACAGTACTTTCTTGAAGCTCCAGATATGCCACTCATGTGAGACATGTGTGTCAACAGATAAACAAACATATGTGTGAATGGTTATACACACTTCCCGTATTTCAGATATTTAGAGATTACGTTCAAAGTTCATGAATGATGTAATTGTGAAAAATTGAACTGCATGTACACTTGTACAGTAGATATTGGTACAGCTACTTTAATTAGTGCAGTATAAAATTTTGTCAGATGATTGCTGCTGAACCAAACTATACAAAATCACAAAATCTCACTTTTGATGGGGGCATAAGGTTGAACCATTCATACATGCATCTATCGATCTACATCACCTCCCACTCCTCACACATGCAGATTGCTCCCTATACCACCTGCCTCATTAACGGTGTGTTCTGGGCTCCAGGGACCCCTCGACTTCTCACCATCGACCAGAGCAAGTCACTTCATCCTAAGGAGTACGACAAAGAGAGTATAAAGTACATCGGAGTGCCGCCATTGCCTCAGAGAATGCTGGCTATAGCTGACATCTCATGTGATTTTAATGTAATGCATATTGCTAGCTTGTGAATAATTTGTTTAATCTTAATCACAAAAATAATGACTTACTCTCTCTCTCTCTCTCTCTCTCTCTCTCTCTCTCTCTCTCTCTCTCTCTCTCTCTCTCTTGTCCTCCTTCCGCCACTTAGGGTTCTCTGCAGTTCATGCAGTCAGATTGGGTCACTACCATAGACAGTCCTTTCACCATGTACAATGCCCACACCAACAGTGTCCACAATGAGTAAGTTAAGTTACAATATGTGCCATGGTACTGGAGTAGCCCCATAATTCAAGCCTTCCTTGCTCCTGCACATTAATTGTAAATGGATACAAACATAAGCTCAAGTGGCAAGTTTTAAGTCGTCACTGTGGATTTCATAGCTACCAGTCGTCTGCAAGCACTCAAAAATACTGGGCAGTGCGTTGCTTAGATTTAGGTAGAATTTCGAGCGTTGAAGTTTTTGCGTTCGAAAGTTTCTTTGCCAAAAAGTTAACCTGACTAGCACAGCTCCCCACTTACCAAAGTGTTCACAAAAAACTGTGCCGTTGATCGTTTCTATGCAGCTTCTTTTATATGTTAGCGACAGTTTTGTTGATTGGTTAAAATTCGCGTGCAAATTGACTACAGTATAGCACAGTTAGCTGAGCATGGCCTGAAAAAAGTATGCAATAACCATCCGTGTAATACAGGAGAATATTACCCAGCTACTGACCAATCAGATTGCTTATGAAACACTAGTCATGTAATATATAATTTTATGTTATACTGATGTAATAAAAGGAGCTGGCCATCATCTTGTAAGTAAAGGTTGTCGTATCACATTTCACCTAATATGCATGTGCATCCATATTCCTGTGGCTACAATGTCTAAATTCCTCGCACTGACATATTGACCACTTCATTTGTTATGACATTGGTCCTACAATCTCTCATATACTGTATGTATAGACTCCCCCCATTCATTTAGCACTGCCAAGCATTTGAACCCTTACAGTGATGGTAGCCAGAACGTAACTGCCGATATTGATCTATATTACTAGGGGGTTCCAGTAATATGAGAGTTACATGTAAATTTGTTGTTATATTCCATCTCCACCGGTGCATGGGTTACGTCACAAATGATTGTATACATGTAGGTTATACTGTACATAGTTGCTGTGGCTAACTGACCAATCACATTTGGTTTTCAAGGCCACATTCATGCTGATAAAAGTTAGAAACAAGGGAGTAACTATAAGTAGAAGTTACAACAGCCATTGAAAACATTCTGGTTTTAGTGAAGTGCTTTGGTCATGCAAACCCAAATTTGTGTTTTTCTCCTTTTTCAACTCTTAGTTGCACTATGTGCAGCTCAGAATTCAAATCAACATGTTTGCGAAACACCCTATGAACCAGTAATGTGTGCAAACAGTCTTGGACATACCCATGTGCCTTTTGACTGCAATGTTAGTATCCCATCTGACTGTCCTCGTTCGTGGAAGGCTGGAGTGTTTGCTGGACAATCTGCAGCTGAACCATTGATAGATCTGGACTTCATCAAGTGTATGGAAGGCTTTTCTGAATGTGGCTATGTCCCAATCATCGAGAATACTGGTGAAGTTCTCGGAAACAGTGGGGTGACAATTGGAATTGGAGTTGATTTAGGAACAAGGGATCACAGTTCCCTTTCAGCACTTGGAGTTGAAAATTCCACATTGGACAAGTTGGAGCCATACTTTGGTTTGCAAAGGAACGATGCAGCTTGTGCTGCAATAGAATTACCTCTAACATTGACCAGTGCTGAAGCTATCTCTCTCTCGATGGCTGTAAAGAATGAGATAGTCACCAATGTTGAAATACAGTATGATGCTCAGAGAGACAGAGATGCTTTACCTTTTGCCTCCCTTCCCCGAGGTATTCGCACGGCAATAGCTTCTGTTTTGTTTCAATATGGTAGTGAGTCAAGAGTTCCGATGTTCTGGGGTCATGTCATCAGCAACAACTGGGAAGAAGCGATCGAGGAACTTAGGGATTTTGGAGACAATTTTCCGAGAAGAAGAAACTACGAAGCAGACATTCTTGAGGCAGCTGTAGCTGACTGTAGGCGATCAATAGATGCTGTGTTCCTGCTTGATGAATCTGGCAGCATCAGTTTCAGTGACTTTTCATTGAGCTTGGATTTTATAGAAGGCATTATCAATACTTTTCCAAATGAAAACGTTGGTGGGGATAGTGGTACCAATTTTGGACTATCACTTTTTAGTTCTGGATACAGGTCTGTATTTTATCTCTCAACCTTTGACTCTAAAGATGAATACTTATCTGCTGTCAGTGGTGTAGATAAAGATTTAGGTACTACCAACTTGGGCACAGCACTTACTCAGATCTTGGCCGACCAGTTTAATGAATCACGAGGATTAAGACCAGAGGATCAAGGAATACCACGCATTTTGATTGTATTGACAGATGGAGAGTCACATGACTCTGTTGTACTACCAGCTGAAGTTATTCGCAGTCAGAACATTGTTATCTACGCTATAGGTGTGGGGAGTTATAATGGAGACCAGTTGAGAGCCATGGCATCTTCTGAATCACACATCTACACACTCACTTCGTTTCAAAATTTAGCCGACTTTGCTGGAACTCTAACAGCAGCATCCTGCCATGAATCTCGTCCAGTGAATGTTGACTCATTAATCACAGCTAGTGTGCAAAAGGATGCCTATCAGTATTACAGCTTTAGCGTGATTGAGGGTAAGAATCTGAAGATTGAGGTCAATGATACAAGTGGAAGCACCCTAATTTTTGCTTCTCGTGATAATCCACATCCTTTTGAATTTGACAATGTTTTCGGTTTCACATACTCTATCAGCAAAAAGACAATCATCATTTCACCGATCATTGAACCTTCTGATAGTATGGAATTGAAACAGCAGACAACACCAGCTAGTCCAGAATCGTTTATTATTTACATCTGTGTGAAAGCAGTGACAGTAACTGCAACATTTGTGCTCAAGGCAACTGTGTGTGATCCATCAGTATGTAGCGAAGGGACAAATGAAGTCATACCAACCACAGTTGAGCCTACAACACAGATGAGTGAGCTAGAGGAAGCAATGTGTGATCCGGCCATTTGCAAAGGTTTTACATTCAAAATGTCAATGCTACCCTTAGTGCTTGGTTTGGTTGTTATATTTCAAGGAGTGCTGCATTGAGATTTGAGAAATACCACTATAATTATAATTGTATTGTGCTTATAGCATTATATGATTTTAAGACTCTCAATCCTGTAACTTGCAGAACTGTAACTGTACATATTGTTGTGTATGATATTTAATATATGTAAGTTGCTAAATTCCAACTTAAAAAATATTATCTATATGCATGTCATGCATGTCATGTGTGATAGTAATGATTCTACAATTTCAAGTAATAGACCACTGCATGCATGCATGGTATATTTCCCACTGCATGATGTAAAGATATGCCTACCTCTTCAACTACTATATAGCTTTCACTGGTATTGAAGCACATTAAAGTATTTTAACGTGAAAATTTTCCAATTTACAATATTGTGTTCCTTTCATGTCTAAAAAGGTTGTTGATAAGTGACTGTAACAGCTATGCCACTAGGACTCTACACTTTGGTTGTAAAATTTAATAGTATGCAGTTATCATAGTTTAGATCTTTATAAAAGTTGGAACTGTGCATGCAATGTTTGATTAGAAACAGCTCTAGTTTTAGTGAAGTACATTGGTCATGCAAAGCCAAATTTTCGCCTTTCTTGTTCTGTTTCATCTCTTAGTTGCACTATGTGCAGCTCAGAATTCAAATCAGTATGTTTGCAACACACCCTACGAACCAGTAATGTATGCAAACATTCTTGGACGTACCCATGTGCCTTTTGACTGCAATGTTAGCACCCCATCTGACTGTCCTCGTTCGTGGAAGGCTGGAGTGTTTGCTGGACGATCCGTAGCTGAACCATTGATAGATGTGGACTTCATCAAGTGTATGGAAGGCTTTTCTGAATGTGGCTATGTCCCAATCATCGAGAAAACAGGTGCTGTTGTTGGAAATAGTGGAGTGACAATTGGAATTGGAGTTGATTTAGCAACAAAGGATCGTAGTTCCCTTTCAGTGCTTGGAGTTGAAAATTCCACATTGGATGAGTTGGTGCCGTACTTTGGTTTGCAAAGGAACAATGCAGCATGTGCTGCTATAGAATTACCTCTAACGTTGACCAATGCTGAAGTAACCTCTCTCTCAATGGCTGTACTGAATGACACAATCACCAATGTTGCAATGCAGTATGATGCACAAAGGGATAGTGAGGCTTTACCATTTGCCTCTCTGCCTCGAGGTATTCGTACAGCAATAGTTTCTGTCTTGTTTCAATACGGCAATGAGTCAAGAGTTCCAATCTTCTGGGGTCATGTTATCAGCAACAACTGGGAAGAAGCGATCAAGGAACTTAGGAATCTTGCAAGTGAGGATGATTTTCCAAGGAGAAGAAACTATGAAGCAGACATTATTGAGGCAGCTGCTGTCAATTGTACTCGATCAATTGATGCTGTGTTCTTGCTTGATGAATCTGGCAGCATCAGTCCTTCTGACTTTTTGTTGAGCTTGGATTTTATAGAAGAAATTATTAGTATTTTTCCAGATGAAAATGTTGGCGGAGATAATGGTACCAATTTTGGACTTTCCCTTTTTAGTTCTGGATACAGGTCTGCATTCTTTCTCTCAACCTTTGACTCTAAAGATGAATACTTACCTGCTGTCAGTGGTGTAAGCAAACTTTCAGGTGGTACCAACTTAGGCGCAGCACTAACTCAGATCTTAACTGACCAGTTCAATGAATCACGAGGATTAAGACCAGAAGATCAAGGGATACCACGCATTTTGATTGTATTGACAGATGGACAGTCATCAGACTCTGTTGCAATACCAGCTGAAACTATTCGCAATGAAAGCATTGTTATCTATGCTGTAGGTGTGGGGAATTATGATGCACAGCAGTTGAGTGATGTGGCATCTTCTGAATCACATATCTACACACTCGATTCATTTCAAAATTTAGCCGACTTTGCTGGAACTCTAACAGCAGCATCTTGTTACGAATCTCGACCATTAAATCTTAACATGACAATAACATCTAGTGTACAAAAGGGTGCCTATCAGTATTTCAGCTTTGTCGTGAGCCTGGGAGACAATCTTATGATAGAGGTGAACGACGTGAGTGGAAGCACTCTGATGTTTGCTTCTCGTGATAATCCACATCCTTCCGAATTTGACAACGATTTCGGTTTCACTTACTCTACCACCAACAAAGTGATCGTCATTTCACCAACCACCGAATCTTCCAACAATGTGAGAAGGAAGCGACAGACTCCAGACTCGAGTATGGTTTACATGTCAGTGACATCAGAGACAGAAAATAGTGCATTTGTGCTTGAGGCCACTCTGTGTGACCCATCAGAGTGCAGCGAAGGGACAAATGAAGTCGTACCAACCACAGTTGAGCCCACTGCACAGACCGAACAGCCTAGCACCTCAAGTGAGCCAGAGGAAACAACATGTGATCCAGCCGTTTGCAAAGGGTTTACACTCAAAATGTCAATGCTATCCTTAGTGTTTGGTTTGGTGGTTGTATTCACTTTCTTCCGTGGATTACTTTGAAAGGGTTGAGATTTGAGACTTGCCTATTTATGTTAGACATTATAATAGTAGCGTTAGCATTCATTTTCAAATTGAGATGTAGTGTAATCCTAGCTTGCAGAACTGTAACCATAGTGACTAGTTACATGTGTTGTTATTGGCTATTTACTCATTTACACCTGTAGTTATTAATACACTAATTGCATTCCAACTTGATTGAATCCGTTTCTGTGTCATGTACGTTTCAACAACAGCACTTAAAGTATGGAGAAATTTGAAGTTATTATATTCAAACAATTTAATGAATATTAAGTTGATACTTTCAGTTATGCAAGACTTGTTGGTAGCAATCACTGGTTGTTTCAGTAACTGCATGAATGAAGAACATCACCTTTCATTACATTAGCATATACTCTCAACTGGCGCACAGCTATACCAACACACATGACATTGTTATATGTAAAGATAACAATCACGATTTTATATTCTATCTATATCTACATATGCATTCACATGATGTGGCCGNCACACACACACACACACACACACACACACACACACACACACACACACACACACACACACACACACACACACACACACTAGTATATCTGGTAATGGAGTTGTCCTGATGTCCATTGACAATCTTCCAGCTCAACTCCCCCGAGAAGCCACAGACTTCTTTGGCTCAAGGCTTCTACCTCACGTGAATGACTGTGTACGTTATTAAATTTAGCAAGCATGAATACTTATACCTGTTATTAATACATGCATGGTATTTGCATGTAATTGTTTTTTTGTTTCTTGTGTGTTTGTTTTTCCCCCCTCTATGCAGCTCAATCTAAGAGGTAAAGGGTCTCTCAATGAGTGTCATGATGTGGGCAAGTCAATAAAAGATGTAAGTTATTCCATGGCTTCAAATCTAGCACAGTACTTAGAGTAACTTCGTCCCCAAACTCTTAACTTCATGAAAAGGAAGGGAGCTGCATGGTTATGTAATTGCATGTGTTAGGTATGACCTTGGTAACATTTATTATATCACTGGACTGTGTTGCATCACCCTCGTGTGTATGTTTGTACAGTATGCACCAATAAAACTCATTGATTGTGATTTGAGAACAAGAGCTATGCTATAGTGAATGTACCGTAGATCTTCTAAAATTTGGCACCTCTTATTATTCGGCATCCTTTATCAAATTTACCCCTAATTTTCGGCAAAGGTTGTCATGCATAATGCAATTGAGCATGCGCACACAGCATTTGCACGCAAAATAATCTCTAAAAATTTGGCAAAGCTCAAATATAAATTATCTATTTTTTTTTTGCACCAAATTTTTAGAAGATCTACAGTATTACAAGATTATACCACATAGATTCTACCATAACCATAGTTTATTCTTTCCACTATTATGCATTTCACAAGAATCTCATGCATTTTATATCCTGCATGTTCTTTTGTCATTGCATGGATTCAGATATTGTCTCTCTTTGTTTAGGCTCTCATTACCTTCAATGGGAGACTTACTGACAACTACGAATACATCAGTGGGTTGAGAAGAAAGAACCAGTCAACACACGCATGAATTCAACCTGCTCGTACTCTATAGTATAGACATATTGGTTCATCATAACAAGTATACATTATATTCACGTACACTCCTGGGCTATAGTATAATCTTCAGTGTAGACCAGCAGTTAAACAAATATAATATTATTCTTATTTAACCAGCTACTTCCAGTTCAGTTCAGTTCTTGGCTACATAGTGTTTTATACTATTTTACATGTGGCACATGTTTAATTCTTTGCAAGGTTTTGTACTGAAAAAGTATTATTATGTGTACAAGCATGTTCTTAATGATAAGGTAACCATGCATGCACAGAAACAAAAAACTAAACAATATTTTAGGTACTCGTCACTATAATTATGTTGTGAAAAAAGATACCTCAACCAAAATGTGTGGATATATAACTGTTACAGAATTTTTTTAAAAGAAAGTTGCCTGATATCTTAACGAAAAAATTTATTGCACATAAATTTCCATCTGTTCAAACACCATGTCTTCATTACTAATAACTTCATTAGTACACAGTCTCACTTCAATGTTATCAGTGGTGTGTGATGGAAGAGGTTTCATAAACCAAGGAGGGTTGTTGAAGGAGCAGCAGCTGTTAAGAAGACCACACCCCTGTCCATCCCAGAGAGGGTCATAGGGATAGAAACGTAATTCAAAATGTCCTGAACTGGCTGTGTCACAGAAGTAGTCATTACCAACATAAGGAGGGATTGGAATGTTATTTCGTTGAGGATTGTGAGCATTAGTGCAGGGACAGACATTGAAATTATTAGAGCTATACTCATGCAAAGCAGCTACAAATGTCCAGATGTGTTTCCTGGGGTGCCTTCCATGAGTAAGGCTGATACCATCCACAAAATTCTGGTCAATTGTCAAGCCTCGGTTATTGTAGTAAGGCCAGAATGCATCTGGTGTCTTTTGCTGATAGCCTATTATTTTTCCACAGACCTTAGAGTATTCCACTCCATGGACATCAAGGGTAGCATGTGAGCAGCCAGCACTATTTGTGTTCTTGGCACACAGTCGTCTTGGTTGAGTGAGCGTCTTGAGTCCACTTGGACAAGAGTGGCTTGTGTTGGACATGTCAATCTTCACCACTTTCATCCACCCTCCTCTGATTCCACCACAAGTTCTTGACATGTCACAGTAAGCTCTCAGGAGGTGTTCAGTTGAACTCTGAAGCCAGTAATATCCTGAGGGGCTGGTTGGATCATCATCCAGTATTTGTTTACAGGAATGAGCTGGGTGGCAGGGTGATCGTCCTGGGCGACGGAGGAAGAGAATCTCATCAACAATGGGAGAGAGAAGCTGTTGTAACTCCCTTGACATGTTAGTGAATCCTTGTGTAATCGTAGCTGACACATCATCTGTACTAGCAGAGCTAGCAGAAATGAACTCAGACGGACTTCTGTTGTTCAAATCTCTCAGTGCAGCTGCCACTTCATTACGAATACAGCTCTGAGTAGATCCTAGATTTAGCATGGCTAGCAGGAGGAGAGTTGTCACCCGAAACAACATTCTTGTGTTCTTTGGCTCAGCATAAACAAGTGTAGCCTATTAAAGAAGTACATAGGAAGTAACTGACTACATGCTTAAGGATCTCAAAATAATTTTTTGTGATCAGTGCATACAGTATGGGACACTGAAAGAGAAATTTTCATTCAAAGGATAAAGTTCTGTGGTATTCATGATGTTGAGGATATAGTTTGCAGATGTTATTTGATGAACTTTCATGTGACTCATTCAAAGTGTATGTAAAGTCTAGTCCAAGTATATATAAATAGATTTAAGATATGAATCCTTGAGTTGTGAATACAATCAACTGTGAACTCTTCAGAAACAAACTATGAGGTTACAAAAATTAATGATCAACACTTGCATACTACACTTTAAGTGTTGTGCTGCCTTTCACTGAACTACTGCTCTCATGTGCCTGTTCCTTCAGCTTGAAGTATGTGTAGAGACCTATACCACTAACAGTACTCATGATACCTAGCAACTGGTTCACCGAGATGGGGTCTCTAAACAGCACAAATCCACCAATCAGAGTCAAACAGAACTTGCAATGGCCTATCATGTTATAGCTGGATAGATAAAGTTGAGTTAAGAGTGAAGTACAGTGAATGAGAGTTCTAAGGTATGTACATAATTATTCAGAGGACCCTCCCATGCAAGCTAGTGTACTTTGTTCAAAGGTTTCAGATTGAACATAATTATTATGATTATTGTTTTCTGTTGAGGATACGTCAGAGGTGATGTCTTTCCTATGATCCAGAATATAGAGAGGTTCACCATGAAGGCTACTAGTCCTGAGCCCAGCACTAACCCCTGCAGTAAATACATTGTTATTGTACATCATTATGGTGTCTCACAGCATTGCATGTACATTCATACAATATGCAGAGCAAGTAGAACATTGCATGTACTCACCAGCCCAGAGCCAGGTATCGTCCAGACACTGGAGACTCGCTCAAAGAAAGGAACAATACACAACAACATGAGAGATGAGAGGGGAGCCTGAATGTATGGCAACAACAACACACCATGCAGTTAAGTAACTATAGCATGCACTAATATCTACTAGCCTTGGTTACCTGATAATAGAGCAGCTGCATGGAGTTGACTTGAAATTCTTTTTGCTTTGAACCAACCCACTGTACAATGATAGATCAAGAAACAAGAGCTAGGCTCACATACATGCATACATATAATATTATACATGTGCATTATTATGAATGCCATTATGATAGTACACATTAAATTATGTAAACATGTAAAGAATCTAAACAGATAGAGAATTAAGTCAACAGCCACCCTACAGAACCATATGGACAGATAATGTCAAACAGTGCATACATGTATATCTCAATACTATTACTCACTATTTGATAGAGAGAAGTGACTAGGACTCCAAGCAGTGCATACACTGTTCCCAGTACATTGAAGCCCACATCATAGTAAGAATTCAGAAACACACCTAAGAAAACTGGAATCTACAAAAAAAATGTGAGGAAATAGAGAATCAACCTTAGGCATGAGACACATTGACTGCACCTTACCACTGATAACATGATCGGTAGTGAAGATGGACGATCGTAGAACTTTGCTTGAATGAAGAGAATTGTGGGTGTAGTCAATGCCTTTGCTAATTGGTACGTCCCTATCGTATTGTTCTGTAACGAGAGGTTGGTGAAGACTACAAAGCCACAGAAGGAGGCAGAGAGCGGTAGGATCTTTCTTACAAAGAGACGCTTAGGAGAGAAGATGTTCATCCAGACACAGAGTTGAAGACCGATCGATGTCAACACAAAGTGAATGAGGGTGAGAGTCATGCTTGGAAAGTCATACTTTACATAGATGAGTTTGTTCAGGAAGACGATGCCAATGGCTGACGCTAGATTGAGACCCACTCCCAGTGGGACTTGGAAACTCCCTTCATTGGGCAGCATACTGATTGTAAAGTCTACAGTAATTCCTAAAAAAAGTAATATGCATTGAATGACAGGTGGAATTGACGTCCTGTTCACTGTTGACAATTTACGAAGTCTGTAAGTTTAGACAGAGGTTATAAGCAGTCAAGACACTGTTCACTGGCAATCCCCCACCAGCCATATAAACACATTTACACATATAAACCGAAAATCTACGGATCATATTCAGTGGGATCAGTTGATAGCAAAGATTTGACTCACTTGGCCTGCTTGACACAGAACCGTTCTCTTTCTTGGTGCGCTTTAAATAGGGGTAACAAGCTGGTATGGGGAACCCCCCTTCTTTGCGGTTGAGGGGGTGTGGCTCATTTGCTCTGCAACGGGAGTTTCCATAACAACCATTGAAGTTATGGCTTCATGTGAAGCACCTGAGGGCATCTTCTGACTTCTCTACCTCCTAGCTGGACCTCACAGCAAGCAAGTAAGAACATGCACAATCACATGTAACTTGATATAATGATGTGTGTGGGTAAGCTATTTGATAGCATGACCCCTGCTGGTACAAATATATCATGTGTGTAGTATAATATGCACTGCATGACATACAGCTATGCCACATACTTTGTATCTTGCAGATGTTAGCTCAGTCATCTTACTTCTTCAAGCAGAAAAGTACCAAACGTTTTCGACAACGACGACTCAGAAAATTTGACAACTATTCCCTCTTTGGTGACAAGCGAGAGACACAGATCACCTTCAGAGGGGACACTGAGAGTGTAGCCAGAGGAGGAGGAGGGGGAGGAAGATGGAAATGACCCACGACAGCCAGTAGCCTCCGTCCTGGGTCCGCTTGGAGACGTGTATCCATAAGTGAAGGGCACACCGTTCTTCCTCTTATTGATCCAGCTGGTCCGAAGCTTGTGACCAGTCAGGCGGCAGCTGAAGCTGCTTCATCAACAGCTGGAGGACAACCTTTGGAGGTGGTCGAAGCTAAATCTTATCAGAGCGAGTTGAAGCAGGAGTTTTTGAAACAAATTGAAAAGAAGGAGAAGGTTTATCGGATCGAGTCTGAGTGGAAATTCAACGAAGCAAAGTTTGCATCGAGCTCAATCCTCTCAAACGTTTCAAAGTTTTTGTATAAGATATCGGACGAATTTGAGGTCACACTACCGCTCAGTTTGGTGGACGCCCTTTCTTGACTTCAGTACCTGAAGACAGAGAAAGAGCAGAACTCGAAGCCAGAGACACTGCAGCAAAACAAAACGCTCTCCTCAAAGCAAAAGAAGGAGCATCCGTGTTGAAACACTTTGAAAAGAGACTCAGAATGAGCCGAGAGACGTTAAGTGATGAAAAAATGAAAGCTACTTCTCCCGAGAGACCCCTTAATTACTGCTAAGAGCATCCTCTCAAACTTCTCCTTCAAGTTTGACATGACCACTTCTTCAAACCATGGAAGAGATTCACGATTTGAATATGATCCCCTTCCATTATGGTTTACTCCACTGCTTAGCCAACTGATTAGATTGAACCAATGCAACAATAAGCTATGGTACTATTATAGTAGTAAAGACGTTTGTATTTATGACACTGAGGATCCATATATTAAATAAATCAAAAACCCATGAAGTAGTCATGTGCTGGAATTGAGACATGCCTTGTTCGAATGCTTTTTACCACACTACCCATTCCTACAGTACTTATTTTTAAAAATTTTTACTACTTGTATAATTATATAGATGCAAAGGAACTGCAGCCTATGAAACAATATCATTCATTGATCATACTAGACAAGAAAGAAAAAAAACATGAATTCAAACTATTTCAAGTAACAACTCTTTTACTGATGGCCACACTAAATCTGGGATCTATATACTCAGAGCTGTATTCGTAGTGTTAAAGAAATGTAGTCTTGGGAACAATAATAATATTATTACACTAAAAGCTCAGTACCTTTATTGGCAATATTGTTCGGAAGCTTAAAGAGACATCATGGTTCCTAATCTGATTCTTAATGGAAAAGATAAGTTTAGACACTTAGCTACATCTGTAATGCCATTATGCATTAGTACAGGTCTGAGGGACAGACAGAGAAGTAGTATAGTCTCGACTTAATGTAACTTGAGCAGCAGCAGCAAATGTCCATGTGTGCTCTCTGGTGACCTTTGCTGGTAGCTAATTATTTTCCCACATACATGCATTGGATTATTCCATTCCATGACATCAACAAAAGTCCTAGCATACCTAGATTTATTTGAGTTTTTGGCACACAGTCGTTTTGGTTGATCATGAGTGAGTGTCTTGAGGCCACTTGGACAAAAGTGGCTTGCGTTGGACAGTGTAAATAAATATTAATGATTCAACATTAGTTTCTAATGATATTCACATTGTTAATTACTCATTTCAGCTATTTCTATTTGAAGATTTGGTACATGAACAGCTCAAAATGGCCCTCAAAACACCAGGCCTAATTTAAAACTTGAATCCCAAAATTTTCTTGGAGGTTGGGGATAAGGTTCTCCCAAGCTATATTTTCTCCCTATCAGGCTATTATGAGTGTGAATTTGCATATTCATTTGCTAATTTACATATTCATCTGTACACCATTGCATGACATCATCTGAAAAAGGTCTGTCGAGCATAAGAAGTTTCCCTCTGACGCTGTATGTTGAGCAAGCCTGGCATCACCACTTTTCTCCTTGTTTCTGCCTTCTGTTGAGCGCTGCTGTTGAACTGTTTCTGTGCCTTTCTCTCATAAGACGTGCTATAGCATCTATCTTGTTTTAACTGTCTTAAGTCTCACATTGAGTGACAACCTCTTAATCTAGCTATCACCTGTCCCACTGATGAAGTATATCACCTCTATTGTGGTAGTCAAAAGTATCTCTGCTAAACCTAATAATATGCATTTTTTTTGCTGTGATTTAAGCCGCTATACTAGGGCAGGTCTGTCTAACAGTTGTTCATGATGATATATAGCTATAGCATTGTATCTATACCATTGTTAACCCTCGGTGCGTGTCGTTTTTTTCTATGTCTGTGTGTGGCATTCACTCTTAATCTGAACTGAGAACAGCAAGTCTACTGTGAAAATTAGCAAAGATTACTGGCCAGGTGTTCATCTAAAAAACTATAATTTTCAGATCGAAGCTAAAGCTCATATAGTTCCTGAAGTATGCCAGGATTTTTAGTTCGAGCATTCGCTCCAGCGGCCATTTTGGCTACAGTACATGACAAAAGTAACTACACTAAAAGCTCTGTATACCTTTATTGTCATGCTTACATTGTTTGGAAGCTTAAAGAGACATCATGGTTCCTAATCTGATTCTTAATGGAAAAGATAAGTTTAGACACTTAGCTATACATCTGTAATGCCATACTGTAAATTGTCTTCCCATGTACGTATACTCAATGATCATCTGTTGCACAATGACATGTTGTACAATTATAGTTGACAGACTGATCTCCCTATAAAAGCAACCAAACTTTAGAGGTAACGACAGCAGCATGCAGACATGCAGCAATATTATGCATAAAAGCATATAAGCTGCAGTTTGGAAAATCTCAAGTTCTTGATATGCAAGTATAGCCACTCCTTCCAGATCCTCAAAAACAAGAACGAAGAAACAAAATTAATTGATGTGAGTTCTTCATGATTGCAGCAATTTTACATTAATAATAACTTTACAACATGCACTGTCTATGCATGTTTCAGCTTTTGAAGTTTACTCGCTCATCACCGCATGTCAATGATCATGCATCTATCACAGATGACTCAAGTTATGTTGCCACTGCTTGTGGTATTGAATCTATACAGCACCCCCTCAATGGCTGGCATTTGTGGATGTGATTTTCTAGGTATGTGTAGTTAGCTTTTTGTACACATACATGCATTTAATAATATTATTATATTGTTAGTCAAATATGCATGGTATTTATATACATGCAGGGTATAACTTGATTTGTTAAATAACTTATTTTTCAGTCTGTAATTCACACAACCATGAAACTTTAGACAAAGAAAATTTAATTCTGGATTTACTGTGTAGTGACACCATAGATAATAGAGTGGGAGTAGGGATCAGAAACGCTGCGCTCATGTGTTAATGAAACCGTGCCACGGTCACATGACTCTTTTGTGACGTCACTGAAAGCCCGTGCGCGCGCATGCTAGCACGCCCTCATGCAGCAGCTGCTGTATGGTCTGACTGTACTAACATCTCAGCTAGCTAGATCATAATTCTTAACTCAACGTGCCCATTATTTGCGAATTTGTGTTTTTAGTGAAATGCCTCGCAAAGGAAAACAATGCGTGATTGCATCAAACCAGATATATTTTTCAGTTGACCTATAGTAGGTCTACACAAATAACTAGCAATGACTTCAATTTGCTACTCTTGAAATTTGACGTTGGACACCCTATGGTTCTTTAATGCAGCACCGGCAAAGTCCAGATACTGTATATTATGTAATTCTGCTATACAAAAGCAATTGGAAAGTATACCGACTGCCGGTACTCTATACACAGTGTAATGGGTATAAGTATGAACGTGCATTTGGTATTGTGCCAATGGAACAGGCGGCCTCATTCCTACTATACGTACTATCGTACGTATGATGATGAATTATACATATTATCACTGTACATACAATGTTGTTTTTTTTTAAACGACATCCATCTACGCAAAATTACAATGTCATGTGCACAATCATGCTGTATTCTTCATTCATTTATTCACGCATGCACTGTATAGAGTGGCATATAGGAACCTTGATGAATATTGTTGATGGCCTGCGTCTAAATTGTATAGGAGAGGATCATACATATGCACATTTGCAAGAAAGTGCACCAGATTTCCCTTTTTTTTGCCCTGAGATTTGTTTTCCTCGAGATAAGATGTATCCTCAATCAAAATTACCATGTCGACCAGACGCGTACCCTGGGGATGGCTTTTTTGATACAGTTCCAAATACCAAGACTCCATGTTCTATCACAAAATGTGATCGAACTTACAAGACGGATATTCAAGTCAACCTATATCCTGACCGCCAGAGTGTAATAGAAAGCATTGTAGACGACTGGGTGGAGTTAGATTCAGCAGACCCTTTTTACCCTGCCTACCTTTTCAACACTCTAGATTATCCCGATTTTTTGAGTCATGTGGCATTTGTTCTTGGTATTTCTGAGAGCAGCTTATTGGATGATTATGGTTATGCAGTAGTCCGCATTGACAAGGAACGTTACTCAACTACAGTTCTAAACGAAGCCCAAATGACTACAAACCAAAACAGGGTTAATGACTTTATCAACGAGTTGACAGCTGCTGTAACCGATGGTGACGTAGTAGCCCTCATGTTGAAGTATGGGACACATTACTTGAAAAGATACGACTTTGGGGATTATATGATTCAGACATTTGTCTTTACCCGACAAAATTATCAAACAGTTGAACAACGTTGGCAGCAGGATAGTGGAAACACAAATGGTGCTAACTTCCTAAAGTATGTTGGAGATAGTTACACCAGCACATACGTTCAAACAGTTGAGGTTGGCAGATGGAAAACATTTGGAGATGACTCAAGAGTATATTCAACGTATCATTCTTGTGTAAATAGATTTAGCGATACAGTCAACTCAAACCTAGATCGAACGATATTCAAATATTATGAGAATCAGAATTTTTTCCAAACTACATCATATTGCCGATTTCGGTACAATGCTATAACTAAGGTGAGCTTTGGAAGTATCTCAAGTCTACTGCTTACCCAATACCCAACTCTAAAGCAAAAATGGGATGGTGTCCTGATAAAGGCACTAACACACAAGTTTGGAATTGTAGTCAATAAAAATCCACCAGCTTTCTTAAATCAGCTTACATATCCAAGTTCATCAATTTCCTTCCCATTCTATGACAGTTTCAATCCTATCCTTGTTACCCACACTGGAAGCAAGTATTCATCCATATATCAGATGCATTATGACCTCAATGATTTGAGCACTGACATTACTAATCCCTCATTTGTAGAGCATATGTTTATTATGGCCGATGTGATTGAAGTAGGACCAGCACCCAATGAAGTCAACGTACCGGGAACTGCTACAGTATACATTATATGTAGGCAAATTGTCAGTCACTCGACTGCTGCCACTCATCCTATAATTTACGTCAACACAGATGATATCAATATTATAGTCGAAGATGTCATGGGTGTCTTCAGAGTGGTAGACAAGAAGACAAGCACATTGTACACTTACTACAATAATGAAGTCTACAAGACCATAGATGATGTGGTTGGAGCTGGAGCCCGTGGAGTTACAGTTTACCCACCTCCACAATTTCCCACAGCTACAATTGCACCCCGACTGTATGCTAATGATCTAAGTGATGATTTGAGTACCTTTCTACATAGAAGCTTTTATCAAGGATTTGAACTAGCCATGGTCTCAACTGAAATAATCTTGTCCCTAGGATCAAATCAGAATGGTGGTTATATAGCTGTAGAGTGTTTGGATTGGATGATTAACTCCCTCACTCAAAACAATGCCACAAACAGTGCTCTTTCATTCGAACTCGAGGAAATTTTGGCCTCAGTGTTAGTATTACAAACATCTAAAGTACCTTTTTACCTGACAAATCACATTTTGGTCCCGAAACTGGAATATTCTTTCTACAAAGACACATATCAGCTTATTTTGGATGAGTATAAACTGTACAAAACAGATCTGGATGCTGTCAACAGTCAAATTGTTGCAGACAGAAATGCTGAGAGTTTGGCCGATAGTCAGTACCAAATCAATGAGAATATTAAGCGAGTTAGAAACTTAATAATTGCAGAAGTAGAAGCAAATAAATTGAAGCAAAATGATATGCAAAGATCTTACGATACTCTAATGCAAGAAAATGACAAAGACATAGTTGATGCACAAGTATTTGCCGATCAGCTCTTCAATGAAATTGATACTCTCCAGCTGGATGCATATAACAAAGGAACAGAATTGGAAGAATGCGTTCGATTTGAAGCTATACTATCAATAATAACTGCAATTGTTAATGTAGCGTCAACACTGTTCAATTTCCCACCATCCCCTGAAAAAATTCCAGATGGAATTTCTGATGTTGCAAAAGTGGCATACAAAATTAGGGATGTCATTAAGATTATTAAAGAGCTGAAGGCAATGTACGACTCTTTGAGGTCACTTCAAACCAACCTTGGTAAACTTAACCGAGACTTGGAAGTATATCTATATGCAGACGGAGGTTTGGAGGATTTCCCAACTGAAGCGGAATGGAATGACTACGATATTGAGATAGAACAAAATACCAACCCAGCAACCCTTCCAGCAGCTTGTGCAGGTAAAGGTGCTGCATTCAAAGCAGCCTCCAACAAAATTTCATCAAGGGGAAGACTCTTTCTTGAAACAGCAAGAGAAATTGAAAAGCTTCAATATGAAGTCATAAAACTTACACTTCAGAAAGACATTGCTGAGAGACATGCTGAACGTCTAGACAACATATATACCAGCTTAAACACAACTTTGAATTCTACCACTCAACGTGACTATGATACTGCCAATCTTAATGATATCGGCTTCTTCCTGCAAATGACGCTGAATGAAGTGACACTGGATTTGAGTCGCATGTACGTTAATATGGATGCAGCATTGCAACACTTCTACCTGCAGGCTCCAACTCCTATTGCAGGATTTACTGCAGTACAAATTGTTCATGCCACAGAGAATCAAATGAATAAAGCAGAGACTGCACTGAATGACTTTGACACTCTACCCAGTGAATTTTCTTTTCCTTTCATTTTCAATATCAACAATGTCCTTGTTGATGACCTCTTTAATGTTGCTGGAATAGTCTATTCCATTCCTATCACTGATCCTGATTTTTTAGCATACCAAAGAATACGTGTGATCGAAGTTCGTATTTGGGTCAACAACTTAGCATCATCTACAAATGGCAAGGTTCAAGTTGAAGCACTTGCTAGTGGTGAATTTGAAGACCGTGATGCTCGCAATAACATACGACAATTTGCAAGTGAACCACTTGCCTTTCCTTTCATCTACTTTATAGCAACAGAACAGATATTTTTGGGTAATCGACCAAGCGATGACTTTCCAGATAATCGTATGAAGATTACCCCTTTCACCAACTGGAATATACGTATCAATCCTAATGCTGCCAATAATGCTGGACTTCAGTTCAGCAGCACTATGGTCGACATCAAGTTTGAGCTGTATCTCAGTGCTTGTGTTGATGTGACTGGTTAGACCTTTGAAACTCTAGCCATAAGATGATTGATTTACTCAAAACTATTGACTGAACAGGCTATATAACTTAATTCAGATTTGCTGCAAATATAGATATACTATGATATTATAAGCCATTTTGACTGATCGATATCATCAGTATTATAGTAGTCTAGTAGACTAAGTATAGTGTTAGACATGCTGCCGCATTAATTTTATATACCATAAATTTATAGGCATTGTATATAGATACAAGCAACCAAATTGTTAGCTATACATAATGCATGGCGATGCTTCAGTGATACGTGTGTATAATTATAAATTATTCATGTTCAATTGCTGTAACAGTTAAAAATTTCATAAAAATTAGTAAGAATAGGCAGTGCTGTAAAAGTATTGGAACAAGCTATGTCTCAATTTCAGCACATGCTGCATTGCATGACTACTTCATGTGTAATACAGTAGATTCCTATCATTGGTTATTGCAGGCCGGGGTTAGTGCTGGGCTCTGGACTGGTAGCCTTCATGGTGAACCTCTCCATATTTTGGATCGTAGGGAAGACATCACCTCTGACATATCCTCAACGGGATCAATGATAGGAATCTACTGTATTACACATGAAGTAGTCATCATGACATGCATGTGCTGAAATTGAGACATAGCTTGTTCCAATACTTTTACAGCACTGCCCATTCTTACTAATTTTTATGAAATTTTTACCTGTTACCGTGGCAATTCCCCCAACAACTATACAAACACACCTACAGATATAAACTGAAAATCTATAGATCATATTCAGTAGGATCAGTTGATAGCAATGATTTGACCGTGTTTATCTATGATTTGACTAGACATGCAGAATTGGTGCGCTTTAAATAGGGGTAACAAGCTGGTATGGCTTCTTTTGCGTTGCAAGCAGTTGAAGGGGTGTGGCTCATTTACACCCAACGGGAGTTTCCATAACAACCATTAAAGTTATGGCTTCATGTGAAGCACCTGAGAGCATCTTCTGACTTCTCTAGCTCCTGGACCTCACAGCAAGCAAGTAAGAACATGCACAATCATGATATTGATACCAGCAGGGTATTATATAGCTTAGTATGGTCTGACACTCACAGCAGCTACCTACAACATCTATAATATAAAACTATGCACTGCATGACATGCATTTAAAGTGATCAGCGATGCCACATGTTTTGTATCTTGCAGATGTTAGCTCAGTCACCTTACTTCTTCAAGCAGAAAAGTACCAAGCGTTTTCGACAACGACGACTCAGAAAATTTGATAACTACTCCCTCTTTGGTGACAAGCGAGAGACACAGATCACCTTCAGAGGGGACACCGAGAGTGTAGCCGGAGGAGGAGGAGGGGGAGGAAGGTGGAAACGACCCACGACAGCCAGTAGCCTCCGTCCTGGGTCCGCTTGGAGACGTGTATCCATAAGTGAAGGGCACACCATTCTTCCTCTTATCGATCCAGCTGGTCCGAAGCTTGTGACCAGTCAGGCGGCGGCTGAAGCTGCTTCATCAACAGCTGGAGGACAACCTTTGGAGGTGGTCGAAGCTAAATCTTATCAGAGCGAGTTGAAGCAGGAGTTTTTGAAACAAGTTGAAAAGAAGGAGAAGGTTCGTCGCACCGAGTCTGAGTGGAAATTCAACGAAGCAAAGTTTGCATCAAGCTCAATCCTCTCAAGCGTTTCAAAGTTTTTGTATAAGATATCGGACGAATTTGAGGTCACACTACCGCTCAGTTTGGTGGAGAATTTTTTGAAAGATCACCAACAGCTCGTAGAAGGTACAGTTGTAGAGAAACGAGAGTGGCAAACTGATTGCTATCTTGATTTTAAGACACAAAACAGACGCCCTTTCTTGACTTCTGTACCTGAAGACAGCGAAAGAGCAGAACTTGAAGCCAGAGACGCTGCAGCAAGACAGAACGCTCTCCTCAAAGCAAAAGAAGAAGCATCTGTGTTGAAACATATTGAAAAGAGAGTCAGAATGAGTCGAGAGACACTAAGAGACGAGAAAAAGAAAGCTTCTTCTCCTGAGAGACCCCTTACTGCTAGGAGCATCCTCTCAAACTTCTCCTTCAAGTCTGACATGACCACTTCTTCAGACGATGGAAGAGATTCACGATTTGAATACGACCCCCTTCCAGCTGAGCTGAGACCGAACATTCTTCACTATCGGCGGGAGACACTGGTTCCAAAGCTCAAGGCAAGGGGTCCAAAAACTCGACTGGAAAAGTTTCAGAAGACAAAGAAGGCTACAGAAAGAGCTTTGAAGAATGAAAGTGAGTTAATCGATAAGTATGTGCCAGCCTACTGCAGGACTGTATCACTTTGTGTGCACATGATTGATTTTGTACACTGATGCTTGATATGTACTTAATCCTATAGGGAGGTTGAAAAGTGATAAACATTCTAAGCACAAATCAGATGGTGAAGTCAGTGATGGACATGAAGATATCGATCATGCTGTGTCTCCAACCAGCGGTAAGTTTGGATGAACCTTATAATCTTTTTTCATATTATTTTGAATGGTGAGTGTAGCCTCGTACCAAGGCTCTCCCCTTTGACCTTACACTAATGGTAAGGTAAGGTAAGGTAGGAGGGGGGGTCTTCCTTTCCGTGAGTGAAGGGCCAATGGGGAGATCCTGGATACGAGACTATGGTAAGTGTTTTGTGGTTTAATTACCCCACCAGACTAAGACAGATTGAGTTATAGGTATTTGGCATGTTTTGTGAATGTTCTGTTATATCACATTATGCTGGTCATGCTATTACATAATATAGGCCTTGAGACCTAGCTAAGTAGTATTATACTACTATTTTCTGCTCCAATACCAATGAGTTCTAGTTGCTTAGTGGTAAGAATGTTCGACTAGAATTCACAAGGCATGGGTTCGAGTCTCAACTCTGGAGGTTTTTTTCCTTTCCATTTAACTTTCACAACGTTATGTATTTAAATGATAGGGAACAGAGCCACTGTGACTACTACCATTTATTTCTCATTGGCAGCACCAAACGTGTATGACTCAGGTATATTAAAGCCACGGTTATATACATATAGTACACCTTCTGTAGTCATACTCCTCCTTGTTCATACGTATATTTAGGATGGCTGGTGTCACCAAGTGATACCAAAGACCCAGAGGCCAACACTATCAGGATGTGGGAGAAACAACTCCAAGAGCTTTTGAGGAAAAGGTACAATCATTAAAATACTGTGACATTCTTCAGCCTGGACTGATATCCTCATGCTTTACCCATTCAGAGAAGAAGCTAGACTCATTTCAAAGCAGCGTGGTGAAGATGGTCCATTGGTAGTGAAATTTTACAATGACCCCAAAATGAGAACACTTCGTTCCAAGCACCAACGTTCGGCCACCTTCCCTCTACCGACCGTCCTCCATAAGCTCCCTCCTAGCATGGCCAACTTCTCTACCCCTACAGCCAACGAGGCCAGTCTGATTGGAGAAGGACTGACAGTGTTTGTACTCATGCTACCAGACTGCTCTGGCTCACTCAAGTATCCTATATACATAGATGTTTGTGCAATAAAGAAGAATGTTGTCACATTCAGCATGTTTCTATACCTGGTTTGGTGTACAATATTACCCATCTCTGTTTCTCATGAGTCCAAGTTGTCCAGCATAGGACAGATTGACTTCTAGTATGGTTTGATCCGTTTCTATAGCAACCTAATTTTTGCTACTTACAAGATATCTATCTGTTGCTCACTGCCGCTTCATGTACCGTTTCCTTAACAATCATCTCAACCAGCTACTACTCCGGTAGAGAAGCCGTGTGTCACAGTAGAAGTGGTGATGGTAGGAAGGGTCACTACACCCTGGTCTATGACGACACGGAGGGTAGTCCTCTCCTGGCCTACTTCACTCCAACAGGGAAGGCCTGTGTCTACTACCAGAGTGGAGGCATACTGATGCTGTGTGACAGCGAGGGAGGCTGTCTCTACGATGAGGTGGGTAAGAGGGTGAAGAAACTTACTGTAGTCGGTGGTGGAAATTTTTTGCATGTGACTTTAGCCAGGAGTTTTCTCTTCTCTATAGGATGGTGTGGTGAGTCGGAAATGGTCATGGCCACCTCACAGACTAAATCTATCACAATCTGTTACAATTCAGGTGAATAAATATTGAAGTGGTTGATTTGGCGTAACCAGTGTATTCTCTACATATAATCATGTTTATGTTATACTATATGCTTGCATTTCTCGATCCAGTTGAATGTACACTTGTCTTTACGTTGCACTAACTTGTCCAACATGGTGCTGAGGTTCTCCTGTAGAAACCAACACTACAAACTCCTTGTTGGTCCATCCATTGAAGATCTAGAGGAGCGTCAGATACCCCCTGTAAGCTTAGCCTAACTAGTGCAGATGTATGCTGGGACACATAGAATGTAAGGTATGACTCGTGTGTGAGAGGTTTTCTTTATAATTTCACAGCTCAACTATTCCGAGGAAAAACTACTCAGTGGGGTACCATTCATCTCTAAAACAGCATTGGTAAGGAAATTATTGATTTTAATACCAATCTAGTCTATATTTATCACTTTGCACACACCAAGAGAGTGTACAATGTGACAATAGACTATAACCAATCATTTATTATACCATTTTTGTTGTCCACATATATAGTCTCATCTGCCAGACAGACCCAAGGAAGAGACGTTTGTGCCATTGAATGTCAAGGCTGGAAAGAAGGGAATAAGAAAGAGAGTAAGTAGCTCTACTGTTATTTGTGAGTGTGTACAGAAAGTTAAATATATGCATGGGCTCCTCAGTTGGCTTTTATCCTTGTTGGTATAGTACTATAAACGGTAGTTAAATTCCTGGCTGTAACATAGATGTGTGATTTCTGTAATGTATATTGTTGTGTGTGTATATAATTAATCTCCCCATCCAAAATTTGGAGTTAGCAGTTCTAAAATATGGTATAAATTATCTTAACAACTTGTGCATGCATGGAATGCATTGTCTTAGTACCACAATCATCTACATTGCAGTTGAAGTATTCTTATCACCTGACTTTCTGTAAATTTGTATGAGTATGTGTACATTTTGTGTAGTAAAAGTATATGGTCATACAAAACTCACTGTATACATAGGCACTCCATAACACACTCCACTTCAAAGAATTAAATAGTCAAAAACACATTGTTACATATACATTATCACACTATGCATTCACAATAGCTAAAATAGCACAAAGTATCATAGCACTACAATGTTTGCGATCTCTACTGTGTCCTTCCCATGAAACGATCCCTCCGTGCCTCCAACTATCATGATTTCGTTACTAGGTAGGATTGCAGCCATGCACGACTTTCTCTCCGTTACCATGTGCCCGATCACATCCCACATGTTCCTAGACTGGCTGTAGGCTAGAACTTCATTCTTGGAAATGGCTACCATACGATTGTACACCGTCACACAGGTAGAGCAGGAGAAAGGTAGGTCGGCAACTTTGGCCCACACAGCCCTGCTATTGAGTGCTGGTAGAGAGCTCTGGGTGGAAGATTGGACGAGGGATTTTATAGAACATGTTAAGACACTGGTTGTTGTTGGGTAGTAGCCAAGAATGTAGAGGTGGTCCTTTGAGATTGTTGCTGATCCACTGTGAAGAGGTTCGGGCAGATTTGGAGCAGTTGACCAGCATTTCGTTACCGTGTTCAGCACTTCTACGGTCTTGATAGGCACTGCTCCACCGTGAGGTAGTCCTCCAGCTACGATCAAAGTTGCTGATGTAGGATCATAGACTGCAACTGCCTTACGCCTCTTGGTTGGCATGTGCGGGAACTTTTCCACCCATTCACCAGAAGCTTCTTCAAATGTAAACACCTTGTTTGTGTGCTCACCGTTCTTTTCATCACGGCCTCCAACTGCTGTGAGAGATTCACCAACAGTGACCAGGCTGGTGTCTTTGTATGGGCAATGAGGGATTTCTTCCCACTTACAGTGATCGAGAACTGTATCGTACTTGTACACGTGTACCTTGCTTGAATCTTTGGGGTGGAAGTAAATCATTTTGCCACAAACTGTGCTCGAACCTCTTATCATGGGTGCATTTGCAGTTGGTCCTTGCTTCCATTTCAGCTGAAAGTTCCTGCTTACGCTGTTTCTGTGTTTTGACACTTTTGGGGAGCCATTTTGGGCTTGCTGATGTGTTTGAACTCTTGTTGGTCTGTCCGGAGATGTTGGTGACTTACTTCTGCTGTTTAGTTGTTGCTCAAGCTCGGTGATACGTCGTTGATACTCAGAAAGCTTTTGTTGAGCAGAATGCAGTGCTTTTTCTTTCTTCTTTAGTTCACTCTCAATATTGTCGGTTGAGTGACCATTTATTTTACTTGCCAAACTATCGTGACCATTTTGAATTGTTTTTGCATCATCGTGACTGTGTCCATTGCTTCCATTCACTACTGGACTCAAATCACTGTTGTTTTCTGACACACTCTCAATGTATTCGGAGCTCTTTTTAAGTTTTTCAAATTGTTGACATAGTTCTCTAGATGATGGCCGCTCCTTTTCTTCATCCTTCAAGCACTCCAGGGACATTGGTAAAAGGGGATGGTTTGGATCTACCATGTCAATGTGATTTTTACGTCTCTCCACTTCGGCTACACGTTCGTAAGTATTGGGTTTGTCAGGGAGTTTCTTGAGGTAATGGTCAGGATCGGGAAATTGTCGAGTCACTATCTGAATGAGTATTGCTCCAAACGAAAATGTGTCAATCTTTTCAGAATAAGATGGATTATCATCAAGTGATTCAGGAGGCATGTATACCTGTGTACCAGGGCATTGAGTGAAAGAGATGGCACCTCTGTTGTGCTCTAGTTTGGCCATCCCAAAATCAGTCACCTTAGCTCTGACGTTGCCAATCAGCAACACATTGTTACTCGATAGGTCTCGATGGACAATACCTCGTAGATGAAGGTATGATAGAGCCTTGGATATGTCGTGCCCAAAATTGACCTGGATGTGGTAAGGAACAGGAACCTTTGAGCTCTTGAGGAAGTCGGTTAAACTCGTATCCATCAATTCCATCAGAAGTACTGGCAGTCGTTGGTTGCTTTCGAAATCTTGTGACATTCCAAGATATTGGACGATATTTGGATGCACAATGTTTCTCATGAACTCACATTCCTGCTGAAATCGTTCGAAAGGGAGTCTGTGTTTTGAGCTTGGTCCTGCACGTTTGTGTAATTCTGGATCATATAGAGTTAGGTGAATCACCTTGGCTGCACAGAGGAGATCATCTGCTTTGGCCTTGCAGACTACACCATAAGATCCAACGCCTAGAACTTCATCTTTGAAGAGCTTCACCTCCCTGAACTCATTGACGTCATCACGGATGTCTCCAGGATCTATTCTCTCTAACATGCTGAGTGCCATATTCAGTGCTGACTTCTTTCTAGTGTGATGATTATTGTGATACCTGCTGGGCAAATTGTTTGTGCTATTTATAATCCAGCATGCATTGCTAGGTACATAAAATGCACAAAAATGCAGTCCACCCACCTGTGATGTGTGTCTTGGACGTTCAGACTTCACTGTTTAATACTGTCACTGCCTATTCAGAGGTCACATTGCTGCACAGCTTGTGGGTGGTGCACTACAGATCATATGCGTGATAACATATATGGAGGCAAACATTCATAGGCATTCATAGGCACATGACACACATGCAAGTATGCTAATATTCGTATTGATTATTATTGAACAATGGTTATTCATGATCAATTGTTAATTATTCATGATTACAGATCTAAAGCAGGAAATCTGACTGGCTGGGGGAATTATGTGGGCAGTGTCAACACACTTCCTTTGCATGACATCATGTTTGCTTTATACAATGGACTACAATTAAGAGAAATCACCATGGTTTTTATTGTTCTTTTGCCGATTTCCCCTGAACTGTCAGCAGAGAATGAAACAGCCCATGCTCAGAAGGGTGTATTATACGGTTTGGGACCAACAATGAGATCACATACTATTAATAGGATTGGCATACATTTGCACAATGAATGCTCTTTCAGTTTGTATGCAGTTGTATTATGTTTTATTACCGAGAGAGTGTATTTTTGTAAAATTCTCTTGCTACTCTGCCTCTTCCAAACTATGGAACATTAAACTACCATGCAAACACTTTTGTATTAACAGTGATTCACAATGCTTTTAATTTTTGAAGACATGAATTCTTACATTCATACACAACATTTTACTTTCCTTTTCTCTCTATTTTACTCCTGAATAAGGTTATGACAATATGCATGACAATGTACTTGAACTGCATCCCGCTCTAACTTATACAGACTCAAAGTTTTGTTTCAAGCATTGCTTCCGAAGAAGATGTCAGCCCTTCATCAGGTCTTCTCAGTGAGACAGACACACTGAGCAAGCTACTCGCCTACAACAAGGAAAAGGTGCAGACACTCATCAACGATTGGATGAACCATTACAGACAGGCTATAGGAATCAAACTTCCCACACGATCCACGTCAAGACCATCCTCAACCAGAGGAAGAAGCACCACCAGTCCTTCAAGGAGTATGTCCTCGCAGTCACGGATGGTTCGAAGCTGCATGAGCTTCACAGGTCAGTGAAAATTAATAGCTGTATTCTGCATCCCATCAGTTTACTTTAACTAATTTTGTTACTCAAAATGTAATTTTATGACGTTCTATGACCTTTTGTGACATTTTTAGTTTGTTTCTAGCATGATCTGGGTACCACGTCTGGATACTAGCTCCGTGCACGTATGTGTATTGCGCGTTTGTCAACAAAAAACCTCACGAAATGTCACACATTTTATTTTTGGTAACAAAAGACAGTGCTTATTTAGTGACACAGTTCATTTAATTTTTATTGGGCTAGTTGTTTTGGTTTGAATTTTGTGTTTACTTTCTTCCCCACAGTTGATCCATTCCCGTTGTCTCGTTCTTCCTCCCCTCATCACCACAAGCGCTCCTACACCCATCCTGTTCCTTCGAGGTCTCAATCGAGAGCTCTGAGTCCTCTCCTCCCTCTGGCCACACCCATCCCTCCCGCCACCGAGACCAGTGAACCCCGACCCCGTACCGTGTCACCAGTGAGACCTGTGTCACCACTTGACTAGTACGTAGCTTAGTCCTAGGTTCACTCCGCCCGACAAATATTGACCAGAAATTTTTTTGGGAAAGGGAACGAAGCTAACTTATTGCACATAAATTTTAAGGAATGCATTCGACATAATATAAATCTCTCTTTGTTTAACTTTTTCTGTAGTGTTCAGCTTCCACCTTCTCAAGAATTACACCCAAAGCCGTTTAAAGTTGGTATCAGCAAACCTCAGAAGAGACCAGTTAGGATAATACGTGGCTGTCCACTGTATCCACTGACCGTGTGTATGTGTATGTGTGTGTGTGTGTGTTGAGAGTTTGTAACTGCTGTGTGCTTTCCTTGACTGTATGAACCTAAAGTGCTCTTCACAATAAGATGCTCAAAGATTTAGACATCATGCCACCTTGCAAGTAAGCACCATGCATGCACAAAATGTCATTTTTATTTCCTCTACAACTATTTATCTTAGTCTAGCAAGCACAATTTCAACAATTAGTGTTCATAATTCTATAATATACTCTCTCTCTCTCTCTCTCTCTCTCTCTCTCTCTCTCTCTCTCTCTCTCTCTCTCTCTCACTCAGGTGTGACAAGCGTCGTGCTCCCTTTATCTCTGACTTGGAGTTTGACATGTTTCTTCAGTCTCAAGTTCCTAAATACCAGCTGGTTATAGTCTGTGTGCTCTCTAGCGTGTAAGTCTACACAGTAACACAAGTGTGTTCACTGTCATAATCATGTATACCATGTGTAACTATTGCTCAGGTGTTCCATCCATAGCAAGCTTACTTCCTTTGAACATTCCACACATTTGGTGGCACTATCTATTGAGTCACTTCCTGTTCTTGTACAATTTGCCCATGCAGCTTGCACTAGTTGTCATGATGTATGGAGTAGCTATGTGTGCTTGTTTGCTTACCTGTAGTGAGTCATTGAGTGGGATTCTATTGTACATGGGAAAATGTCTGTCTCTGTCATAGCTAGTATTGTAGTCTGATCGCACACACACACACACACACACACACACACACACACACACACAGAGTGGAAAATTCTTGTCCTTGTGAGCCAATGTTGGACACCATTCATTACTCTCAGAATAGAATGAGATATTCTCCGTGTACACAAGTAAGCCTATCTAGTCGCTGAAGGAAAAAATATTGACTTTACAATTAAATAGTTAGTACAAAAAAACAATAAACCTAAAAGTACCTTCTGTTTTGGAGTATACCAATTGGAGGTCATATGGAACTGGGTCTTGGACCATTGCCGGAGAGCATAAACAATATCCATTTTGTTATGATTTGTTCTACATAGGCCAGATTACGTAATGTCTAACCTGCAAGTAGTGAATATTTGTACAGCTGGGGACAGGGACAGATGGTAATAAAGTTAGCAGTGTATGGGGGTGGGGGGAAGTGAAACTTGTGCTCCTTAAGCAATTTTTGTTACTAAGCAACATCAGTCAAAACATGGTGAACATGCATGCATTTGTCATGCTTGCATAACTTAACACATGTGCATTGTCGGCATTTCTTTGTAGTGTTCTGGAGACACGTTTCGTCTTCTCAAGTATGATCTGAGCCAGGCCCTGCGTGACTTGAACAGACACACCCCTCTTCTCCAAGAGCGTCACAATGCTAAACCAGGAATGTTTCTGGTAAAGGTCTTTAAACACTTTACATTATGAGTTGATTGAACAGACAGCACACTGGCAGCAATCCTTAGGTGTTATGTATGTGTAGCCTCGTACACAGGCCACTTGCCGCGTTAATTCTTGCACGCTAAGAGCCTGTAACACTAAAAATAGTGGTAGCTGGGTACAAGGCTAATGCATATGTATAGCTGACTTGTTCACTGAAACTCAGTCGTGTTGAACTTTATTCTCATAGCTAGTACAATCAAGAGTATATTTAATTATTTTTATTGTACTCTTGGTATCATTATCTATTATTGTATGTCTCAGATGTACATGGGAGGAAATCTAGTCCATGCTGACTACATGTTCAATGGCTATGGTACCACCAGGAGGGACTTCATGAAACAGGTATAGCAAGCAATTGACTCAGCTTACTAGTGTGATCACAGACATGACAGGTTGGGTTGGATTTAGGTATGGTACCATGCATGCCATTTCTCATATCTGGAATAACCGATGGTGCTGCATGGTCACTGATATTATATGCATCATGCAGGTCATAACATTACATGTAGGTGTTGAACTTGAATGTCGACTAAGAATAGTTATACTACTGTTCTCTGCTCAAAAGCCCATTAGTTTTTCTAGTAGCTCAATAGCAATAGTATTCCACTAAAATTGGAAAGACCACTAATTGAGTGAATCCTTATAATTATTTCCAGATTCAAAAGTGCATTGCAGACGGTAAGGGTGGCCACCACTTACCCTATGACTTCAAGTTCACCAACAAGACTGGCACCAAGATTCAGGGTGCCAATACCTGGGCCTATCCCGTCTCTGGAGTGCTCCAGGACCTGATCCCCTCCACTCCCAGGGCTCAGTCGAGTGCCAGCCCCTCTCAGTCCACACTGCCGGAGGAGGGTGGGTCGAGATGGGAGCTGTCGGCTGCTGAATCATCACAATTCACTATGGATTACTTGGGGTGAGTGCATGGGGTAGTGTAGAGGATGTTCGACGGTTGGGAGAGTGAGAGTGTGTATACAGTCATAAAGTATAGTACTGTAGTACGTGTACTGGTTCATGGGATCATGTATGTGGCATATATTGATTATATGTTAAGGTTAATGGGCTCTAATTAAGGTAATAAGAGCTATAGTGTAGAAACTGCTGGGATCCGAGAGTGAGTGTGTGTAGTCATGGATACATGAAGTAGCTAGTGTACTGTCTGTATGTGGCTTTGGAGCTGGTTATGTTGTGGGTAGTGGGCTTTAATTATAGGGTAATATTAAAGTCTCTTTGATTGCATATGATGCATTCATGCTCATTAATAATTTGTCCACATGCATGCAGTATGTCGTATGCTGATGTCTTGAAGCAATCAACGTGTTCTGTTTTGGAGGAGAGCAAAAACAAAAGCTTATTATCTAGTACTGGTTTTACAGTATCAATTGATGCAAGGGAGAGTTAGTTGCTTGTACGTATATAGATGTATGTATAATATTTATTTATTATGCTAGCTAAACATAATAATATATATACTTCATTTTTGTCTGTTAGTATATGTACACATATGACAATATATTATTGTAGTTCGTTGTTTTTTGTCATCATAATTTTTTTCAAAACAAACTTTAATTCTTATATTATGTATATTTTTATAATTTTTATTATAATTATAATTATATCCATCGATCAACAATAATATAGACCACATGCACTGCATGTGCACAGCAATAGCATACAAACACATTCAATCATAACAGGGGTTAATATTAATTTGATAAAAAATAAGTAATGACAGATGTGAAGACAGATGCTTATACATAACAACTGGATGGAGCATAACAATGAAATAATCACAGCACGTAATTAACAGTTAACACATACAATCATGGTATAGTTATATGATATACATAATAATATTATAATCATTCGTATAGAGGATAGAAACACAAAATTAATACACGCACATGCACACAAACCACATAAAACACATAAAACACACCAACACACCATAGTCTTACTAGTGTTCAGAACCGGAAGAATTAGACGTTGAACTAACATAACCGGTTTTAGCCGACAGGTTGATCTCAGTCAATCTTTCCCACTTGTTGTTGATGTTTCGACATGAACTGACAATAAGTTTACCACTCAGAGGGATCTCAACATCTGACGTCAGTTTCAACCACTTTTCACAGATTTGATTGAAGCTTCGAGGCACGTCCAACTCGTAACTCAGGTCCGTTTCTCCCATGCTGGTGTCCGGCTCAAAGCATCCCTGGACGTCCAGTCTCAATCTCTCATTGGGATACGCTTGGACCGTGTGTGGGAATGCGATGGGAAGGTGATGCTGTGGTCTAGGAGACTCTGCTTGAATAGGATCCTCATTGGGCTTGCAAGGTGTGACAAAAATGGCAATCTGTACACTTCTGGTGTCGGGCACCATCAGCCCGTAGATGTCAAATCGTAGAATGATGGGCTCGATGGAGAGAGAGCGGAGGGCGAGTCTTGCTATGGCCGAGACATCGAGTTGGACGGCCGTGACCGCCAACCACCCTGTGCAGTCGGTCGTGACCTGGATCTTGTTCTCGTGGAGTAGAATCTTTGAGTTTGTGTCGTCCGTGATGTCCTGCCAGTGTCGGAGGTAGTTGCTCTGCAAGAGACGTACGAGGGGTAGAGCGGGGAGGGTGACGTCTTTGGGAAGAGTGACTGCAATATCGACGGGCTTCTCAAAATGCTCTGTGGTCGGGTCCGTGCCGATGTTCAGAGCTGCAACAATCTTGACCGTTTCGTCCCAGCCTGTCGCTTTGAGCATGGAGGCGAGTTGACTCGAGTCGGGAGTGCTCAGTGAGATTCTGGTGGTTTTCTGCAAGGCATTGGGAGGAATGCTGAGGACGGTGGTCTTGAAGGTGATGGTCCCTCCTTCAACGGGGACGTTGTCCGTTTCTTCACGACTCGTGTCCTCCAGTTTGTTGGAGGATTTCTTCTCTGCAAGTAGAGAACAAGAATAGCACCATTGTAAGCTAAGACTACTTTAGTGCCGCGAAACATGGGGCATAACTCAATTCATTGGTCCCATTACGTAGATATTTCGACTCCTTTAATGGTTAATTAATCACACTTTTTGTAGGTAACTTTCACACACGTGCGTGTGTCTCTGCTAAGTCAACATACTTTGTTTCATTACAGACAAGTCCCAAGTCACCTTGCACACACACACACACACACACACATAAAACTAATCTATTTTAAAATTTCACACCATCTGTTGTTACAGTCAGGAATGCATATGCATGCATGAGTATAATATTATGGTCATTGTCAAGTTTGTCCTCCCACAAACATAAGGTAACCCCCTACTCTATGAGTCACACGTGCATGCGCCTCCAATTGGCTTTTAAGCGTGTGACTTGTAGTAGAGACGTGTGTCATTTAACAACTGATAGATAGGGTTGCATGCTTCTTAAGCTTATAAGATACAGGGTGTGAGTGTGCATGATGATGTAGCAATGAATGAGCTGACACTACTCTAGAGTGTGTGTGCGATCTCATGTTGCACTACAAACACACACATGCACTCTCTCTCTCTCTTGTTAGCAATCACAGCATCTCTCTCTCTCTCTCTCTCTCTCTCTCACACACACACACACACACACACACACACACACACACACACACACACACACACACACACACACACATATATATATACTTACCAACTTTCTTGTGCATGTCTCTCATGATCTTCTGCATGTTCAGCTCTTTCTTGAGTTGTTTCACCAGCTGCACCATGCGAGGCATCTTGACAGACCCAGGGCCTGCTTCACACGCTTCAATGAGTTTGTCAGCAGCATTTACAGCCATCAGAGCCTCAATGAAAGATGCACTGTGACTGTAGGTGTGTGTGTGTGTGTGTTAAGTGGATCAGTTTGACGTACATGAAACATAAATGTATCCAAACACAATGTTTATTTTCTAATTTTCAACTTCAAACCAGAGGAATCTAATAAATTGCTCTACTCTGGCACACCTAGAAGACTGAGCCAAGCAATGAGAGCTTAGCTAGTTAGGGAAAAAGGTTGTCATCCCATTGTATATGCAGTTATTACTATTACGGAAACACACGACTATTCTATATTATATCCATCACACTTACCCAAGTTTCTTTCTCTTGTTAGCAATCACAGCCAGACAGATGTAGACAAAAGCCTTGAGTGGGACTCTCTGAAAGTCAGGAAGATATAGAGCCTGAGTGAAGATCACCTCAGCCTCCTCAAGCTTGCCTTTCACCACACACTGAAGCCCGTGGGATAGAGTCAACTTCAAGTTCTCCTCCTGTAACCAATTAGTGAAATAAAGACAGGAATTGACCCCTAATAATACTGCCATTTCACTACTCAATAGTAGTATCATCAACAATGTTTATTGCTAAAAGACGTGACAAAGAAACAGCGCTATGGCAATTGGTGCACGCTATGAAAATATTTTTATTGGGGTCTATTGGAGAAGTCAAAGCAATGTCCAATCATCATTACTTTTGAGTGCACTAATCACCCACACGAGCCCTTATTATGAAACTATGCATCATTTTCACAAGATTCACAGTATGCAACCACACACATGCAAACACACACAAACACACACTTATACGAGTGCAAAAATTTTCATTCTATGCCAAAATATGCTCAACTTGCAGTCAATATGTCTTCCAATAATTGGTTTCCCATGTGCAAGATCGACTGTAGTGTCCACAGTCATGCATTTAGAATAGCTATGTGTAACTAAGCATTCGTACAGTTTGGCTAATTGCCAGTATCACACAATAAAGTTATTGTACGTACCTTTTGGTCTTTTGTGCCGGGCATGTGAAAATTTGACGGCCGTCGTTTGGAAGGTCTTCTCTGTCCGAGGTTTGACGAAGAGGAGCTAAGGAGATCGATAGGAAAAGTCAAATACGGTTAAAGATATTGAAATACAAAAGGGTTAATTAATAAATATATATTTAATTAAGGGATTAGCTAGACATGCTCAGACAAATGACTGAAAAACAATTCATTTTCATCGCTAGACAAGAACAAATGCCAAGAGCATGAATGGCAGGGCCAAACTAATATCATTACAACTACAAGCTGTCCCTAACACTTCATTGATGGACAATTACAATGGCACAAACACACACAAATATAATTATACCATTCATTCTTTTATCAAACACAGACTGTTGCATTAATAGTCACTGTCAAAACTAATAAATGTCTCTATGCATAAACTCACCTCTTTTTAGCTTTCATGACGGCGTACTTTCTAATCACATTCCAAGAAGGTCTCTCGTCCAGCGTGCACATAAACAAATCGATCACAAACAGTTCGTTCTTTTCGGGAGACTTTGGATAAAACTCCACATTGTCCTCCCAGCACTGATCATGTGATATCACGTGCAGTCCGCTCTTAGGGAACACCACGTGCGATTTGAATATGGTCGACTGACGATAGCAGCGAATCGAAAAAGCCACCTCTTGCATAGAATTATTGACAATCTTCAACGTCACGACGGGTTTTTGCGGGTCGATACCTGTGACTGTGCCTGTGAGAATACCAATGGAGGTACAGAGTCGGAAGTCGAGTTTGAGCAAGGGGTTCCACATGAGGAGGGGGTACATAGAGTCCCCGTACTGGGCCACGATCATATTGTTGTCGACGATGCTCGTGTTCCACGTCTTTTCGTCGGGGATGAGCCGTCGCTCGCTCATGCTGTACTCGTAGTCAGAGATGTCCGAACCACTGGAGCCGGCACGTGGGCGATTGAGAATGTGACTCATCTTGCGACTTCGCTGCCGAGCTTGGAAGTGCTGTCGTTTAATTTTTGCCCCTGGTGACGTTTGCAATGCGCCATTCTCTTCGGGGATGTCGCCGTTGTGGTGCTCTTGGATGGAACTCGAACTTGTTGAAGTGGAAAACAAGCTTGCGACAGAATTAGACTGCTCCGATTTCGTAGTGGAATACTCGGACACAGTGGAACTACTGGTGTTCACAAACAGCGGTCTGTTGATGCTCAAGGTACTGCCAGTGCCACTGTCTTCGTCTCCTTCGGGAAGGTCCTCGTGCTTGAATCCATTCACGGGCACGTAGTACCGTTGGGCCTTTCGGTACGAGGGTCTGGAGATCGAGAGTCGGAAGATCATCGGTGGCATCTGAGGTAGGATGACCTGCGAATGCACCGGAGAGTACGAAGAGGCCAGTGCCGTGTTGATGAGCTCCTCTGCCTGTTTGGCAGCTTTGGCACTGTGGCTACGTAGGAGATGATAGATGGCCGTGTCTACAGGTAGACAGAGACGGATTCTCCCCTCTTCTAGGTAGCCGTCGCTTCCCACCATGGAATAGGCACCAGTGCTGTCCCAGCTGTCGGAAATAGAGTCTTGCTCCGACTGTAGGAAGAACGGGGTTTGTAGCAACTGGGGGAGAAGTTGAGGGATTTCCTTCTCGATGGCTTGTAGCCCGAACAGAGCTGGTTGGAGCTTAGACATGTCTGTAGAGGAATGAAACACTTGTTAATGGTCTTTCAAGTCTGTCTGGGTATCCTTGGCATGCAGTACCATTGTTTGAATGCATTAATGAGAAGGGGTCAAGGTCATAGTGAAAAGTATGTCGTGAATGTCTTTGTTGGTTACAAAGTCACATTTTAGGTGGGGAGTTCAACAAATGAATGTACAAGACATAATTACAACCGTTCCTATAACATAACATATTGGTGGCATTTCCGATTTGCTTGAGGCTATAATATACAACATGCAGCATACTATGATAATCACTCGTAAGACTACTAGATTATCTCATTAAAAGCTCTTGAACGTTTCAAATTGTAGCTAAGCACAATGGGAGGTGTGTGGTGGTTGTTCATTCTTATGCAGTGAACTTTCAACAGAAAAACAAAACAGAGTAGGAAACTTTTCTAAACTGTTAGCTATACATTATACAAACACCCACTGGTTTTCACACAACATTAACACTGGTATGTGTATACTACAGCTGTAAAGACATGCATGTGGCTCGAAGCAAAAACATGCACAATGCTATACAACAACACACAACACACACACACAGACACACACACAGACACACACACACAGACACACACACACATACACACACACACACACACACACACACACACACACACACACACTAGCCTCGTACCCAGGCTCCGGGGAGGGGGAAAAAAAAGGAGCCTGGTACACACCGTTTGCGCATGCGCTAATTAAAATTTGAAAATCCACGTGTTCTAGGGAAATGACGACCCACAATTGTGGGCATATCACTTGATGACGCAGCCTAGGCAAAGCCTAGCGCCTATGGCATGGGCAAAGTAAGTCATTGTAAACAACACAGTAATAATTAATAGGTTGAAAAAGTAGTCTAACAGGTAGAACTAGCATACTATATACAGCTAGTATTCTTACCACCCTGACTTTCCTCGTGCCAGCGAAGCCAGTAGGACAGGGTAGGTTAGGCGGCCTAGTATTATCTGGACACCGAGTCTAAAGTTGCTATTTGCTGCAGATTTTTGTGAAATAGGCTAAGAAGGTAGCCTGACAATCTTCATACTCTATATCAAGTTGACAAAGGCTTGTAAAATCGACGAGCATCCAAGGTCAGTCTTGCCAGTACATTTTACCGTTCATGATTTTACGATATTCATGACTTATGACGTCAACGTATAGCAAGCGTGCACAAGAATATCCAAGTCCCCAGAAAGTTGGGGTAATTAAGCGCATGCGCAAACGGTGTGTACCAGGCTCCTTTTTTTCCCCCTCCCCGGAGCCTGGGTACGAGGCTAACACACACACACACACACACACACACACACACACACACACTAAATGCATTGTACATGCCTCTCTAGTTCAACCTACACTGCTATGGCACAATAAAGAATAAACAATTCAGTATAATTATTTACACAGCAATAGGCCGCTGTGACGTACATAATTTTTTTGTTTACATGAACAAGAAATACCCAACAGAATAGAAATAGCATCAAAACAATAAACACACACTCAATAGAACATTCTAGATTAAGTACTATAAGAAATATACACCATAGATAGCAGTGCATATGTCATTGTAAGGTGAAGCTGACATTATTCAGTACCTACACCTATACATACTGCCTCACCTCCTGGTTCTCCCTGGATGGAGAGACGTCCCGTTCTCAAAATGGACGTGGCCAGGTCTTCGATTCCTTCCATGCACACGTCAAGAGGATCACGATAGACATCGGTAATGACAGCCTCCGTTATCTGCTCATCTGCATATTCATGTGGGGAATAACTCAAGTCATAGTTTCTCGTAAAAATAATTTACATTTCCTTGTTATGACAAGAGCCTAGAGTGCATGTGCTACAAGTCAGCACAAACATACACTGTTTCCTGAATTGACACCTTAATAATTATTTGTGGGTCATGCTTAATCTTATTCACGAGCATTCCACCTAAAAACGTCACATACTCACCTTTGAATACCAGTTTTTCTTGACCTAATGCATGCCTCTCCAGCTCAATAAACTCTACCCACACAGCCATGGTACAATGGAGGATAAACAATTACCTTTCTATTGTTTGAAACAAAGCTAACACTATTTGTCCGTATCTCCAGTTTCACTCTGTTATGGTATCGCAAACAAGCCAGCTTTGTGTTCGATTTGGACTGGACTGCCATGTAAAGCTTTGTAGAGTAGAACTAACTAAAAACACGGTGGGCCCAAGACATAACTGACAGCCTACATGCTTCCATAACTACTACAAAATGGCCGACAAAACTGCTTTGTTTCCAACAAATTGATCCCTCTAAACATCCACTTTAACCCCAAAAAGCCTGCCAAGAAATGCTCCTCAGTCACAACATATTCAGCACACTAACCAACAAGGGAGCATATCCCTCCAATTATTGCTCATCATCATTACAGTATTATGCCAATAACAACAAGAATAAATAAATAAATTGCTATAATTTGCACACGGTATATCTGACTCACCAGAATCGTCAGTGCTACTAGACAAGAAAGTGCTGAGATAGGCCGCCTCTCGTATGTGTGTCGGAATCACGGAAGTTGTAGTGGGATCAAGATCTTCTTCAAGATCAGAATCAGCCTCTTCCACTTCAACTATTGGTGCATTGAAGCCGTTGGTTGGAGGTTGGTGCTGAATCTGGTACATCTTCACGTGAGCCGGTGTGGCCTTGCGAGGTTGTTTTATGGGCACTGATGTTGTTGTGGTGGTGGTGCCATTGAGGTGATGGTGGTGGTTGTTGGTGTGGACGGAGAATACTCCGTTTTGTTTGGGAGACTCGGCTCTATTTAGTCGCAACTTGTCAGCCGTAGCAACTGTGTTTGTGTGTGTGTGGAGAGTGTATGGGTAAACGACACTACTTGGGTCACTCACTAGCTGCAAATAGATGTAAGCAAGAGTATACTCTTGATGTAAGAATGCATGTATAAAAAACAGATGCACAGATGTGAGGATGCCATACACAATGTTGTAGACAACACTGTCAGTCAAGGAATTAACTCATACGTAGTAACAGACTAGACCATGCTATAGCTCGAAGAAATATTAATAACCAATTAGCGGCACCAATTAAACTACTACACACTTCAAATGTACGCCAATTTGCATGCGCAGACGAACAAAGGATGGAATTGTGAACCGGACATCCAATAACATCACAAGTCAAGACCGATGTCTGCAAAGTGGCCTACTTAAACCCTCAGGCAGGATACAGGAGACCTTTGTACCCTAGCTGATGGCACGGTATTTTCATTTTAAGAATTTCAAAGGTACTGTGGTACACGGGTAGCACATTGCATGCAAGGGCCACGGCATGTTTGAGGGAATACTTCGGGTAAGGGCACACGCATTATAGGCTATGGGAACAGAATGTGGATTAAGCCAGACAGTCTAGTACCTGAAGCAACATTGCAAAACCTCAGATATGGTACCACAAAACAATGTTGATTTGATAAGCCACTTCAAAGCTTGCCATACTACACTTAACATGAAAGAAAAGCCATGCTATTCAACTTCTCAGTGAAACAGTATATCGCTAACTGGCAACCAAAAATTCTTCATTAGCATTAATTTAGCACATTCCATTCAGTGACCATAGAAATTGGATGCAAATTTGTGTTCTTGACTTAAGGACTTCAGACAAAAGAAGACAAACTGTTATAATCAGTTCAACTTTGAAGTATGCATACAGATTGCATGCTACTTTTACAAACTTCACGAATCCACAGTCAATTGATCATCCTAATACACTCTTGATCATCTAAGACAATTTTTAAGGTGTGCATGTATGAAAAAATCCACTCATGTTGTAACTTTCACCGGGAGCCTTATCAAATTAAAGTAGATAACTAGTATAATTGCGATTTTCTGTTTTTGGAATGCATAATAACATTCACAAACATACCATAGAGTTAGCAAAAGAATGAACAAAATTCTTAAATCTTACAAGTGAAGCATTTTTAAACAAAAAGGCTTGAATTGGCAGCACGATTCACAACACACGCTTGGAGGTTTTGCAAAGCATTCTTAGAGCAAAACACGGCCGTAGCTCATTACAATAAATACCAAACATACAATACCACCGCCTGTGCATGCAAACAGACAACTGGCACACAATCCAATCACAATTAGAGACCACCACAAGAGAATGCAAAGTAAACAGAATCCCAGCCACAATTGTTGTATCAATGTCAACATGAGATGATCAGAATGATAAACATGCACGCACCATAAACAGCCAGTGTTTATTTGTTTGCATGCAACAGTGCATGTGCTAGTGATGCATGCATACCTACATAAATAATTATGCACATCTGTGAAGTGAATACATTGGCCATAAAATTTAATAATAAATATAATATGAATGTTTTTGCATGTACACACATGCACACACACAACACATACACACAACACACACACACACACACACACACACACAACACACACGCGTGCACACACACACACACACACACATGCATGCAAAACAAAGGCCCGTTTTGTCAAAAACACTGCTGAGATAGCAATAGACATACAAAGACATGTAAACATTATAACATCATTATTCCCAACAATGCACACACACACAAATCACAGACAATGAATCACAACAATACGGCCTGCTAGTTGTAGGGGTACACGCTCAGACTTGGCAGCAAGCAGAGTCTGTAAATTTGCAAGAACATCACAAGAGACAGAAGGAGTAAAACAAACTAATCGCATTAACAAGCTGAGTATGCACACGCGCTGCACACTCATAATTTGATGAGGTATGCCTGGATGTACTATTAACCAGTTTGCTTTCATTCCAGAGAAGAGGCAGTCACACAGGAGACATTTTTAACAAAACCCACCCAAACATCTCCAAACACCTTCAGTTGAGACCACAAGTGCTAAATTTAAATTATTCCCATAGAGATCGAATTATTGCATAATTGTTATACATAATATAGCAAGATCTGTTACTAGTATAAGAGCCCATGGGCTCTCTATCTGCAAGAGCCCAGTATAATTATAGTAAGCACAATTTTCATTATAGTGACAGTGAGCATTTACCACCACCCACAGGAGTGATGTACTTCTACAAGAACGCATGCATGCACAAGACAAGCTCTCCTTTTTTAAAGAGGCACTGAGAATGACATGTATGTGCATGTGTATCCAGGTATGAATGACATTCTGCACGTAGAATGAGTGACACACGTGTATGTGCGTACGTGTGTGTTCATTTATATGTTAGCATCGTAGTATACTTAGAGTAAGAGAGTTATCTTGGACTCTGGAGGAAAGAATGCATGCACTACAAATTAGTATGATAATTTTTAGGAACTGTGACTGTCTGTGCATAACTGTGTGTGCATGTGTGTGTGTGTGTGTGTGTGTGTGTGTGTGGTACAATAATGGGATGCCAAGAAAGCACAGAGCAGAGTCCCAAGCTGTTCCACAAGATCAAGGTAGCTATCACTGACATGCAGTGCTTTGGAAGATACCCTCCACTTAGACCAAGAGTACCTTATTACAGCTAATACTGAATGCCTGGGTGTTACTCATGCAACAAGTAGAGTACATAATATCATTATTAATTTCCACAATGGATCTAAAAAATCAATTATTTTCTTTCCCACCTAGCTAGCCATAAAATTATTCAACGTCAATGCCTCTCCTGTCTTGTTCAGTCGTGTGGGAATGTACCATTCAGGGAGAGGTCTCTGAGAACAAGACGTCTGTGTATTGATGGTATAAATGAGTGCAAATGTGCATCACACCCAATTGAGACACTCGGAGCACTTCCCATCAATCAACTACTTAGGTGGGGTCAATTACAGGCTAGCAATAAGTTTGAGTGCACTTTTCAAGTGGCAAATATTCAATTTTATGCTAGCATGGAACATGCCTGTTATAAATTTATGCAGAAAAGGCCAAAGCTTGCAAGCTATAACAAGATTAGGCCATCCGCGATAACTTAGCTGGTACTGGAGAAATCTTGACCTTTCAATCTTGATGAACTCGAGAAGCAAACAAGGAAGTCTTACAACTGGACTACTGCTCATTATCACCTCTTTTGAAATAGCAATGGGCTATAGTCAAGATTGTGATCCTTCATACATCTGATGCTGGACTCCCCATAACTAAACATACAACAGTTTTATTTATAATACGTACCTGATGGGTTGATTGCTTGCGTTCCACCTTCTGACATGTTTTCTACTCCTCACTGAGTTTCAATACCAGCAGGCTTGTGTCTGACAGTCAGCAGCACTCGAGGCAATTTTACAACAATGCAAGACTGAACACAGCAAAAAGACTCTTCAAGACTTCTGAAAAAGAATTCTACTGTGCACAAAATAACTTAGGTTTGGCCACCTGCAAAACTTTTTATATGCATTCCGGACTCTGTCCGGAAATAGTTAAAAAATTAATTTCCTTTTCCGCCACCCACTACGATCTTGTACGAGCACTTTGATCGTGTTCCCATAGCAACCGCTATACAATGTCGGCGGGTTCTTTGATCAGTCCGTCTTCCAGGTCTACCTGGGAAGGTCGCCGTGGCCTGCACCAGGCTTACGACCCATCGCAGTCCTTTGCATACACTTCTGCTTACTCTGGAGTGAGAGCTGCGAGCATAATAGACCCAGAACTCGAAGAAGGTGCCGACGTTTATGGAGTTGTGGTATGTCAAGTTTTTGTTCTGTATCTGAGCAGGTTTTTGGGGGGAGGTAGTGGGAGGCTGAAGATATAGCAATGTGAAGTAAAATTAGTCAAAAACTGCGTGAGAACGGCCTTTGCATTTGTAGGTAGTGTTTGTAAATAAAATTTCCCCCTAATTATTGCCCACCATCAAAATTTGCATCACGGCATAATTATGCAGAGATACAAATGCTGGAAGTGTTATCATAATTATGGGTTAACTATATCATCATCATCTTTAGTTTAATGGTTCAGTTGATCATACTGTGTAAGCACAGATAGAGGAAGCATCGAAATGTTGACCTCACTGTTATAATTATAGCTAGTTCTCATTTTCCCTAGGATGGTGTTCTCAGTCGGGAACTGATACAGGATGGACTGGCTGATCTGGGAAGAATTGGTGATGGAGTCAAGAATGCCTACCTCACTCTCTCGCTCTCAGTGAGTTGCTAACGTACCCCTCATCTCTCCTTCGATCACAATGCAGTACTAGCTCCTCTGCTGTTTAATGATTGAGCTCTTGCAAGTTGTGCAGGTTTTACATATGGTATGCATGACCCTCAAGGAAATATTGTCTCTTGTAGGCATTTTGTATTATGATATCCGGCCTTGCTTCCATTTGGCCCATCCCCCAGCTAGCGTTGTGTATACCAATGCACTTCAATCCCATCGCTAAACTTCTAGAACTGTCGTTTGTTTATTGGCTCCACTTCCTGTCTTTTTGTTTATCAGTGGTCAAAATAAATAAGTTTATGATAATCATTTTTTAAGTCCTACATAGTTCCAACCACTGCACCTTTGCAGCTCACCATTATTCATTGGGGTATGACACATGTGCACATATGGAGGAGGAAGTGTGTGTAAACAAGGACTGTGGTGTGACCCCCTATGACAGGCTATGACTCTTGCTGGAATCCCTCATTAATCCCTCATTAATCCCTCATTAATCGTATTCATTGTACAATGAGTAACCTTCCTGTTTGCACAGTAGCCAATTGGCTGGATGGTTCACTGTTGATAGCTTTCAATGTGCACAGCAGTACAAAGTGTATGTGAAAATTGTATTCTTACTACCAGTAGTGTGTCTTTAAATGATACAAGAAATTAATTTTTAGTAAACGTTTTGTGTGAAAGTCCGGTCCCGATGCTAAATAAAGGACTCTGATGCGTCATGTATTTACTAGGCGTACACTCTATTTACTAACGGTTGTATAATTGGACCATTGACAGTACTCTTGGTATCCATAGTGATCTGTTATTACCCTTATTGCCTGCCATGTCCATATGCAAATGACTCTACTAATACATAACACATAGTAGTAATAAGCAATGAACTACGATTATAATGTGTACCTATGGCAGCCTATAGTTGAAGCCTATACCCTACTGAAGGTGGATTGTTTTGGAATTCCAACTCTCACTGACTCTGATTTTTTTCCCATGCTGTATCTTGAAAGTTTTGTTTTCAACTGATGCTCTTGAAACAGGTACTTTTCCCCTATGGTCCTTTCCTTTCTTGCAAAAATGTACGATTGTTCCCCTGAGAGATGCAACACCTCCCAGAGTGTACATTGTATATATAGACCAGGCTATATAGACCAGGCTATATAGACCAGGCTATATAGGAGCAGGGTGATGGTGGTTGTTTGTAGTTTGTCAGAGTATTTCCTCCTATTTTCCAGGAACAGCTGATACTCTACCAGTTGTTGTTGTTCTGTTTCCTGTTCTCAAGAAGGTGAAGCATTAGAATTTTTCTTCCTCTGGAAGGCACTTGGTGTTGGTGTAATTGCGTTATCTCACCACTAGCGAGGATGATTAGCCTTGGTTGGGTTGTATCATATGCCCTTGGTAGTTATTTCAGGTGTGGATTTTGTAGGTCTCGTTGTTGTGAATGACTGCAGGAGTGAGTGACATGTATCTCCATAGAGACTAGTGAATAGAGGGTGTCATTTGATAGTAGTAGCGTGTATGACTTTAGTAGGATGAGGTAGTGAGTGCATGAAAATGGATTATTTTTTTTCAATGTTTGATTCTATGCCACCATGGAGTGTATGTATGTAAAGATCATTGTATGTAACTATAATCTCTCTCTCTCTCTCTCTCTCTCTCTCTCTCTCTCTCTCTCTCTCTCTGTGTGTGTGTGTGTTCCATCACTGATGATGGTATGCACTCAATTCCCACTAGTAAACAGCCACACAAATAAACACTCACACTGTTACAGTACACTGACTCTCACTCCATTGGTCTATGACATCACTTGGGGAATGTGCTAAAATTAATGTTATAATGTTCTACGTCATCGTCACATGTATGCACATACCAATGTTTTATTGACCACTTTGAAAACAATACTTTGGTTTTTCTTAACTCTATCTATGGTCAGCCTTGTGCTTGTAACACTATACAGCTGTCTGTGATGTGTATTTAATGTTCTGGAAAAGAGGAAATTGAGAAATGAATGAAATTCGATGCATTACGTATGGTGCTGTGATAGCTCGACAGGCAATTCATCATAATATAGTCACACGTACATAATGTCTATAAATTATTGTATAATGGATTGTTTTATAATAAAGCGTACACTTTCTCTATATGATCCATATAACCTCACAATCTGTCATTAAGTGCCACCAATTTCTGCCGAAGTCCAATTCTGAAAAGTATTCACACTTGACCACATGATCAGTCGGTATGCGCAAGTGGTCACGCACTCAGAAAAACTGTCAAGGTTGGCTGGACTTGTTTACACTAAACTCTAGGTGTTCCCCTCATGAATGTAGTTGTGGTGGCTGTTAGTTTCCCTTGGGGTGACAGAGTTCAACCCAAGTGCACAACCAACTGGATTCCATCCAATTGACCCTTGATTGTAACTATGTTAGCTATGGTTTGTACTCAGTTGTATGTGTTCTGTTAGCATTGGTGAGCACACACACTGAAAGAAAGGTTGTTGTTTGTCGATTAATTGGTGAACTTGATACAAATGTGGCCGGTACTGTTTTTGGGATGCTATGGTGTTGGGGTAGAGCTTTTTGGATGCTTGTCTAATTCTCTTTAGCCGTTGTTTTGACTGCTTTGATTAGCAAGCAAACATAGCTAGGAATATGATAGCTTCTACATGTTTCGTCACATTCTTTTCTCTCTTTTGCTGTGTGTGTGTGTGTGTGTGTGTGTGTGTGTGTGTGTGTGTGTGT
>CAXIPT010000003.1:9919670-9923367 GCA_964030475.1 Tethya wilhelma | reverse complement strand
GTGTGTGTGTGTGTGTGTGTGTGTGTGTGTGTGTGTGTGTTTGTGTGCGTGTATGTGTGTGTGCGTGTGTGTGTGTCTCTCTCTCTCTATATATGAGGCTTGTGTATGTGAGTGCCCAGTGTAACAGTGAGCTGTCACTGCTCTATTAATGTTCATGTTCAATATACAGCTCTGCCCATCCATCTGTCTGGCAGAGATGGCTAGCTCTAACGTCTACTTGTATAGTCAGGTCTTTGATGTTGTGACAATTAACATAATTTCATTGGAGAACCTACACACACAACACATGTTATTCACACATGCAACTAGGCAGCCTCTATTTCAACAACACTATAATAACTAACATACTCTCTCTTTCTCTCTCTCTCTAGTTCCATATATGTATGCAAACACGCTAACTCTCTCCATTATTAAATCATCAGTAACTGGGCACCAGCGCTGTACACAAATTGATTTGTACTCTTTGTCCATCTACATCTCGACTCCATCCCACTGTTGCTGCAAGCTAGCTAGCTTTGTTTGCCCTTTGCCAAGCAACGGTAATGTCACACAGAGGCCAGCCAATTGCCGACTAAGGGTTCATTGTTGTTTGGAAGGAGAGCAGTGCTGCTGGTTGTAGCTCATCACGGTGAAACAAGGCTAGGTGGGCAGGTCAATTTGTAGTGTCAGTTTAATGGGATGGATTCCTGAGACGTGTAGCTTGAATGTTTTTGTGAGGATATTATTCTGCTAATTGGGCAAATTCTTCTTTGCATTAAATCACCAAATGTCAATATTGCACTGCTTTCATCTCGCTATAGGTTATTTGCTTCACCAATACTGGGAAATAAAAACGTTAGGAAGTGGTCTCTTTCATCCAAAGTAGCTCATGATAATGGCGCCTCCTTGTTCGTCTCACAAAGAAAAAAAAATCAACCCATAGGCTTCGAGCAAAGACCACACATTTAACTGAAGAATGTTGTTATAGATTATTTTAGTGCTTTGCCCCACACCTTGTGAATGTTTGGTAAAATCTCTTCAAATCTTCACCCCAATTACATACCCCCATTGGTGTATCCTACCGTTACAATACTTAGTGCTGACTCTGTATGATACACATACAGAAGAAGAAAAAAACAACAATATCATTAACATTCTTGAGTATGTTATGGGTCATTAGCGGTATGACGTCATGACTGTGTGGGCCGCTGCTTCAGTTGTAGTAGTTAAAACAATTGACTTCCTGAATGTGTAGCTGAAGCAACACTTGGTGTTTGTACTCTCACTACTGCGGTGGTTGACCTCTACACCTAAACAAGCTAGGGTCCCTAAATGGCATGTAAACACAGGCCACATATTGCCTTTGTACCTGCTACACAGTTCATTGTTTGGTGGCATGCATGGAAGGGTCAGTCACCTGGGCATTATGGACTGCAGCATAATGTTGTGTTAAAGTCAACCTGTGGAACAAGAAGCTTTATATAAAGTTTTACTTGTGGGACCATAATCAAGTGATAGCTTTGAAAATAATTCTTGGCACATTGTAAACTTAATAAGCTAAGGCATAAGAGTCAACATGTCATGCACCTGAGTATGTAGTATTGCTTGTGTGTGTATTGCAGTGTTTCCATAGTTAGAAACACTTCAATCTTCGGAACCAATCTTTCCCCTTTTTGTTTCATGAAGTTTTTCGATTGCTGACCTGTTTCTAGTTGCAAGCATTTGCGTATGGTGAAACAAGGAAAGCACTTGTCTTATCAATTGCCTTGTTGTGGGGATTGTTTGCAAGCATCACTGTACGTTATCTCCATGCTCTGTGCTGACTGGTGTAACTTAGCTATCATGGGCTGCATTGGGCGACTTGCATACCTGCATTTAGTACAGTTGTGAAAGCTTCACGATAGTGTGTGTGTGTGTGTGTGTGTGTGTAAGCATTGAGTAGAGTATTATAGACTATAGAGGATTTAATGTTGCTTGAGGCATATGCACACTCACACACACATGCTTCCAGTCAATTTTTTTGCTCTGTGACAATTATTTGTGAGAGATACAACATGCCTGTACTGGATGCTTGAACATGTGCCTATTAGTGTGTGTGTGTGTGTGTGTGTGTGTGTGCTTAAGTAGCATCGAGATGCTACGTATGCAATCACTCAAACCCATCAAAGACTCATACAATGGCATGCAGCATTGAAAGCTCCATCCCGCAATATCCCGAGTAGACAATATGTACGTGTCACATCCACTCCCATTTCTCTTAAAGCAGTAAGTAATCACTAGCATGTAGGAGTGCTACCCACCCTCTCTCCACTCGCCATGACAACCTCTCAACTCCAACCATTCTTTCCCTCTTTGTTGAAAATGGAAATTGTAGTGAATACACACAATCTCAGGAAGTATAATATGTATATACAGCTGGTACTACTTTTGAAGGGTATTTTTTGTATGTGTGTGTGTGTGACATATGCACAGTCTAGTGTGCATACACCCACTCGCTCACTGTATACATTCATGCCATCCTACATGGCATAGTTTATGTGTTTTGCTGACACTCTAGACTCCAGTGGTGAGTAGGAAATGTCTGATGAGGCTGACTGGGCATTTAATTCATTTTTAGAACTCCCAAGTCAGTCAAATCATGCATGTGTGAGCTCTCATGCATGTGTGAGCTCGTTGCACTTAACGGTACTTTCATCATGTACTGATGTGTTTGTGTTATGATAAATGCAATGCTGCTAATGGTATAATGTGTTCACATTCATGCTTAGTGGTGCATAGGAAAGACATGGTTATGCTTCTTGACAGTACAACCTTGTGTGCGACTGTGTGTGTGTGTGTGTGTGGTATCATTGTAGGTAACCAGATTCGAGCCATCAAGGGTGTATCCAGCTTGCGCCAGCTGACCTATCTGGATCTCTCTGAGAACAGGATTGAGAGGATCATGAACCTCAAGTCATTGCCACTCAGACACCTAGACCTGGTAAGGACATTGAAGCGTTCAAACTATATACATGTATGCCATTATGTAGTGGTGTTCAATTCTCTACTCGCAAATTTATAGTAAGTTAAACCAGGGGAATTCCATAAGGAATTTTTTGGCGGGGTAGTTCTGTAAACGCACAGATGCCAAGCAGAATCTTTTTAAGCCATTAAGGTGACCTCGAAGCTAGATACCACTATCACTGGAAAAATTCCATCCATACTCCAGCAAAATGTTCCGTTATTCCAGAATTACCCCGCATGTGAAAATTACCCCAGTTTACCTTAAATATTTTGGGAATTAAGACCTGTTTGTTTGATTACATCACACACTGTCATTGTCACAGGCTCTACTAGAATGTGTATTTATTTATCTTTTGATGTGTGTAAACATCGCCTATTTGCTTGTGAGTGCAATGTTGATTGTTTGTTGGTATCCAAAATTTGATTGCTGTTTGCATTGATTACTTCAAAACAGTTGTAGATAAAATAACGTTGATGGACTGCCTGCTTGTAGAAATGGAATTGCTGATTTTTGTGAAGTTTTGTGGTCTGTAATGGGAACCAGATGTCTTTGTTGCGCATGTTATTAATGGATTTGAGGTTTCTTTAAATCCACTGAAGGTCGCTCGGCTAGTTATGAAAGTGGTTGCTAATTAGAATGTAGTGTATTGGTTGTTGAGTAATCTGTAGTAAGAGTGAATACACAGAAAGGCAATCAACGGTTGGAGAGAGAGAG
>CAXIPT010000003.1:9722170-9917170 GCA_964030475.1 Tethya wilhelma | reverse complement strand
TCGGCTGAAGTGGTGGCGGCTCATGACCACAGGACCAACGTGATGGGCTCAGTCAAGAAAGCAGCAAGACTGAGATTCAGGTTGGATGATGTTACACTCATACTCAAAGACTCAGTCTGTGACAGCATATAGTTTACATGCATTATACACATCATGTAAAACAAGCCATGGAACTTTTAACAATTATGTCTCTGGTTGACTGTGTCCACGTATGACCTATTGTGACTGTATGCACACTTGCACTTTTCCCACAGTACCCTAACTAGTGTTGATGAGCCTTACCCTATGCTAGTGCTGTGTGGACCACCTGGGTCTGGTAAAGGTTACTTCTGTAAGCTGCTTGTTGAAGAGTTTCCAAACTTTTTTGGACTGGGGTGAGATCTGACTAGTAACCATTGATACTTTAAGCTCTGTATATGGAGTACATGTTTGTACAAGTTGAATAGTGTTCATGAATAGCAGTGTATATTGCTATTCTCTGCTCCAATGCCTGTGAGTTTTAGTAGCTCAGTAGTAAGAGCAATTGATTAGAATTCAAAAGCCTAGGGTTCAAATTCCAGCCTAAATCTGAAGTTGGTCTCCCCTTTAATTTCCTTATGTAACATACATGCATGGATACACAATCTCTCTACATTTCTCTCCACACTCAGTGTCTCTCACACTACTTGTTGCCAGAAGGCCAAGGAGAGTCACGGACGAGATTACTACTTTATAGACGACAGCACCTTCAGCAGAGCAGTGAAGTTGGTAAGACAATACCGGCAGTTTGTACGTAGATTTGCAGATTTGTATTTAAGAGACACCCACTCACAACAGCACATAATTATAAGCTGAGAGTTAATATGACTTCCTGTCAATCACAATGATGTTGAATCGTGATCTCTGGTCTCTCGTTCATGCAGGGAGAGTTTGTGCAGACGTGTAGGACCAATAAAGGATCCTATGGACTGACCATGGCTGCCATTGAGCAGGTAGCTCAGCTGGGCCTCGCCTGTGTCACACACATGAGCATTGAGGTATTGTATGTCACTAAGTTTTCATGTGAATGCAGATGCTAATGTCAATGGTGACTTTCAGGGAGTGCTGACAATGAAGAATACCCATTTCGAACCGAGATACGTTCTGATGCTTCCACTGACTCCTCAGGTGACTAACAACAATGCATGCTCTTTTCAACTTGTATGTTTATGTTGTAAATGTTCTTCTTCATATTATCACATCACTTCTTTATTCTGGTTGCTCTACCAATGGAGACAACCTTACTGTGCAACCACTATTATTGTATCATTTTCATTTTGTAGTACTAACAAAGCAATTGAAATAAATAAACTACATATGAAATTAATAATTGAAACATAACTATTGTTTCGATTGTCGAAACTACAACTTAGTGATTGCTCAGGCACTGATAGATGTGCTTATAATTTATTATAAGTGATTAATACTTATTGTTTCTACAGATTCATGAACAGCGGTTGAAGTCTGAAGGCTATTACGGTGAGGAGGAGATCAAGGCAATACTGGAAGAGGTCCACGATTACAAGGCACTGCACCAAGAGAGACCAGGCTTCTTTGACACTGCAATAAACACAGGTACAAGTGAAGCCCATATTAGCCTACCGTATAGTGGGAAAGTTTCGTGGGGTTTAACTTTCGAGGTTTTCATGGATCACGATCCATCGACGAAAGTTTTTATCCACGAAATTCTCCGTATGTGTATTACGTATGGGCTCGCACAGCTCATCCGCAAAGTTAATCGGCAAAAATGTTTGACTAGAGACATCTGCGAAACTTTCCCGCTATACGGTATCATTGCAGTGAGAGAACTTTAGTTGGTAAAGTATGTAAATAGAAAAAGTTTACCATCACTTGACTTCTTTTTGTACTTGTCATTTTAGTGACCTTTACCAACTAACTGTAGACACACACCACATGCAATCTCTTCTTATATTTCTCACATTTTTCTGAGTTTGTATTCTGTTGAGTTAATTGATGAGCATAAATTCTTATTAAATTCTTTTTCTCTAATAATCTCACTAGCACTTAACTAATTGTCCTTCTCTCCTGTATGTCTATCAAACTACATTGCACATTCACTCTTCTACCCACACAGACAGTATTCGTGATGGCTACCACCAACTGAGATCGTTGGTGATGGCGTACGGTGACATCTCTCCCGACTCTCCCCTCTCCCTCACCTCGGCCTCTCAGCTCACCACCCAACAGACCACCTCAGTGACCACATCAGAGAGGACCACTCCCTTACTAACACACACACCCTCGCTGGTGGATCCCATTGAGACACAACTGGACGTGGAGTTTGGGGATGACTCTGAGAGCCACTCTAAGGTGGACCACTATCAAACTGATAATCCGGAAGCAGCTCAGAATATTCGCACCGTTGCCAAGTCGTGGTCGAGACCGCCATCATCTTCATCGAGATCGGCAGCCTCTAGTAGACCAGTGTCAGGAGGAGGGAAGAGAGGACTGGTGAGTAGAATGTGTGAGTACCGTACTGGCGCGTTATTAGGCGCACTTCGCGTATAAGTGCACACTCGAATATAAGCGCATGCCTCGTTGTTGCTCTTGACACTTCATTGTTAAGCGCTATGATGATTTTCACTATTGACACAGGGAAAGGATCAGCTTCTAGACACGTAGACAACACTTCACCCATAAAAAGAGTCCACACGCTCTTGCAGACAAGTTGTGCTCGAATAACGCTCTCCAAAAAATTCCATTGCCTCCCTTTGAAACGTTGCTCACGTGGCAGTGTATCTCGTTATTACGCGCATTTCGCTGTTAAGCGCCTATTTTCTTCCTGTGGAAATATAAGCGTATGCGCTTAACAACGCGCCAGTACGGTATGTGATAGACAGCGAGTGTTTTACGGTATGTGTTTGACAAACAGAGAGTACATGTGGTACTCTATATTTGACAGGCATGTGCTTATAGTGTCATATATTCTGTTCTGTGATTTGACTGTGGTTACACACTGAACCTCTGCATGAGAATTATTACTCCATAATTATTATAATTATTTGTGGCTACATACTCTACCCCCCATTATGTTTATCTTAATCATTTACAATAAGGATTACAAATTGATCTTGCCCATTGTGTTAAGATTATGGCGACTGACCATGAAACACAACTTTGTTGCTCCAGGTGCCAGACCATGGTGGAAAGAGACACAAGCAGATAGTGGCTGCTGTGGGTGGAAAGGAGTACATTTATGTCTCCTATACCGATTCCAATGCAAGGTTAGGTCCAGAGGTTGTCGTATACAAGTCTCATATACCAAACTCTCCCCTGCTTGGCTTAAAACAGAACCTATAGCAAAAAAGCAAAGTGGGAAGGCCTGATTTATGAGACTACCCTTGGGTACACATTTATTATGGTAGAGCAGATTTGGTTCCAGACTTAAACACTCAATTTAATGTGTTGGTGATAGCTGTCTGCACACACACACACAACCACATATACCTCCTCCTCCCACAACATTACTGTATGTCCCAAATGAATACTGACCACCTGCCCAACATGAATAGCTGCTATGAACACTAAGTCTTGCTCTTGGCCCACACACACACACACACACACACACACACACACACACACAGTACCAGTAGACCAGGTACAAGCATGTCTAAAGGCAATGGTGTAGGTATGAACACAACACAGACACTAGAAGAGGAAGACTCGAGTGAAGAGAGTTCAGAAGAGGGTGAACACTCAGCTAGCTCTTCTCTCTCAAAGCTCTCTTCAGAAAGAGGCTTCTCACCAGAACAGCCAGCTTCACCACAATCCATGGACTGAACACATTAAGGATTTCACCACAACGCTGCAGCATCATTATTGTATGATGAATGCAATGGTACATGGTACAGGCATGGGTATAATAATAATATTATTATTAACAGTAAACTATTCTGAGTGAAGCGAGGCTATGTTTAAGTTTAATTGACTTGCGGGACGATCTTTGTTGGAATTGTAAATCTGCAGTTAAAATAAATTTTTATTATATCAATGAGGGACATGCAGTTGTGTTGTTTAAGTATCAATCACAAATTTTACTACATTGGTTGACCTTACGAATGTCTACTGGTAGGTGAACCTGTTTAGAGTAACCAATGCTGGCCATGGTTTATATTAGCCTCATCCCAGGAGCCAGGGAACAAGGCTAAGTTTATATAGGCAGACCTCTTTGGTTTCACTAGAGTAAATTTAGCATTAATCTGGTGCCAGTTTGACTGGCTAATTCGGGTAGCTATTTGACTGAGCAGTACAAAAACAATGCATGCATACAACAATTAAGATTCACAAGTTGGTAATTTACTCATTCATTTTTACATCTATAGTGTTATGATCAGTCTCACTCTAATTTCTACACAAAAAGTTAATGGGCTTTTAGCTCAGTTCAATACAATAAAGTCAGAACAGCTAGCAAAATGCTAGGAAGTATAAGCTTCAGTGACGATCCGTGCACTGTAGCACTTGATTCAAGCGTTTCAAATTCTTTGTGGGTCCACTTAAAATTTCCCACCTTATCAATATTTTTAGGAAGGGCAAAGTTATGCCTTGTATCGTCATACTCCTGTATGATCACAGCCATTCCCTCTAGCTGATGAACCTCAATATGGCAGTGCAGGAACCAGTAGCCAGGGTTGTCAGCTTGGAAAGCAATCACTACGTACCCTCCTGCTGGTACAATGACTGTGTCCTTACGTACGGTATTGTTAGCTAGTCTTCCATTGTTACTGAACTTGGACTGAATAAGAGTTGGTATCATTGATTCGTCAGAGTTTGTGTCAGAGTTTGTGTCCGTAAAGTTTGGATTCATGCAAAGTTCAGTATCACATTTGACAACCTCAGAATTTTCCATGAGTGCATTAGTTGAGGAGTCATATGTTCCATGTCCAACGTCTACAACAAAGAAGCTATGGCCGTGAAGATGAATAGGGTGAGCAAAATCACGTCGTGTTTCAAATCCTACTGCACTGAATACCATCATGATGCTTTTGTCCTTTGATGAATTGGGGTTCTCTTTGGGAAGTATCCTTTCCACATGAACACACGTACACCGTTCTGCTTGATTCTCTGTTGTTACTTCACTGCTGCATAAATCACAAGTGTTCACATCACTGTCTTTGACATCTTCTTCATACTGTCCACAGTACAGTTGATAGGGTGTTGGAGGTGGCAAAAAGTTGCGACCATTAATGGCACTGGTTGTACTCTGACCTTCAAATCCAAAGTTGAAGAATTTTATCCTATCATCTTCACTACTTATTGTTTCTAGTATGGGTAACTCCCACTCCTTACTATCAAGAAGTGATGTTAGTTTATCAACTATAATGCACCTGGTCTTCTCAGAGGACTGATAAGCTTTAAAGGGACAGTTTATAGTAGTACACCCAGAAGTGGCACAATCACGTGGAGCTGAAATCAAATTAGAGGTTGCATACCGATCTCTAGCATCAAGATCAGTTGTGGCTTGCTCATAGCGAAGTATTGCTTCAGCAGTATGTTCCGTTCGATCTGGATCAAAAGTTGAAACCTCCAATGTGTTTGCTCGTATCAAATAGTTGCCCGGAACTTGGTTAGCTTCGAGAATAAAGTCATAGCGCTCTCCAGAGTGGATAATAATGTAGTCAACATCTACTGGTGTAACAAATAGGCCATCCGTAGCAATTACCGTCAGATTGTGATTCACAATTTCAAAACGATAAGCGTACAAACTCTGAGCTCCAATAAGTCGGAAACGGTACCTTTGTCCTTCACTAACAGTAAAGACACTTAATGTGTTATAAGTTTCTCCATCATATCTTCCTCTGCCATTGATGAGTCCAGACCAGTAAGGAACAGGACCCACTTCAATACCATCGGCACTTGCTGTTCGTGGAGAAAGGCTGTGTCCACCTGGAACCTGCTGTCCATCTGTCCTTGTATTGGGTACTTCACCGAGATCTTTTTCACGATAAAATCCTAGCGTTGAATGGATCTGAACGAAAAGATTTAGAGATGATTCCCTTTGCCAGTCGAGAAGGCTCAATGTATGGTTTTCAGGTTGGTCTTCATAATCTCCCAATGCATCTGAAACGATTTGTTTCTCTTCTGCAGTCAGTGCAGTGAGGTTTTCACGTACAATAAGTGCTCCAAACAGTCCATCTGTTCTCTGCGCTCCAAGGTGAGAGTGGTACCAGTGGGTGCCTGCTGGAAATGCTCGGAATATGTACTGAAAACTTGCTCCGGGTGCGATTGGAATCTGTGAGAGGGAAGCAACACCGTCCATCCAAGGTGTTCCACGTTGGTGCATCCCATGCCAGTGGATTGTGACTCCTTCACTTGTAAGTCTATTGGTAACATTGACACGTACAGTTTGATTTTCACTCACAATCAGAGTTGGCCCTGGAATACGTCCATTTACAGCAATGAACAAACGGTAAGTGCTCCCATCTACGGTCATTGGTACACTGCAATTCAGCTCATCAAATCCCTGCTCGTTTTCAATAGGATTACCGGATCGACAGGGACTACTGCATTCAGGAGGTTGTGTACTAGCACATGTGTTGCTATCAAGAGACGCTTCATATCCAGAGGGTCCAAAGTAGTAGGTACCTCCAGGTGTTCCTCTTGTGACTATGTCGTCGTTGGTAGTTTTGAGGTAACTCGTAAATGTCTGCAACTCCTCAATTTCCAAACTGAAATCGCAACCGTCAGCATTCTCGTCACACGTGCAAGCTTCTTGCTGATCTTCACAGGTTACAAGGTCAATAACCATCTGCGAGGAGCCCAATTCCACCCAAACGACGAGAAGAACAGCAAAGAAGAGACGCATTCTAAATTTTTTAGACCAATGCAAAACGAATTTGAAAATTGAAATTCTGTCTGTCCCCCGTCTCACCCCGCCGTTTTATTTGGATCGCGATATCGCTCAGCTGCGCTGCTCATATCATGTGTGTCAGCATAGATAATATCTATGGTGTCAGCCCCACCCCTTTCAATTCCCTAGCTAGCGAGCATGTATACTAGACGATCTTTACCGTAACATAGATCAGCCATTAAAAAATTATAAATTCCAGTAGTACAACATAATCAGACATCAAGTCACATGTCAATATGAGATCTAGTCAGTTATCAGTAAAATCACAAAGAGCAGCACCTGGGCCTGGTTTTGTAGCAAAGAGGCTGTTGGCAGTTGTAGCAGATATCTTGACGTAATAACCAGCACGAACTTTGTCGATAAACTGATCCAGGTCCTTCTCAGGCACAAGTGACACAGCACACCCTCCCCATCCTGCTCCAGTGAGACGTGCTCCAATAGCCCCAGAAGACTTCAATGTGGATACAAGCTTGTCTAGCTCTTGACAGCTACACTCGTACAGATCTTTGCAACTTCCGTGACTTTCATCCATAAGTTTCCCCAACTTTTCAGCAGTTGTTTGATCAAGAGCAGAATTGGCAGTTTCGGTGAACAAGTAGACTCGATTGGACTCCTCATAAACGTGCTTGGCTCGATCGTGAAGATTGAACAGGTTGACATCTTTGGTTTTGTCGGTTAGCGATTCTGTTTGGAGTTCATCTGGCGAAACTTCGAGAATCTTACACAACTCATCACGACTGTACACCTCGGTGTGTAGACACTCCGAAACAATGGCAGGCATTTCGCTCAACTTTAAGCCAAGTGTGTCCTGAAGAGCCAGAAGCTTCCTCGTTGCCTTCCAATCCAGGCCTTTCTTCTTGGCAATGACTTGAGCAGCTAGACGGCACTCAGCCACTCGGACATTGAAACAGGAATTGGCAGCTGCTTTCTTTGCCTCAACAAGAGAATTAGAGATAACAAACGCCATTCCATCTGGGAGACGAACCTCAGTGGGACGAATGGGATCAAATTCGATCATCAACGCTTTGCCTTGTTCACCGAGAAAGCTGATTGCTTGGTCCATTCCACCACCCTCAGTGCCAATGTATCGCTCACACTTTGCACAGAGTTCAGCAAGGTCTCGTTTCGTTGGTAGTTCAATTTTGTTTGCAAAAGCAGTTGCAAGTGCGGCACAACAAACGAAAGCAGATGAACTCGAAAGACCAGAGCTTGGCGGGATGTTTCCGTCAACGACCATGTCCATTCCGACCGGATTCTGAATGCACACGTTCTCCACCATACCTTTGAAACCACACAAGAAGTAGTTGTACCATTTGTGACCATCAATTGTGAAACCATTCACAGAGCAAGTGTGGTCTTCGTAATTTGTTGAGTTGAGGTTCACCAGTCGTATCTCACTCGTGCTGTTCACCTTGCAAGCAATCGTAAGATCTTGTTCCAGTGCCATTGGGAGTACACCATATCCAGAGTAGTCTACATGCTCCCCTATGATGTTCACTCTGCCAGGGGCACGGGCAAGGAATTGTGCCTTGCAACCGTATTTTGATTCAAATGCTGCCAACAATCCCTCATAACGTCCTTTGTTTACTTGGCTGCCTTGACTCAACTCTTCGATGGAGTTGAAAACAGGTGGAGCAACACTTTCTCCTGTACGAAGTTTCTTTGCCTGAGGATCCATGTCGATTTAGGGGCTGCCACAACAGACGTACACGCCCCCAAAATGTAAGTCACGTGTATAATCTGTCTACGCATGCGCAGTAGCAAATTAAAGCGAATTACAGCGTCACATCATATCAACCCAAACAACTTACTTTGTAACTTACATACAATGAAGCACAACCAAAAATATTGTTCAATTAACTGTATATTAAAGGGTAGTATCATAATTTTATACATTATTACATGTATACAATAACAAAATGTAATTCCACACTTCAGCAGCTGCGTCTTGCTGCTACACTAAGTCTCCCAAGGCTGCCAGTAGCCACCATTCTCAGCCATGTATTTGCAAGCATCACTATAGGCAGGAAATCGAGGGTTGGAACCACCATGGTATCCTTGGTCTTGCATGTTTCTAGGCTCTTTAGAATATTTCTTGTATCTTTTGAGTAATTCTTTCAGCATTTCTGGTTCCTTTTTTGACAGTTCATGATGTTCATTGGGATCATCAATGATGTTGTAGAGACAGTAGGGATCACACTGAGAATCCTTAAGCCCATCACTGCATGGGTAGTCTAATGGAGACCACATTAGGGAATCACATGAGAGTGTCCTATTATCAATGACTAGTTTGTAGTCTCCTACAATAATTGAACCAATTTCAGCAGTAGTGAAATTGTAGCCAAGTACTATTTCCTTATGAAGAGTTTTAGTTGTTTCTCCAGTGATGATGGGCCACACATCAAGACCGTCAACAGGGAATTTACCTGGTCCAGAATCTGATGGGTCTACTCCTGCTAATTTACAGAAGGTGGGATACCAGTCTGCAATGTGAATGAACCCTTCTGTTTTAGTGCCTCTCATTTTCTCTGGTATCAGTCCACCATTAGCAAAGGCCAGAGCTCTGACCCCTCCTTCAAAGAATGTTCCTTTACTTCCTTTCAAAGGATAGTTGCTCCCCATACAAGGTGCTCCTCCATTGTCAGCAGATACAACCATTATCGTATTCTCCCACATCTTATTTTTCTTCAGCAGTTCTACAACATGTCCAACAACATTGTCAGCAACACTGACCATAGCTTGATAAGTACGACGCACTTTGCATGTGGAATTCACAGCATAAAGATTAAGCCATTCATCTGGAGCTTGAAATGGAGAATGAACATTATGTAGTGGAAGATAAAGAAAAAGTGGATTGTTTTGATCATGATTAGATAAAATGGTTGTCAGGTCATCACGATATATGTACGCATCGTAAGATCCATTTCGTGTATCAAACTCATGGTTCTTCCAGAAGTCTGCTGCACACCGAACTCTCTCAGTCATGTGATCTTCAGCTCCAGCCAGAAAACCTGATGATGTATCGAAGCCTCGGTTGATTGGAAGGTAGTCTTTTTTGAAGAATCCCAAGTGCCATTTGCCTACCATGTGTGTAGAGTATCCTACTTGTTTCAGCTTTGCCGGTAGAGCAGTCATGTTGAGGTTCAGACCCAGTGCTACATCTGGAGATATGTTCCACTGGTGAGCATGATGAGGCCAGCGACCAGTCAGGAAGGAAGCTCTTGAAGGAGAGCAGTACCTGAACACATAGTGTCGATCCAGGAGTAGACCAGTTTTGATCAACATGTCAAAATTGGGAGACTTGATGGCTGGGTTACGGACTCCAACATCAGCATACCCCCAATCATCAACCAACACAAACACAATATTGGGCTTTGTAGCTTGAGCATTGCAGCTGTAAAAGGTACACACTGTTCCTAGCAACAGAGTCAATAAAAGATTGCACGTGGAACTGTTCCACTTCATCATTAACAGTACCAACACTGCTCCTTCAGACAATGGGATAAGTAGATAGCTACATGCAGTGCCAAACAATATCATGTGACTATTAATATCTAGTGCAATGCATGAATAATTTTACAAAGACATGAATACGAACTATGAAACCCAAACAAATTATTTTGAACACAATAAAACACAGCCTGTAAAGGTTAAACTTGCATGATGCTCAATAAAGGTAGAGCCATACACTATGTGTAACAAAATACAATTCTCCACTAAGTCTTGCTGCTACACTAAGTCTCCCAAGGCTGCCAGTAGCCACCATTCTCAGCCATGTATTTGCAAGCATCACTATAGATTGGCAATGGAGGCTTAGAATCATCATGGTATCCTTGATCTTGCATGTCTCTGGGTTCTTTGGAGTATTTACTATATCTTTCAAGTAATTCTTTCAGCTTTTCTGGTTCCTTCTTTGACAATTCATGATGTTCATTGGGATCATCAATGATGTTGTAGAGACAGTAGGGATCACATGGAGAATCTTTAGGCCCGTCACTGCATGGGTAGTCTAATGGAGACCACATTAAGGAATCACATGTGAGTGCCTCAACCCTAGAATCAATGACTAGTTTGTAGTTTCCTACGATTATTGAACCAATTTCAGCAGTAGTGAAATTATAACCAAGTACTATTTCATCATGAGGAGTTTTAGTGGTTTCTCCAGTGATGATGGGCCACACATCAAGACCATCAACAGGGAATTTACCTGCTCCAGAATCTGATGGGTCTACTCCTGCTAATTTACAGAAGGTGGGATACCAGTCTGCAATGTGAATGAACCCTTCTGTTTTAGTGCCTCTCATTTTCTCTGGTATCAGTCCACCATTAGCAAAGGCCAGAGCTCTGACTCCTCCTTCAAAATAAGTTCCTTTACATCCTTTCAAAGGATAGTTGCTCCCCATACAAGGTGCTCCTCCATTGTCAGCAGATACAACAATTATCGTATTCTCCCACATCTTATTTTTCTTCAAGAGTTCAACAACATGTCCAGTAACATTATCGGCAACACTGACCATAGCTTGATAAGTACGACGTAGGGCACATGTTGAATTCACAGCATAAAGATCAAGCCATTCTTCTGGAGCTTGAAATGGTCCATGAACATTATGTAGTGGAAGATAAAGGAAAAATGGTTTGTCTTCATCATGGTTTGACAAAATAGTTGTCAGATCATCACGATACAGATAAGCATCATAGGTCCCATTACGTGTATCAAAACCATCATTTTTCCAAAAGTCGACAACACACATTTTATGTTCGTTCATGTGGTCTTCAGATCCTGCTAGAAAACCTGATGATGTGTCAAACCCTCGATTGATTGGTAAATACTCTTTTTTGAAGAATCCTTCATGCCACTTGCCTACCATGTGGGTGGAGTATCCTGCCTGTTTCAACTTAGCTGGCAGAGCTGTCATGTTGATGTTAAGTCCAACTGCTGCACTTGGAGGATCAATGTTCCATTGGTGAGCATGATGAGGCCAGCGACCAGTCAGGAAGGAAGCTCTTGAAGGAGAGCAGTACCTGTACACATAGTGTCGATCCAGGAGGAGACCAGTCTTGATCAACATGTCAAAATTGGGTGACTTTATGGCTGGGTTACGGACTCCAACATCAGCATATCCCCAATCATCAACCAACACAAACACAATATTGGGCTTTGTGGCCTGAGCATTGCAGCTATAGAAGGTACACACTGTTCCCAGCAACAGAGTCAATAAAGGATTACACGTGTTCCACTTCATCATCAACAGTACCAACACTGCTCATTCAGACAATGAGATAGGTAGATAGATAGCTACACGTAATGCTAAACAATATCATGTGACTCATTACTAGCTAGTGCAATGCATGAATATAGTTTTACAAAGATGTGAATACGAACTATGAAACCCAAACAAATTATTTTTTAACACAATAAGCATAGCTCACGAAATTAAATTTGATGCTCAAATTAAGACAAGGTAGTATCATACACAATGTAACCAAATGTATAATTCTCCACTTGCTGCTATACTAAGTCTCCCAAGGCTGCCAGTAGCCACCATTCTCAGCCATGTATTTGCAAGCATCACTATAGATTGGCAATGGAGGCTTAGAATCATCATGGTAAATAGTTGCTCCCCATACAAGGTGCTCCTCCATTGTCAGCAGATACAACCATTATTGTATTCTCCCACATCTTATTTTTCTTCAACAGTTCAACAACATGTCCGGTAACATTATCAGCAACACTGACCATAGCTTGATAAGTACGACGTAGGGCACATGTTGAATTCACAGCATAAAGATCAAGCCATTCTTCTGGAGCTTGAAACGGTCCATGAACATTGTGTAGTGGAAGATAAAGGAAAAATGGTTTGTCTTCATCATGGTTTGACAAAATAGTGGTCAGATCATCACGATACAGATAAGCATCATAGGTCCCATTGCGTGTATCAAAACCATCATTTTTCCAAAAGTCAACAACACACATTTTATGTTCATTCATGTGGTCTTCAGATCCTGCTAGAAAACCTGATGATGTGTCAAACCCTCGATTAATTGGCAAGTAATCTTTTTTGAAGAATCCTTCGTGCCACTTGCCTACCATGTGGGTGGAGTATCCTGCCTGTTTCAGCTTAGCTGGAAGGGCTGTCATGTTGATGTTAAGTCCTACCGCTGCACTTGGAGGATCAATGTTCCACTGGTGAGCATGATGAGGCCAGCGACCAGTCAGGAAGGAAGCTCTTGAAGGAGAGCAATACCTGTACACATAGTGTCGATCCAGGAGGAGACCAGTTTTGATCAACATGTCAAAATTGGGTGACTTTATGGCTGGGTTACGGACTCCAACATCAGCATACCCCCAATCATCAACCAACACAAACACAATATTGGGCTTTGAGGGTTGAGCATTGCAGCTGTAGAGGGTACACACTGTTCCTAACAACAGAGTCAATAAAGGATTACACGTGTTTAACTTCATCATCAACAGTACCAACACTGCTCTTTCAGACAATGGGATAGGTAGATAGCTACATACTGTGCTAAACAATATCATGTGACTCATTACTATCTAGTGCAATGCATGAATAGTTTTACAAAGACATGAATACGAACTATGAAACCCAAACAAATTATTTTTTAACACAATAAGCATAGCTCACGAAATTAAATTTGCTGCTCAAATTAAGACAACAAGGTAGTATCATACACAATGTAACCAAATGTATAATTCTCCACTTGCTGCTACACTAAGTCTCCCAAGGCTGCCAGTAGCCACCATTCTCAGCCATGTATTTGCAAGCATCACTATAGATTGGCAATGGAGGCTTAGAATCATCGTGGTATCCTTGGTCTTGCATGTCTCTGGGTTCTTTGGAGTATTTATTGTATCTTTCGAGTAATTCCTTCAGCTTTTCTGGTTCCTTCTTTGACAGTTCATGGTGCTCATTGGGATCATCAATGATGTTGTAGAGACAGTAGGGATCACATGGAGAATCTTTAGGCCCATCACTGCATGGGTAGTCTAATGGAGACCACATTAGGGAATCACATGTGAGTGCCTCAACCCTAGAATCAATGACTAGTTTGTAGTCTCCTACAATTATTGAACCAATTTCAGCAGTAGTGAAATTATAACCAAGTACTATTTCATCATGAGGAGTTTTTGTTGTTTCTCCAGTGATGATTGACCACACATCAAGACCATCAACAGGGAATTTACCTGCTCCAGAATCTGATGGGTCTACTCCTGCTAATTTACAGAAAGTGGGATACCAGTCTGCAATGTGAATGAACCCTTCTGTTTTAGTGCCTCTCATTTTCTCTGGTATCAGTCCACCATTAGCAAAGGCCAGAGCTCTGACTCCTCCTTCGAAATATGTTCCTTTGCATCCTTTCAAAGGATAGTTGCTCCCCATACAAGGTGCTCCTCCATTGTCAGCAGATACAACCATTATCGTATTCTCCCACATCTTATTTTTCTTCAGTAGCTCCACAACATGTCCAGTAACATTGTCAGCAACACTGACCATAGCTTGATATGTTCGACGTACTGCACAAGTCGAATTGACGGCATAAAGATCAAGCCACTTAGTAGGAGCTTGAAATGGAGAATGAACATTGTGTAGTGGAAGATAAAGGAAAAAAGGTTTCTCTTTATCATAATTTGACAGAATAGTTGTCAGATCATCACGATATAGATAGGCATCATAGGTCCCATTCCGTGAATCAAAGCCATCATTTTTCCAAAAGTCGACTACACACCCCTTTTGTTCATTCATGTGGTCTTCAGATCCTGCTAGAAAACCTGATGATGTGTCAAACCCTCGATTGATTGGTAGGTAATCTTTTTTAAAGAATCCTTCGTGCCACTTGCCTACCATGTGGGTGGAGTATCCTGCCTGTTTCAGCTTAGCTGGAAGGGCTGTCATATTGATGTTAAGTCCTACTGCTGCACTTGGAGGATCAATGTTCCACTGGTGAGCATGATGAGGCCAGCGACCAGTCAGGAAGGAAGCTCTTGAAGGAGAGCAGTACCTGTACACATAGTGTCGATCCAGGAGGAGACCAGTCTTGATCAACATGTCAAAATTGGGTGACTTTATGGCTGGGTTACGGACTCCAACATCAGCATACCCCCAATCATCAACCAACACAAACACAATATTGGGTTTTGAAGGTTGAGCTTCAACGTTGCATTGCACAGTAACAATCAAGATTAGAAACAAAAGCTTCAGGTAGGTTCTCATTGTTAATTGTAATACATTATTTGATGCAGCTACCTATACTCTCCTTTTGTATGACTTATTACTTTTGTGCATCATGTGACTACATTAAGTCACCTTATGCATTATTACAATGTGGATGAATATGATTCAACTAGCTATAATAAAATGAATATTGCATCAACTTGAAGATGCATGACGTTGGTGGGTATAGATCTTCTATTTGCTAAATACTAAGAACACAAGTATGTAACTGTATAATCTGACTATGTACACACATACAATGATAATTTTTATTCCCATGGCTGCCAGTATCCACCATTTTCTTTAACATAATCACAGGCACCATCAAATGATGGAAGCTCAGCCTGGGAATGGTATCCCTGATCTTGCATGTCTCTTGGTTCTTTAGCATAGCTATTGTATCGTTCAAGTAACTCCTTTAATTTGTCGGGTTCTTTTTGGGCAAGATTTTCATGCTCACTGGGATCTTTCACGATGTTGTAGAGACAGTAGGGATCACAGTCCTCACTCACTGGACCATCACGACATGGGTAGTCCAATGGCGACCACATCAAAGAGTCACAATATTTACCCATGGAATTAACAATCAGTTTATAGTCTCCCATGATAATGGCATCAATTTCGTTGTTTGTAAAGTTAAAGCCAAGCATTATTTCATCGTGAGGAGTCTTAGTGGTTTCTCCAGTGATGATGGGCCACACATCAAGACCGTCAACAGGGAATTTACCTGCTCCAGAATCTGATGGGTCTACTCCTGCTAATTTACAGAAGGTGGAATACCAGTCTGCAATGTGAATGAACCCTTCTGTTTTAGTGCCTCTCATTTTCTCTGGTATCAGTCCACCATTAGCAAAGGCCAGAGCTCTGACTCCTCCTTCAAAATATGTTCCTTTGCATCCTTTCAAAGGATAGTTGCTCCCCATACATTTTGCTCCTCCATTATCAGCAGATATAACCATTATTGTATTCTCCCACATCTTATTTTTCTTCAGTAGCTCCACAAGATGTCCAGTGACATTGTCAGCAACACTGACCATAGCTTGATAAGTATGGCGTATTTCACATGTCGAGTTTACAGCATAAAGATCAAGCCACTCAGTAGGAGCCTGAAATGGTCCATGAACATTATGTAGTGGAAGATAAAGGAAAAATGGTTTACTTGAATCGTAATCTGCCAAAATGGATGTCAGGTCTTCTCTGTAGATAAACGCATCATATGTTCCATTACGCATATCAAACCCGTCATTCTTCCAAAAGTCAATTGCACAGCCTCTCTGCTCAGTCATGTGGTCTTCAGCTCCTGTTAGGAAACCTGAAGAAGTATCAAATCCTCGGTTGATTGGAAGGTATTCCTTTTTGAAGAATCCTTCGTGCCACTTGCCTACCATGTGGGTGGAGTATCCTGCCTGTTTCAGCTTAGCTGGCAGAGCTGTCATGTTGATGTTAAGTCCTACTGTAACATTTACTGGATCAACATTCCACCGGTGAGCATGATGAGGCCAGCGACCAGTCAGGAAGGAAGCTCTTGAAGGAGAGCAGTACCTGTACGCATAGTGTCGATCCAGGAGGAGACCAGTTTTGATTAACATGTCAAAATTGGGAGACTTAATGGCTGGGTTACGGACTCCAACATCAGCAAACCCCCAGTCATCAACCAACACAAACACAATATTGGGCTTTGAAGCTTGAGCTTTATAAGCAGTGATGCATCCTACTGTCATCGTTAACAATCCAAAAAACTGAAGATAAGGTCTCGATTTCATTGTCATTGAATATATTATATTATATATAGATTACGTTTCAATGAGGCTTGTCACAATTAGGCTGATCTGCCACTTACTAAACAGACTGTGATAAGTCTTAGATTGAACATCATGTGACTAAACATTCAATACACCAGCATATTGCACTTATAGATAAAATATGATGAATATGATATATCTATATCATTGCTATGTGAATGAATAACAGGACCGCATGTATATTCAGATAAATGTCTGATAAAATCCTTATTAATATAGACACTGCAGCAAAGAAATCACAATCGTGTATATAGAACCACCATGCAACAACACAACTATAATATTATATTGCGCATCTTAATAGTTACTCCCATGGCTGCCAGTATCCCCCATTTTCCTTCATGTATTCACAAGCATCAGCATATGTAGGCAGTCCTTCATTGGAATGGTATCCCTGGTCCTGCATGTCTCTTGGTTCCTTAGAGTATGCATTGTAATGATCAAGTAATTCCTTAAGTTTCTCTGGTTCTTTTTTGACAAGATTTTCATGCTCACTGGGGTCTTTCATAATGTTGTAGAGACAGTAAGGATCGCAGTTGTCACCCACTGGACCATCATGACATGGGTAGTCCAATGGCGACCACATCAAAGAGTCACAGAATTTAGCAATGGGATTGACAATCAGTTTGTAGTCGTCCATGATAATAGCACCAGTGTTTGGACCAGTACTTGAAAAGTTAAACCAAGTACTATTTCATCATGAAGAGTCTTAGTTGTTTCTCCAGTGATGATGGGCCACACATCAAGACCATCAACAGGGAATTTACCTGCTCCAGAATCTGATGGGTCTACTCCTGCTAATTTACAGAAGGTGGGATACCAGTCTGCAATGTGAATGAACCCTTCTGTTTTAGTGCCTCTCATTTTCTCTGGTATCAGTCCACCATTAGCAAAGACCAGAGCTCTGACTCCTCCTTCAAAGAATGTTCCTTTACATCCTTTCAAAGGATAATTGCTCCCCATACACCCAGCACCTCCATTGTCAGCAGATACAACAATTATTGTATTCTCCCACATCTTATTTTTCTTCAGCAGCTCCACAACATGTCCAACAACATTGTCAGCAACACTGACCATAGCTTGATAAGTACAACGCACTTTGCAAGTAGAGTTTTCAGGATAAAGGTTAAGCCACTCGTCTGGAGCTTGAAAGGGAGCATGAACATTGAGAGGCTTGTCTTCGTCATGGTTTGTTGTCAGATCATCACGATCTAGAAAAGAATAGAAAAGAATAGAAAAGCATCATATGTTCCATTCCGTGGATCAAACCCATCATTTTCCCAAAAGTCAACTACACAACCCTTCCTTTCATTCATGTGATCTTCAGATCCTGCCAAGAAACCTCATGATGTGTCAAACCCTCGATTAATTGGGAGGTACTCTTTTTTGAAGAATCCTTCGTGCCACTTGCCTACCATGTGGGTGGAGTATCCTGCCTGTTTCAGCTTAGCTGGCAGAGCTGTCATGTTGAGGTTAAGGCCCAATGTAACATTTACTGGATCAATGTTCCACTGGTGAGCATGATGAGGCCAGCGACCAGTCGGGAAGGAAGCTCTTGAAGGAGAGCAGTACCTGTACACATAGTGTCGATCCAGGAGGAGACCAGTTTTGATCAACATGTCAAAATTGGGTGACTTTATGGCTGGGTTACGGACTCCAACATCAGCATACCCCCAATCATCAACCAACACAAACACAATATTGGGCTTTGTGGCTTGAGCATAAGCAGTTGAACATGTTACAACTACTAGCAATATTGACAGCATGGAAGGAGATTTCATCATCAACAAACACCTTTAACTGCCTAACGTACAAGTGCAATAGTTATACTGTGCAGTTTTGCATACAAAACTAACAGATATCATGTGATTTAATTGCTTTAACTGAACATTCATACCACCGCATGAATAATGTTATATTTATAATTGCAAGAATGCATGTACACATTATTATATGCAATAAATAAACTATACACTTCAGCTAAATCAATGACAGAGAGCTGAAGGAAGGTATACATGTAAAAATCTGCTAAAACATTTACTACAAAGTCTAGAATACTGTTTCTCTTAAAAAACAACATAATACAGACTGTGTTCTATTCCATGGTGGCATATTATAGGACTAAATTTAACTGTAAACTATACATGTACATATGCATTAAAGCATGAAGAAGAAACGAACTGGGTGTCTCTCTAAGTATTCATAGAGGTTTTCTCGGAGACAAAGCCGATGTGTAGATTTGCCAGCATTGTACACTCTATACAGGTGGTAGTCTTTCTTGTTGGCTTCAGCAAACTTGATCTCTTGCCACGAAATAGCAACTAATTCTTTCTTGTCGGCTGCTGTACTCTTCACCTCAATATAGATGGTTTCTGTGCTACTGGAAGACTCCAACTCCACTTGGATATCAAAAGGCTTTCCAGATTCAGCATTTTCATTCACCCAGACAATCGATTTGAACACTCTACCATCAGGTAAGCACCCCTTTCTACTGAGAAGAGTATAGACGAACTTTTCACCCCATCGTCCAACTTCAATTCGAGAGATTGAATCATCGTCGGGAATTTCGATCAAAGGCACAACAGGTGACTCACTTTTGGACTCTACACTTTGAACGATATCGTGAAGATCGACCATGTCCGGTGACTCTGCATCGGCCTGCTGGTAAGGGTGCCATTTTGATGGGGAACGTTTCTCTTTTACCGTTTCTTTATTTGTAGTTTGTAAATTATCTCTTGAATCAGAAGATTCTGAAGCAGGAGCATGACGATGCTGTGGTGGTTCTTGGTTGTCTCGGCATTCCTCACCATGTCCAGCTGTAGCTAAGGATGGTGGTACGGTACCTGTTGGAAGATGTTGTCCTACACTTGAGTGTGGCTTGTTCTGTGCACCTCCCTCGACAGTAGGCCTTGTCATACCAGACGCTGCACCTGTGACAACTTGAGGCATTGTCACTGTGTGATCTCTGACAGTTGGTGGAACACTACCTGGCTGCTCACTCACACCAGCATTTCCAGTCTGATAACCAGGAAATATCTGTCGAGCAAAATGTGAAGGTTGTTGAGGAATTTGACCATCATTCTCTTCATCATCTTGCAAGTGTTTCTTCCTAGCTTCTTTAATTTCCTCCTCTCCAATGACATCAGCAGATCGGTCCTTGCTCTTGTTCTCATTATCAGCTGTATCATCTCTTTTTCCTGGGAATTGGGTTTTGCGAGGATGGTCGCTGGGATCGACAGCTGCTCGAGGAGGCCAGCTCTTCAGTCCTCCATCTTCCTTTTGGGAAGAAGCCTGCTGATCTGCTGATGCTTCAACAAACTCTTCCACTTCAGATTCATCTTCCGACTCCGTAGAGCTCTCCTTCTGAGCTACAGTTTGGTACTGAGGAACAGGAATAACCCACACTTGCTCATCATTCAAAGGAGGAACATTGCACTCCAACGTTAACTCTTGCACCTCAGTTTCGGTTGTGGGGGACTCAAGGAGAAGATGGCGGGTGAGAAATCTCTCAAATGCTTCCCTTTCTTCTTCCATTGCATCATCCATGAAGAGCTTCATCAGTGCTTTCAAGAGGCAGCCTAGTTTTTCTGTTTTGTTAGCAGCTATGTAAATTATTGGAATACCGCCTTCGATTGTGAAATCGCATCCAGACTCCAACGATTTGGCACTGGCAATTGGGGAATCCTGATGCTGAATGAAGTATCTACACTTTACAGACAAAGCAGAAAAAACTTGGAGCTTAGAGAGTTTTTCTTGTATGTTCTCACGGTTGAGTTTCTCATATTGGTTCTCACAGTTAGAGCCAATGAATCTTTGAATGAGAGATATCCACAAACTCAGATATCTCTTTACCTCAATCAGTGGTCTAGTCTCACCACTAATATCAAGACGGGGCTCAGCTACTGCGCTCAGCTTCGATATCTTACAGATTTTAGCAAATTCCTCTTTCGTCTCTTCAAAGGCTGCTTTGGTGTTACGACTCTGGTTTCTTCTACCTACTGGTTTAGTAGGCCACTGTAAGAAGTGGACTTCCTTGTTTTCTGAAAAACACTTGGCAATCTCATTGTTGTCCTTCTCCAGCAAGCACTCTTCAAGAGATACCCAAACTCGATTGTGCGATGGAAAAACTTTTGCCAGTTTTAGGTTATTGTATACATACTTTGGGTCAATAGGCTGTTTCTCCCTAGTGCAAAGTCGAACAAACTCGAAGGCAATACTGGTAAAGTCATTGACATTTTCCGGCTCAGGTGAAGCAGACTGGGAACTGATAAACTTTAAAAGCGTACTGAAAGTAGCTACACGTGGGGTTTCCGGTACACCAAGCCAAACGAATGCTTGTTGGATCATGAGATTCCTGTTTGAATCATCAGCCACGTGGTAGTGAAGTTGAAGAACCTTAGGCAGGGTGGAAGGCAGCTGTTGATAATTGTACTTCTGCTTGTTGTATAGTACTGTTGAAGAATCTAACCAACATGTTTTATGGATAGTGTAGAAACACCCTGGCACGTCCAGTGAGGCTGAACCTTCTTGAAATGTATCGGGCACAAAGATAAAACTTTCTTCACGGAATTTGTCTTGAATCATTTCAGCTTCGTCATGCTCATTTTGTTGCATATACAGATGCATATACACGATACGCATGTGTTCAATGCTGGTGCAAAATGGCATTTGAGAATTGCTCGATTGCTCTGACCACTTACAAAGAAAGTCAACCAGTTCACGTGTACTCACAGCATCTCTTATGCCAAGCAGCTTCACAAAATCATTACTCTTAAGCTCAGCGCCTAGGTAAGGAACGTGAGTATGGAGAAGACTCTGTACCTTGTGAACTCTGTCAAACAGGTCAGATCCTCGGTAGAGAGGTTTGGCTCCTTTATCAAGAGGTGCATTAGCAGCACAAGTTGGTAGCCATGCTCTTTGCACAAGGCACTGTTGAAGAGAAGAAGCATCATTTACGTCAAGGTACGTCTCATTTGCATCATCAAAGATCTTTGCCTCCATGTACTGCTTGTATTCACCATCCCAGTGCTTGTCCAACAGTTCGACAAGGCATTTCATCTGCTCCTGTTGCTGGGAACATGGTTTGTTTGAAACTGAGTCCATGATTTGCACGAGCTCTTCCGATTCCCAGTCTCTGATTGTGAGTGCTCCTTCAGGAAGTCTTCTCCACATCTTCTCACGAAGTTTAGTCAACTGTGGTGAGTCCTGGAAATCAAATTTTTATTACACGTACTCAAAATCACGTATGTCTGTATTTAGTCTGCATCAAGTAGTGTCTTGATGCTTACCTCAGGCAAGCTTTTTGTCACTTGGTGCACTGCCAAGCCTTTTTTGACACCAAGCTTAGACAAGAAGGATATCCAAGATAACAAAACATCTTTCTTTGGGGATTTCTTCAAATACACTGGCTGTACAGTGGTCCATTTCACACCTAAATAACCACAGAGGAAAGTTATGATACACTTTGTAACAATTAAATCGATTGAAAAATAATTGTACCTGGAAAGAGCCTTTCTAAGTCAGGGTCACAGTTGAAAGAGGAACTGAAATGTACCACTTCTTTGCTGGGAAGCTTAGGACCATGGTTGGTCATAAGGACTACACAGTCCTTCAACTGACGCACCATGTCAGCCTCTGAAATTCCATAACCCCGATGTTCAACACACTTCTTGATGTACACCAGATATGTAGCCAGAAGACGTGATTTTGAAGACTTTTTCTACATGAATGAATATGAAGTATGAATTTTAGTTGGTGGATATGGACTTTTTCTACATGCAAATAATATCATGCATAGATCAAGTGTACCTTAATGACATTAGTGGATATTTCTGTGGTTCTACATACCTTCCAGAGTTCTTGTTTGAATTGAGGAAGTATGTGAAAGTTTATGATCTCGGAAGGATAGAGATTTTTCACTCCCAAGAGCTCCAACATCTTGCGAACTCTCAACTGCACCAAGTCGCTTCCTTCTTTAAAGAGAGACTCATTGACAACTTTCATTTCCTTGTAGATGTCCTTGAATTCACGAGAGCTCTCTTCTCTCTCACCTGCATAAGGAAGCACGTATAAACCAATCAATATAAGCATGCACACATGTCAGCTATATACAGACCATAAGTAACTAACTATAAGTGTGTTAACCTTTATTGTAGTCAGGTGGGAAAAATAGACTTCCTTCAGAAGTGGATGACAGTGAGCCATTTGCCATCGGTATCACACAGAGCAGCTTCAACTTTTCAACAGTTGTAGAGCTGGTGTCACTGGTGTCTTCCATGATCATGTGAACACAAGCAAGCCAATTGGCAACCCAGGTGATGAACACATTTCGAGGATTTTGACAGGAAGAAGTAGAAACGCCTTCTTCTTCTGAGTCTTCATCGTACAAATCCCATTCAGACTCAGGCACTGTACGACCAGATGCAATGGCGGCTATTTCATCTTCGTAGAGCTTTAAAGCAGCTTGCATCACCTCTATCAGGTGATCTACCGTCAGGTTTCCAACTCCCAAGTGATACTGTAAGGAAGGGTTCACGAATGAGAGCAGTGAAGAGTTGAGGTAGGACAGGTTTATGGCTCTCATCAACAAACATTGGGGTATGTGTTCTCTGATGAAATGAAACTGTTCCTTAACATAGAGAAGCTGGGATGGTTGTTTCCACGTGATTGCCTCATGCTGAGTGTCGGGTGGAGGGAGAGATGAGACCATTCTGGTGAACATGGGAGCAGGGGGCATCTTCTGTGGCACTGGGTCGGAGGGAAGGCAGTCCGTTCCTTTGAGGAGGCTGAGGATTTGGGTGGTAAGAGGGAGAAAGAAGTCGTGCAGCTCTCCTTCTAGTGGGACAAATTGAAGAAAGAGAGCCACTGCATCCAATAGAGATATTCCAGGTAATGCCTGTACGTATGTGTATACATGGATTGGAAAAATCATTGGAAAAAAATGTTGATATCTAAGTGGGGTTGAACCCAGGTCTTTCAAGCATGTATGTGCAAAACTGCATGACTTTGTAATGGCGGATTTATTTGGGGAAATTTCATAGTATTGTTCTGACAATTAAGTCAGCATTCCATACAGAGGAAAGTAATGAAAACAAGACAGTTGTGTATAATACACAGGGTGTACTTTGACAGTGGCAATTTCCCCTAACAATCACAAATTTCACCATAAAAGGTTACCTTACGCAATCACAGAGACCACAAACCACAGTAAATATATAATATAATATATTATTGTAGTACACTATAATTCAATTTCCAAGTAAAGTTTGGGAGACAAAAATTACCTTAATCCTTTGTAGAGCATCCAAGAACAGTGAGGGTATTTCCTCCCTTAGCCACTGATTCCACGGACTATCAGCATTGACATCTTCACGAGAAGAGGGCAGGTCAAAGTCCCCTTGGACAATGAATCTGAAGCCATAACTCCGTAGAGGGAGAAAGGCAAACACTTGCTGGTGCTGTAGGTCCTACATGAAACAGAACACTAGCTAAAGTCACTACCACATCCCCAGAATAAGACAATAAATCACGTGTAGAAAATCTTACTTTAGAGAGAGGAATGGCTTTCAAGTCAGATGGCAATGGAAGTGCCAATGCAATTTCAGTTGCTTCCACTTCAGGTTTGAACTACAAGAGGAGCACACATTACATAGCATATACATTGTAAACACAGACCTATGTGTGTTAAGTTAGCCTCAAAGCACAACACTAACCTCTTTGGCTTTGTTAAGGACTCTTCTCACAACCAGCCATCGATCTGTCTCCTTCTGTCTTCCATTGGAGTGTGTTATCTCAGTGACTCCATTCTCCCTGTCCCAACGCTCCATGACACGGACACTACCACACACCTGATTACAATGTACCAGAAAGAGAACTATAATAGTGACAGAGTATTGTATGCATTACTCTTGGTACCATAAAGGATCAAAACAAATAATTTGAATCATAATATTATACTCAGCCTGTACTGTACCTGGTCGTCGATGGTAATGTTCCTGAGTCGATTGAGAAAGAGGAGAAGAGAAGGTTGGATATCACTGAACTTCTTTGTCATGTTGCTTGTGAGGTGGTCCTCTTTCAATGGAAGGATGATGTTTGTTCTCCACCTATATATGTATATGTAGAGAAGTTGCAAGAAGCAGGAGATTGGTGACTTTGGTGTATGACTTTGAAAAGGGAATCAAAAGTTAAAACTTACTTTGTTTCTCTCTGCAGGGGGTCAATAAGGTCATCATTTTCGTGGATCCAGTGAGGCAGAATGAAACCAATGGGATCAGAGCTAGCATCAAATTTTATGTGAAATCCGTTGGAATGAATTTCGGGTGTGTCGGTAATCCGAAAAACACTTTTGAAACCAATTCCTTTCTGGCCAATATACCCAGAGCGATGGGCTCCCTTGGTGCTCTTACCAACGTCACAAATAGCTCGAATATTTTTCTCCGAGAATCCAACCTCATTGTTCATGACAGAGATGCTCTCGCCACTTACGACAAACTTGAGTGACGGTACTTCGCCAGCTGCAGACATCAACTCTTCGCCAGCTGCAGACATCAACTCGGGACGGTAGTCGTTGTCATCAGCATTCTGGATCAACTCAAGGACAAAGTGAGTGTCCTTTGTGTAGAGCTCCAGAGAGAGTCTCTTGATGCCTCTTCCTTCTCTCAGCCTCTGCTTCTCTGCAAATTGCTGCTGTTTGGCATCTAGTTCGATCCCAATACCAAACTCGTCGTGACGGATCTCTTCGATGATCTGCTTGCACTCAGCCTCCCTCTGTTCGAGCTGCTCCACAGTGAAGAGTTGAGGTAGGACAGGTTTATGGCTCTCATCAACAAAGATTGGGGTATGTGTTCTCTGATGAAATGAAACTGTTCCTTAACATAGAGAAGCTGGGATGGTTGTTTCCATGTGATTGCCTCGTGCTGAGTGTCGGGTGGAGGGAGAGATGAGACCATTCTGGTGAACATGGGAGCAGGGGACATGTTCTGTGGCACTGGGTCGGAGGGAAGGCAGTCCGTTCCTTTGAGGAGGCCGAGGATTTGGGTGGTAAGAGGGAGAAAGAAATCGTGCAGCTCTCCTTCTAGTGGGACAAATTGAAGAAAGAGAGCCACTGCATCCAATAGAGATATTCCAGGTAATGCCTGTACGTATGTGTATACATGGATCAGAAAAAGAATTGGAAAAAATGTTGATATCTAAGTGGGGTTGAACCCATGTCTTTCAAGCATGTATGTGCAAAACTGCATGACTTCATAATGGTAGATTTATTTGGGGAAGTTTCATAGTATTGTGCTGACAATTAAGTCAGCATTCCATACAGAGGATAGTGATAAAAACAAGACATTTGTGTATATAATACACAGGGTGTACTTTGACAGTGGCAATTTCCCCTAACAATCACAAATTTCACCATAAAAGGTTACGTTACGCAATCACAGAGACCACAAACCACAATAAACACATAATATAATATATTGCAGTACACTATAATTCAATTTCCAAGTAAAGTTTGGGAGACAAAAATTACCTTAATCCTTTGTAGAGCATCCAAGAACAGTGAGGGTATTTCCTCTCTTAGCCACTGATTCCACGGACTATCAGCATTGACATCTTCACGAGAAGAGGGCAGGTCAAAGTCCCCTTGGACAATGAATCTAAAGCCATAACTCCGCAGAGGGAGAAAGGCAAACACTTGCTGGTGCTGTAGGTCCTACATGAAACAGAACACTAGCTAAAGTCACTACCACACCCCCGGAATAAGACAATAAATCAGGTGTAGAAAATCTTACTTTTGAGAGAGGAATGGCTTTTAAGTCAGATGGCAATGGAATTGCTAATGCAATTTCAGTTGCTTCTACTTCAGGTTTGAACTACAAAAGAAGCACACATAGTATGCACAGTATTATGTAAGTACACTTGTGACCCTACGCATGTTAAGTTAGCCTCAAAGCACAACACTAACCTCTTTGGCTTTGTTAAGGACTCTTCTCACAACCAGCCATCGATCTGTCTCCTTCTGTCTTCCATTGGAGTGTGTTATCTCAGTGACTCCATTCTCCCTGTCCCAACGCTCCATGACACGGACACTACCACACACCTGATTACAATGTACCACAAAGAGAACTATAATAGTGACAGGGTATTGTATACATTACTATAAATAATACTCTTGGTACCATAAAAAATATTAAAAAAACACCATAATATTATACTCAGCTTGTACTGCACCTGGTCGTCGATGGTAATGTTCCTGAGTCGATTGAGAAAGAGGAGAAGAGAAGGTTGGATATCACTGAACTTCTTTGTCATGTTGCTTGTAAGGTGGTCCTCTTTCAATGGAAGGATTATGTTTGTTCTCCACCTATTATGTATATGTAGAGAAGTTGTATGAAGCAGGAGATTGGTGTATGACTTTGAAAAGGGAATCAAAAGTTAAAACTTACTTTGTTTCTCTCTGCAGGGGGTCAATAAGGTCATCATTTTCGTGGATCCAGTGAGGCAGAATGAAACCAATAGGATCAGAGCTGGCATCAAACTTTATGTGAAATCCGTTGGAATGAATTTCGGGTGTATCAGTAATCCGAAAAACACTTTTGAAACCAATTCCTTTCTGGCCGATATACCCAGAGCGATGGGCTCCCTTGGTACTCTTACCAACGTCACAAATAGCTCGAATATTTTTCTCCGAGAATCCAACCTCATTGTTCATGACAGAGATGCTCTTGCCACTTACAACAAACTTGAGTGACGGTACTTCGGCAGCTGCAGCCATCAACTCGGGACGGTAGTCGTTGTCATCAGCATTCTGGATCAACTCGAGGACAAAGTGAGTGTCCTTTGTGTAGAGCTCAAGAGATAGTCTCTTGATGCCCCTTCCTTCTCTCAGTCTCTGCTTCTCTGCAAATTGCTGCTGTTTGGCATCTAGTTCGATCCCAATACCAAACTCATCGTGGCGGATCTCTTCAATGATCTGCTTGCACTCGGCCTCCCTCTGTTCGAGCTGCTCCTCTGAAATACATTCTTCAGGATCTATAGCCAAAGGGAGGGGGGTATTGGACTCTTCGATGTTCAGTTCTTCTCGAGTTTCACCACTTGGAGTGGAGGTGGTACTCAACAATGTGCTTGCGGATGGTCCGATCTCTTTTCTTGACTGATTGTTATGAGAGCTCAAAGGATTCTGCACACACAATAGAGAACATTTTGAGTAAATTACATCATACACGCAATCACATTACACACATACTTGTGTGGTTGATTCATCATCATCATCAAGTGGCTCTTGCTGCAACTGATCAGCTTCTTCAAGCATGGTCTGAAAGTCATCAGTCCACGACTTTATGCCAATGGTCATTCCCAATGCCTGCAAGAGTTGTCGCTGCCTAGTAGTGGTAGGGTAGTTGAGGAGGGCATCAATGGCAGAGGAACTTGCTACTTTCCTCAGTGGGTCAATGAAGAGCTAAGAGGAATGAAAAAAAATGAAAAAAAACATGTACATGTTATCATAAGAAGTAAGAACTGAGATTTATGAACTATTAGTCTATATAATCGCTTGCTTACCTCATTGGCTATGTTCTTACATAGACCGAATGGGATTCGTAAAAGACAGTGGAACACAAATTGTTCGGCTGCTACACTTGCAGAGGGGGTTGATTTGTCCACCATCATTCTTTCCAGAGAAGTAGTAACATGGCTAGCAAGCAACTGCGGTGAAATATCCTGAGTACTGCTTCTTTTCACAATCAGAGACACCAAGTGACCTGTCACTGCAATGGGATCAGGGTGTTTAGAATTGAGAGCATTCGTGAAGTCAGAAACAGAGGAATTTGGATCAATTCGGAGCAGTTTTCCCGGAGAGATTTCTAATGCACAAACAGCTTGATTCTTGCGTATCTCAAACTCTTGGGAGAGGAACTCAGCTAGATCACCAAACTGTGGCTGGTAGACCAACTCCCAATGAGACCACTCTTTGAGATCTTCCAGCAGAGGAGCTCTGCTTAGGCAAGCCACTGCATCTTCACAAGTTTGGTGACCAAGGATTCCAACGGCTTTCCGTGAAGGTTGGTGAGAATCTGTTGCAGTGGTACTGTTGAAGAGTATGGGTGCCATGCAGGAGATGGGGGATGGCTTAGTGGGCAGTAGGTCTATGTCAGCAATGAGTTTCTCGATGCTACCACAACCGAGGTCTTCCAAAGAAGGAACACCAAAGTGAGTAGTGATGACTTGTGGTACGATATCCTGGAAAATTGATGGTTATCACTTCAGTTATCACTTCATGTACTATCATAATTATGGTAATACCAAGTACACAGAAACACAAAAACCACCAACACCTGGCCATAGTCTGACCTCCATCATGTTACCCTCATACCCAGGCCTTCCCCGTACTTTGCAACTCACAACATTTAAAATACCCACCAGGGAAGGCCTACACAGGAAATGAGGCTAACTCCATGTAGTATCCTAGTAGATCTATTACAACATACCCAGAAATAAAAACCATGCACCAACACCTGGCCATGTCTGACCTCCATGTTAACCTTGTACCCAGGCCTTCCGCTTAACTTTACAACTCTTAAAATACCCACGGGGAAGGCCTGGGAAGGAGGGAACATATTACTAAGTACACAGAAATTTCTAATAATGATAAAAATCACCAACCAACACCTAGCTCTAGTCTGGCCTATTGTTGTACTGTGACTTACCTCATCTTGCCTCTTGTCATGTTTGAGCTGACCAACAAGAGTTTTCACTTTTTGCTTCATTGAACTGACGTGTGCGACACTGAAGGCACTTCCGATCAGCTTACCACCAAGAGCTTCAATGGCTTTCTTGTGAGTGGCAATGAAATGAAGAAAGGATTCGTTGCCAAAGCTACTGAAACTGGGAGCACCGTATGTTTCCACAATGGCTTGTTCCACTCTGGCCAAAGATGCAAGGTCAATGGGGAATGGCACTCTCTTCAGGTGACTGAGCAACTCCTTCAATACATCACCTATACATGTGTGTGTATACATAGATAGCACACAATTGTATATTATTATACGAGTAACAAAAATAAGCAACTTGAGAGAAGATTAGTGTTGTAAAACGTATGAAAACAAGGTAGGAATAACGTCACAATGTCTGAATTTAGACACATGTGTACAAACCAAGCCCTCCCTGTGTGCTTTTATTCAGCTAAATGCATGGCGACGCTTGCTTAGCAATAAGTAAACTAGGGAAGGGCCTGGTTCACAAGGCTACATATACATGTGCATGTACATAGCCACCATGGAGTGTATGAATACACACATAATACCATGCACCACAATACCTTCTTGTCTGTAGTACATGTCATGCCTCACAGCAGCCCCACTCTTAGAAGACACTTGGGAGTGCACGTAACTTCTCTCTTCTTCAATAAACTTTGGCATAAGTTTGTTGGCACCGTAGGCACCTTCATAAATCGACAGCAAGAAGAGATGGCGAAGAACAGGAGTCCTTGTAATCGATTGCATAAATGTGCTGACTTTAGCTTTTTGCGACCCAGTAAAATGGCTCATGCAAGCTTCAAAGACACTCTCCAAGATCTGCACAGGGTCTTTCTTTGATAAATCTCTTCGAATAGAGAGAGGATCTTCATCATTGTGAAAGATCAGCTTCCTTTTGAGCTTTTCTGTTTCGTGTTGAACCATGGTTTTCAGTTCCTCCTCGACAGCAGCCTCCATTCGTCGTCGAGAGTCAGCCTGAATGGATTTGAACCTGAAATTAATCTATAGAAGAGGGGAGAAAAAAATATGATAACTTTAGTCTGACCATTTATACCTAAATTCTTACCGTTAGAGCTAGTGGGAAGCTGGTAATCCTTATGCACAAATGGTTGATGCTTTCTTGAAACTCTTTGGCTCGTAGAAACTCGAGGAAGTCTTCCAGTGAGTGCTTAGATCCTTGTATACGTCTTCGTCTCGACAGGAACGCCATCAGGTGCTTTTGGATCTTGAAGCCAGTCATCTCTGGAATGACATCAAGATCATCTGGTGGTTTGAAAAGGTCTTTCACTCGTGGATGTTTGAGGAGAGGACCAAGGTGAAGAGCTTCGTAGTTTTCCACCTTCTCGGCCAGCACAATCGCTCTTTCAAGTTCGTAGAGTGAGGTGATGGGATTGAACCAGCAAAAGACTTTGATCAGTTCTTCTACTCGTCCATGGGTTTTGGAGTAGTGTTCTTGAGCTTTGATACTCCGCCAATGTATCCTGTTGTCATAAGTTACACCTTGATTGGCTTTAACCACCAAGTTCTTTGTAAGATCATTAACCACTTCCAAAGGGAGATATTTTCCTTTTGAGGAAAGCTCTTCGATCAACTCTTCAACTTTAGAGTTGACATTTGCAACACGTTTCTCCCTACTATCTTTTCCACCACTACTCCTCTTTGTCGAACTGGGAAGAGTGAGTGCTCCAGCTGGCACTTTAGGGACAGGAAGGTCAGGACGAAACCTCACATCGCTTGGAAGAACCGTTTCGTCTTCAAGGTTTACATGAGGGTTGGGAAACTTTTCCGATTCACCGAGCTGCTCTGGTTCTGTTTGATAGTTGGGAGGTGGATGGGGTCTCCTGAGATGAGCATGGGGATCATGAGTGTCGAGTGGATCACCCAGAAGTACTCGTCTTGGCTCAGGAACGATGGGGTGTCTGTTTCCAGTCATATATCGAGGGTCAGGACCAATCATCTGAGGGTGAGTTGGACTGACTGGCTGTCTAAGGTGAATAGTTTGCCTGGGAATGGGACCAGCTGATGACATGGGAATAGGACCAACTGGTTGTCTGGGAATAGGACCAGCTGTTGACATGGGAATGGGACCAGCTGTAGGCATACGATAGTAGTGACTGGGAGGAATGGCTTGCCAAGGACGAACAGCACCCATTTGACTCACAGGAGAGAGGTGCATTGGTAACTGGGCGGACCTTTGATCAGTGTGCGAGGATGAGGGAAGTAGCACTTTGCCAATTGAAGGCAAAGGCCAAGGGTTTGAGGCACCAGGTGGATGGAGCGGTTTACCACCATGTGGATTGGGTTGAGGATCGTCACGTAAAGAAACTGGATCACTAGTGTTATCTTGTGACTTAGGTACCACAGTTTCTTTGTCCATCGAACTGGATGCTACATCTACACCAGTTGACTTGAATGCAAGACACATAGAACCAGGAGAGATCTGCTGGATGTCAAACTTGCTAGAGAGTTGAGCAACCAATTTCAATAAATCACCAGGCTTTTCGGCTCCTTTCTCAATCTGAAATATACTGTACATAACTTCAACATCATTCCCAGTGAGTTGTTTGAAACAGTTTGCAACACCTTCTTCCTTCAAAGCCTTTAACGGAGAAAGTTTCAGAGCTGGTGCGAAAATAAACTCAACCAGTAGTGACTTGCTAAGATATATTTCAACTTTTCGTGTCAACTGACCTTCCCACTCAAATATTGGTAGCTTTTCCACAAGTTGCTCCACATTAGTACATTGATAATCACGAAGGGTAAGATTCTTGCGAAAGGTACTTTGGTACTCATTAACAAGTCGATAGCATTGGATAGAAGCAAAGTTATGGCGGAGAAATACTAGACCATACTCTATTGCTAGTTTATAGAGTTTTTTAGCTTTGCGTCTTGAAGCTTGTGATGATAGTTTGGTATCACTTTGCTCTTCATCTCTTTGTTGATCCATTCTAGCCAGCCTATAGAGATAAAAAGCAGCACACACATGCTATAGATAAACTTCATTTTCAGAAATGACGTAGTGCTTTAGCAACCTGAATGGTGACCGCTTAGACAAACTTTATAACTATTAGTGTATTATACAGAAGCACATTGATATTCAATGAATAGAAGAAAAAATAGATAGAATGCATAGAAGTAAACATATTTTTATATCACTCCTATTATTATCTTTTAATAATAACTGTTTCAACCTGCCAAGTATGAAAGTTGCAGCTGTACAGAGGCTTACTTCCTAACTGATTGATTATTCATAAATCTCTGGTTCAAGAGACCCTATACCATGATAAATTTTCAAGTATCTGCACTGTAACAAAACATACCAGGTCTTTAATGTGCTTTCTTCAACTCTCCACCCGTCAAGCTTTCAGTAGAAAAACAGCTTGAGCCTTCTGCCACAAAACTTGTTGGCAGCAGCCAAGTGACGCGCGCGCAGGGTATTTTCTTGGAATGGGAATTCATAAATTGGTCAAATAAGAACCATAATTGCATTCCATTCCTGTAATTATAAAATTTCTGAAGAAAGTGTGCTTTAAAAGAGAAATCTACACCATTTATTAAAATACTATTGTTGTGAATAGTAGCTACTACTTTAATACACAGGTACACACACACACAGGATACATAATGAGTGCCCACACACAATAATTTATTGCTATCACACAAATAAGGTAAATAATAATTATCAGGATAATAATAATAATTCTGAGAAGGAGTGAATTAGGTGTTCAAGTCGCAATCAGGTGGAGTGGACTAGTCGCTTCAAAATAATTCCTGCCTCACTATTATGATGTCAGGTGGTGGTCATGTGAGCCAGGATGCTAGTGCAACTCCTATTGAAACTAAAGCAATGAATGTTAGCAGCTTCACACGCTGTAGAGAGAGAGAGAGAGAGAGAGAGAGAGAGAGAGAGAGAGAGAGAGAGAGAGAGAGAGAGAGAGATTACTACACATTTAGTACACTTGAGAAGTCTTATCAATTACACATTTATGTCCACATACACACAAAACAGGTACTTAGGACATTTGTCTCAGCAAAAGTATACTCATGTTGTCAGTGAGTGCTATACACATACTGGTCAAATACAGTGGTCCAATGACAAGTAAACAAAACATTAACAGCACACGAAACCACAGTAGTACAGGTGCAACCCAGTTTCTACGAATGGTTGACAAATGCACACACAGAACAATAGAGAACAACTCGACTGAAAGAGAGAAGGGACTCAACGAGTGAGCATACGTGTAGACAGACACATGGACCTGAAGCATTTGATGACACACACGAAAACGAAGGAAGGAAGGAAGGAAGAAACATGGACCATGGACCTGAAGCATTTGATGACACACACGAAAACGAAGGAAGGAAGGAAGGAAGAAACAACACAGGTGCATGGAGAGATGGAGCAACAACACACAACAGCACACGATCCATCAGATAGAGATGAACGAACGTCACGAGATGTACAGAAGACAAGAAGAAGAAGAGTAAGAGATTACAAGAAGAAGGGGTCAGTAGGAGGAGGAGGAAGAAAGAAGGAAGGAGAGGGGAGAGAATGGACGCCATCTTCCGGACACAGAAAGATGATGTTACCTGCTCATCATCTTCTAACATCCGTAAACGATGCTCAAAGTTGTGAGTGGTGATGGGGGGTGAGGGGAGAGGAGAGAGGACAGAGGTGCTACCAACCTGGTCCTGTCCTCCAGAGCCACCTTGTTGCTTCTGGAGAGTGTCTAGTTGCTTGTTCAGGTTCTCTACTTCTTTTACGAGTACAGTGTTCTATAGGGGGATGGTGTGTGTGTGTGTGTGTGTGTGTGAGGGGGTATGGAGAGAGATATCAACAAGCAATGATAATATCTTGCTAGGAATACTTAAGAATACAAGCTAGAACTAGGTAATATGGCCTATTATCTTTAATTCGTTACACTAGCCTCAAATGCAGGTTCTTCCTTTGTTGTTGTTATTGTTGTTGTCTTTGTATGTTTGTTTGTTTGTTTGTTTGTTTGTTTGTTTTGCAAAGAGCGCAGGAGGAGCTTGGAAATGACAAGGCTATGTTGTACCCATAAACACCCAGACATGACACGACACGACATATGTCCAACCAAAAGGAGGGTCTAGGTGTAGCTACATGTACAGTAGTGGCAGCTGTGCTGTTGGACTGCATGGCTCACCTCCTTCTTGATCCTGACTCCATCTTTGAGTTGACCTGTGTACTTCTCATTCAGAGAGTTCAACTGTTCCTTCAGAGTGGAGTTGTTGCTCTTCAACTCTCCACACTCACTCTCAAAACTACCAAGATAAGCAACAATTAATGCAATAGTGAAACACAAACAACACCACTTATTTTAACCAAAATCCAAGGGATTTATTATTTCAGCGCCTGCTAAGGTGTACATAAGATTTTTAAGCAAAGGCTGAACCAATTGGGAACAAACTAATGTTTGAACTACATTATGAATGGTACATGACTGGCTATACCTTTCCACAGTAGCTTGTAATGATGCTATCTTCTCATCTTTACTTGATAAATCTCCTACATACATTGTCAATGAATAGAACACAGCTCCCTAGCTGTTCTTTGCAGTAAAAGTTACAACACACACCTTCTATTCTGCTCAGTTCAGCATCTTTACTGCTGACTGTGTCACACCTAACCTTCAGGTCACCTGTAAGAAGGAATAGAACAGCTCAAACCTACACTGGAGATCTTGGATTTCTATTTAATGTACACCCATAGCAGTCTGTACATAAATTATAGCCTAGCAACTAATATCTGCTGGCAAAAGAAGGGAGGTGGGACCAGTGGGGTATGTCGGCCAATGGGTTGGATGGCCATGCAAGTTAGTTATAACACTTTATTGCCATCGATCTGTAGACATGGTGCAGTGCATACCTTCTAATCTGGTAATAGTTTCCTTCAAGAACCCAACCTCAGTGAGCCGAGACTGTAAACAGGCTGTAGAGGACAAAGAAAGTTACTGATCAACAATTTCACACAAGCTAATGGTGGTAGAAGCACTCCACTTAGCCTCCTTCCCCACCCTCCCCCCTGGAGAAAATTATCCACTCACATTCCAAAGTTCTGATCTTCTCCTCTGTTTCTGTGAGAGAGCACTGGAGCACTTCAACTTGACCTACAGAGGAGAGAGAGAGAGGGGGGGGGGGAGGTCAGTTACAGCATGTGATAAGCAGGAGCTAATAAACACATAACAAGTAGGAGAGGACCGATTTGACCCCCTCTACAGACTACAGTGTACACATAGGTAACACACTGCACCTCTTGCAATAGCAGTCTTGGCTATCCGTCTTGCTACAACTCGCAAGCTGTCCTTTGAACCCTCCTCTCCTACATATCCCACCTCACTCTGAGAACACAAACGACACAAAAACAGACAAGGAAATATCAAATATTATTGTCTCTGAGCTACAACAATTTAGAGCTACTCAAATTGAGAAGCAACAGGTCAAAAGTTTTTTGAGCCATTAAAGGAATGGAACCTAGAGCAGCAGCACAATGCATACGTTACACTTGTTCCCAGACTCTCTCTCTGAACACTTCCAGTGGGTGTGGACTCACAGAGAGGGAGCCTGGGAACGAGGCTACACATACGTACCTCAAGGTCTTTTACTCTCGACTCTGACAGCTGTAGCCTCTTCTCCAAGTCCCTAATCCGAACTGTGGAAGAGAGAGGATGGAACCACTGGTAACAACACTGAGGAATACAGACACACAGTAGCCTCGCCCCCAGACCCCTCCCTCCTTAATTCTAGAGGGAAATGGGAGGGGTCTGGGCGGGAACGAGGCTACCATACATACACAGAGAAGGTATGACACTGGAGCACCTTGGATGAGCCACACACAGGCTCTTAATTGCATTCCAATTGCGTGACCACAATAATTTGCATGGGCATTTGATCACGTAGGGGCACCTCTGTGCTGAGTCAGCAAAGGTGCTAATGCACTCTCGTACCTCCTCTGCTTACAGTTGCACAAATGCGGCTGAGTTTTTCTGTATACAACTTACATTTCAAAATTACTTCTCGATCTGCATATGTGTGTGTGTGTGGTAAGGGATGAGGTCAATGAAATATGTGTTTGTATAAACAATTAACCTACACGTGTATCACATAATCACTGATTGCATACATACATACAATCACGAATAATGGAGTTTGCTGTGGTATTTGTTCACAGTAAAAAATAAAATCAAAACTGCAAACATTACATAATGTGAATAGAATCAAAGAGACAGTGATTTGACATGTTTGTGCTTCGTTATCGGAAAAAAAGCCAAAAAATGTGCCACCTGTGAGGCTCGAACTCACGACCTTCAGATTATGAGACTGACGCGCTACCGACTGCGCCAAGGAGGCAGCTGATACAACAACAACACTGTTTCACCTTTTGTAATAGCTACACATGTACAACTATTCAGCACTTCTGTTTAGCAAGACAAGTTTATCAGTCAAAAAAGGCCTACTTTTTGACATTTCAATAGACTGGCTATACAAGTATGCTGATACCAAACATGTACAATGATTGGTGATGCCATGATGGACAGAGTGCATACAGCACTGATGACCATTTCCAGATTTGTTTCAATTTCGTTTCAATTTTTGTTTTCAATTTTCAGCCAACAGAAGCTAAGTATGGACTATACTCACAACGGTTCACTTATATACTAGATAAACTACTATTCAACCCTGCTATAATTTTAGCAAAGAAAGCCTACCATCAATCAACGACACACTTTGATTAATACCAATCAAGAATTAGTGTAAAAGTTATTCATGATGCCTCGACATACAAAGTGTATAGGATTCTTTTTATTATTTCAACTCACTTTTCACCACTGGTACTGCTGCTGCTGCTGTTGGTGCGAGACCAGTTAGAGTGTCCTGTTTGACGAGATGGGAGGTGGGGGACCAGGGAGGCTGCTCCTCAAGACTCTCAAGCTTGGTGGCTACCTCCACTTCACCTGAGGAGGGAGATACGTACATACACTCTAGTATACTACAGTGTGATATAACAATCAGCTAATAAAATTAAACGTGTGCCCTCACGCCACTTTGCTTGTGTCAAAAATTGATAAAAAAGTTAGCCTCGTTCGCAGGCTCTCCTTTTGAGAGCTTTCACTCACAGCAAGGAAGGGGAGAGCCTGAGAACGAAGATATAATTCTAGCAACTGTAATGTACCGTCTCCATTTTCCAGTGGAGGTAGATCGTCTAGTTCTCCTACTTCTTCTGCTACTTCCATGAGCTGTCTTTGTTCTCTGGCCAGTCTCTGCTTGTCTGTCTCAGCTGCGATCTTCAACTGGACCAGCTCATCTTCTGTCTCCTCAAGACGACCTGTAAGAGGTAAACAAACAACCATTGAAAAAAACTACAAACTGCACATAAGACACAGATATATCTAATACATGAACTGCATTGGAAATGCAAATTCACTGTTGGCAAGTCAGCAAGACTTGGAGATAAACTTAGCTCATAAGCATCTGCTATGTATATCTGTGAGCTAAAAAGGACTACCAAGTATACAGTTTCACAAATGTACAGTACTGCAGCTATCAGAAAAGCTTACTTTTGATTTTTGTGAGCTCTTGGTTAGAGAATTCTGCTTCAGCCTGTAGAGACTCCATACTGGTCATCAGTGACTGCTTCTCATCAGTGAGCTAATGAACATGACAATTATTAGGGGGGCATACTCATATCATACACAATCAATGAGATGCACACTCCATACATACAGACCATTGAATCACTGACAATGGACCAATTTGTACACAGTTCACAGATTGAATTAACCTCAACACACTGTGTAGCCACCAACAATGCCATACAGAGTGAATTTCAAACCCACCTTTGATTCCACTTCTTTCTTTTCCTTTTCAGCCACTTTTATCTGCTCTGAGAGCTTACCAACCTCTTGCGAGTGCTATGATAGAAAGAATACATGACCAATGCATTAAACCCCACATAGCAGTAATACATATGTTTGTGTGTGCCAAATGCAATACAATACAAGACAATTATTGTTTTAAATGGTATGTAGATTATCTGTAGTTTAAAAGCCCACCTCTTGTCGGGCCGTGTCGTAGAGTGTCCGATATCTCTGACATTCTTGCTCTGCCTTGTCGTAGTCACGCTGAAAACACAAACACACGTAAATGATGGTAAATAGCAGGGGTAACCCTTTGCCAACTTAAATTAGTATAACTGGCATAATGACAAACACAGCAGCAACATATTATGCATACACGTACAGTGCTTGATCATATCACCCACATGGAATATGTACGTAATCTTATACATCCACATGGAAGGCTTGTTAGTTTTGCACCGAAGTCAGGATGTTCTTATAGAATGTTACATGCAGGTATGATCTTGCTAGACTCTAACATGGAAGATGGTTTCTTTAGGAGTGAAGAGGTTTTCTAAACTATAGATACGGGCTGATGGTGGAAAAATTTAATGGCATCAAGATGGGTTGATAAAAATACCTGTAATTGGTTAAGTTTTGAGGTACACTCCAGTTTCTCTTGAAGCAAACTTCTGAGTGACTCCTAGAGTGAGGGAGGGAAGAGACAAGTATAGCTATTAATGCTGTATATATAATAGAGGAAATTGGCTCTACATGTATATCTGTAATCTGACACACGCGCACACACACACACACACACACACACACACACACACACAGACTCTCTCTGAGTACCTTTGACTGCTGTTCACTCTTATGTTTATCTTCAAACACTTTTGACAATTGTTTCTTTAGCTCATCATCTGAAGAATTCTACACACAACAGCACCAAACACAAACAAAGCCACATAGAGCAGCATGAACTCAAGGCTACTGGCCAAATGCCAGTGCACACACATGTGCTGATTATACAGCTTCATGAGAACAGAGTTGGTTACCTTTGAGTACACTTGTAGTTGATTCTCTAACATTTCAAGCCGGGACATCAGCTCGTCCTCTTTCACTATGGCCTGTAGAAAGGGGGAAGAGCATGGAGGGGCCACACAGAGGATTACAATCACATGATAGGTCATTAAACGAAAATAACATTATATTATAGATCGCAAATTTTGCATAGGTGCTATATAGCAAAATTAACACACAAAATTTAAACAGCCTGTTGAACAATAGTTGGTGGGGCTGTGTAATGTAGCAGATTTGTGAAAATAATAATTATTCAAAACAAAAAATTATGAAAATTTCACAATTTACTGTAAAACCAACTATATGCAGCCTATTTTTAGAGATAAACATACAAACGATGTCATACTTACAATCATACTGTTGGTGGCTAGCTCTCTGGCCACACTGATCACCCCCTGCATGGAGGCCAGCTTGTTCTCCAACTCCTGCTCCCTGATGAGGGCCGACTGGAGGAGACAAGGAGACAAACAAGACCACTTTAACACCACAATAGATAACACACATTGAGGTGTGTATTGGAGGAATAAGTAGAGTACATATTATTGAAATGAAAACATTGTACATATGGCACATACCTACTGCACTGCATAAAATCAGTACTATGGGATATAAAATATACACACAGAAGATATGTTTATCCAGTAGGTGAGCATGTGCACTGTACTGCACTTGTGTGCACTGTATTGGCTGACTATAAGAGTGTTCTCTTAAGTAAATAAGGTACAAAAGAGATCTCAAAGTCATGACTAACCAAACATTAAAACTACATCATATCAAGTTTCATTCAGAAGTCCAAGAAAACGATAGTTTAGCCATATACATACAGACAATCTCATGTATACTGTATGTAGTGATACTTCCATTTCAAGGATCAACTGACCTGCACTAGTTACATGACTTGTTGAACAGGAGGCTCAGCTCCAGGCACCTCAACTTCATTCAGGTAGACTAGGATTGTTGCTATGATACAGCCATGAGTCACTGTGGAGTGGGGAAATATGGAGAAAGAGTAAGTACATGAAAAAGAAAGCTATTGGTCTATGTTGGAACTAAACACAGTACATAACTTAATACACATGTACGCATACAAAGCTTAGAATATGTGTGCGTGTGTGTGTGCATGTGTGTGAGAGAGAGAGAGAGAGAGAGAGAGAGAGAGAGAGAGAGAGAGAGAATAACCACATCATAAGCTATAAATTGATACTGAGAAATGTTTACTTCTCTTCTCTTGCTAACATGGTCACAGCTATAGATGTGAGTTTGTCAAGAATTGATCACACTGTACCTAATGTTTGTACACTTCAATTAAAATAGCAGTCAACACGACATTAACAACGACATCCACACAACCTGATGTAAATACATCACAGTGCAAGTGCCATCCCATTAGCCATAGATAGTACCTAGAGGGAACACTCTAGAAGCCATGCTATAGCCAGTCCTGTTACATTTGTACACTATAAATTTACAAAGGAAATTTTTGCTAGGTTCAATTCCAGTTTTTGTGATTTCCAAAAATTTCAAAGTTTGCCACACACTTCTGGTTTGTAGCCATCATGCCATTGTACGTTTGAACAGTGGTTCCTGTTTACAGTAACTATATACACACAACACCACCCATTTATCTCAGCACCTTCAACCATCCTTCATCTATCCCCTCACACACTCCCCCTTCACCCCTCACACACACACACACTCTCCTACCTTTCTTCTCCACGTTGACATTGACTCCAAACTGCACGATGTCTCTCGACCTCAACTCCACTGGTCCACTCTCCTCTCCCGAGGGACTCAGACGATTCTCATTCACAAACGTACCATTACTACTCTTAGTGTCCTTGATGAAAAACTAACACAAAAAGAGAGAAAGCTTAAATAAAATTTCACCAACAGCACTCACAGTTTACAAGTATATGCAAGGTAAGGTCTGCATACATTAAAGCTATTGTAGCCTGTAAGCCAAACATCTATTTAGCCAACAAAATTATTAAGAGCAATGTGCATCTGTTTATGAAAGGTTCTGGCACAAACCATGGCCAGTACAGTAACACATACAGCAACTTGATCTACAGGTGTAACTTGGTCTCCTCATACACATTATATATATATTCATGAGAATGGGTATATGTTTGAATTCCTCTGACAATAATGTTTACACAGTTCAGCACTAGGAAATCAATGAGGGATATGCTATGGATCATACTGTACACTTCTTGGCTCATCGTACAACTCTAGACCACTAGAGAGTGGTGGAATGGACGACAGTTAGCAGCCGAACGCTCCTGTTTGCTAGTTTGATGCTTTGGGTAGGCATTTGGATCCACAATCCGCATTTGGATTGCATGATTCTTTACTGAGAATAGATAGATAGTGATGCATCATAAATTCTCCTACTCTCGATCTCAAAATGTCATGTACACCACAACCATCGCGTGTACATACACACACAGGAAGTGTAGACTTTACAACGAGAGTGGATTCATTCAATCTCTGGCATCACATATGAGGGGATCAAAAGGTCAAGATAACACTATGTCACGATTGTGTGCCAAGTAACTCAAGCCATTAAAACTTCAAGGAGGCTTATGGCCCATTAAACACAACTAGGTGTGCGAGAAGTGTTGTGGCTATTAAAAGAAACAATGCAAATTTTCTCTACACCTACGTGTAGTTACAAAGGATATTCAGTTCCCGTCTTGATACTTAATAATACATCAATCACTCAACTAGCAATTTCAAACCCATTAATTTACTTCAGTTATGAATATCTAAAGGTGCTCAGACAATAGTTGACAGATACAAGGCTAATAATGTAAAAACAGAACAAAACACACCAGGATATCAAACAAACCCTAGCAACCAGAACATTGTCCCATTACTCAGTATAATAAACCTTTAAAAGCTTAAAAGTGCTTACTCTTGGTTTTTCTAGAACCTACCTTTCCATTTTCAAACCAAATAACAGCATGGTTTCTTGAGAGCACTCTACAATCAAAGATAAGATTATTTGGAAGTATTCTCTTCTTGTCCACTGATCTACCGACTTTCAGCTCTTCGTTGACTATACATTCACGTCTATTGAAATGGTGACTCCGCTCGTGAGGGACTAAAACAATCTTGGGTACATCAGCAGCCATCTTTTTAGTCACTCTTTCTATTTATCGCGCACCACTCCTCCACATCGGCTTTTACGCTGGCGACCCCTTACCGCATGACGTATTGGAATTCAAACAAAAACTGTACATGTACGTGCAATATTATGCAGGATGTATCACTGCATAAATGCAACTGGTTACATAGGATAGGAATGGAAATTTATTAACATTCTTTGACTTCATAATTATGATATAATATTATATCAGTACATATTTCTCCTAACAGTAACAGCCAGTGTATGGTCTTTCCGAGCCTACTGCTTCCCACCCCAGTGAGACGACTTGTTTTGGAACGGCAAGGTTTTGAACTCTGGAGAATCCATGTACTCCTTTATTGCTGGAAGAGCCTGGAATAACACAGCACAACAATAATATAATAATAATAATAATAATTATATTGCCATGATTGCATGATTAACGTACACCATTATAATCTGCTATTGATACTGAATCATAGTCATGCACATCTATCAGTATCTATCCACTGTATTCAGCAAGCCATGCACTCAGATCAACAGGCTTTTCACTTTGCAGTACACACCAGTGACTATTTGCATAGGGTTTACTTTTTACTTGAACAATGCATAGTTAGAGGAAATAATTTGTACCTGCCTGGAAAAAATTGTAACAATACTACACTTACCTCAAAACGTTTGAAGAAATTCTGTGAAAAATAAAGATTACAAGGAGTATAATCAACACAAGTGTTGGCCAACAGTTCACGAATACCTTAATGTTGTGGAGGCCATCAATAAGGTCTGCCTGGAAGGAGTGGTGCTGGTACAATATCTCATACAGAATGAAATCGACATAGGTGATCTGCCACAATTGCAAGAAGGAACACATTGTATTGTGTCATACCTGCACTGCATGATACACACATTAAAATTTAAAATTAGTACCTCACTTCCTCCAAACCACTGTTTCTCTCCTAAATAATCAGAAAATTGTTTAATCTTGATCTTTACATTCTTCACATAGCTTTCTCTTCGATCATCCTGAGAGAATTAGAACAAGAAGAGGAAAAAATGGAGGGGGACAGGGGGAGAATCCAGAACATAGAACACAGAAGCACCGGCCATTATGCATGCAAGTGGCCAGGCAATAACAATACTTACAAATTGAGAACTATAACAGAGGCTTCCAAATCCTTGTCGTAGATCTAATGCCTAGAAGAAAGGAGAAAAAGGACATCATTACTTAGTTAGCTGCTCAATAATATTTATGTGTTAGTAGATTAACTCTGATATTTAAATAATTTAAACAGCATTAACGACTGCATGTTGTTTAATCACAAAAGATTTACCTCACATTCCAGCATATCAACAGCAGTTCTCTGAGAATCAGTTTTTCCACCTGCATATAATGATAACATACATCACTCTCATAATACATCAACACAGTGACACATGCAACAGTATGTCACATAACTTACAGAGGTCATGTTTACGTGCAATGTAGCGTAGAATCTAAAGTGAAAGAAATAAAAGTATTTACAACCTAAGTTAACACAACAATAAACATGCAAGCTGCACACTTACTGCATTGCTTTGGGTAAGTTTAGTTTCTCCATCAATGAGATATGGTAACTGAAAAACAAGAAGTAATGCATAGATCAGATCACTAATGACTTCGAACTTATAATGTAGTTTATATGAAACAAGCAAGGTGTATATGCGCACATACATTAGGAAAATCGAATCCTAACGTGTACTTGACAGACATCCATGCTTCACACTCATAATCCGGAGCTACAGAATCGTAACAAAAAATTTGATCACAAGACATTATTATACTGACTATTGTGTATTAATCATACCATCTCCTTCCTCATAGAAAACATCTTCAAACTCTGTACCAGTGTATTTCAGGAGGTAGCGAATGGGCTGAGCAAACTATACATCATGATTGTACAATACTAATGATACCGGACAGAGCAGCACAAATTATTATTGTCCATGCATGCTGATTGTATATGCAGGATGTGATATGTATGCAAAGGAAGCAGCTACTTGTACATTCACTAGAAGAAACCATGAAAATTTTACCACATAATTTCAATTTTAGCAGATTATGAGCAAATCATGGAGAGATGACCACAGCCTAAGGGTCACGGTCCAGGGCTAGGCGGCTACTTAGTGCTATAATTTAGGTGCCTTCAGTCAGCTATATATTTATTGACTCACAGCTCGAATGTTCCAGTAGCCAAGCTTGACAGGAACCCTGGCTTTCTTTTCAGCAGGTTCAGACATACTTACTGTCAGATATTGAACTTTGTATAATACCTCCAGTCAATATCTTATTTCAACGATCATTTCCTTTTTATTAAACTCGGGCATGCGCAGTAGAAACGTACACTAACACAAGGCTCTAAAGCGACTATAGAGTTTATTTCCAACTAGCGGTTGGATTATTGACTGGCCTCTGAATAAACTCTGGAGAGCTCATGTATTCTTTGATAGCTGGGAGAGCCTGCATCAAATACACAAAATTATTTTCGACTAATGTGAATCAGTCTATCCAAGGTAATAGCATACACCCATCATTCAAATAGCATACCTCGAAGCGATCCAGAAAGGCCTACAAAAAAACAACAAAACTTATTTAAATATTACTCTGGGCTTGATGACTATAATCTAGTAGTACCTTAATGTTAGGGTACCCCTCTACGAGATCAGCTTGAAAGATACGATGCTGATCCAAGAGCTCATAGAAAACAAAATCAACATAAGTGATCTGAGGGATGGACAGAACAGCATCCATTGTTAAAATCATACTGCTATGTTGAAATACATCATAGCATGACCTACCTCTCCAGCAAACCAGTCCTTTGTGCCAAGGTATTCTGAGAATCTGGCTATCTTCTTTGGTACATTTTTCACATAATTTTCACGAAGATTGTCCTAGAATTAAAGCATTCATGAATCAATGATTACAACTTCAAATGTAACAATTTCTTCCTTACAAAATCTTTGTTGTAACAGAGTCCAACCCATCCATTTCGAAAATCCATTGCCTTCAAAAAAAAAAAAAAAAAAAAAAAAGTAGATTTCACTGCAACTTGCTACCAGGACCTCAGAACAAACCAAAGTTTATTCATGTACAATTATACCTGTAGCTCTATCAACTAACCTCACATGCTAACATATCTACAATGGCTTTCTCTTGGAGAGTTTTCCCACCTGTAGGCAAAATGTGATCCTATAAATGGCGTATACATGCATCACCATTGTACTTTAACGAAGGCTGACAACGTGATGACAAAATATTGTGCACTCACTTAAGTTGTTCTTCTCTCCAATATAAGCCAGAATCTGAAATGAAAGGTTTCATGGGAAGTTTCATACTAACTACTCAATTGAGACATCACAGGCAACGTTGATATAACTTAACTTACGGCGTTGCTCTGTGTGATTTTGAGATCTCCATCTATGAAATAGGGAAGCTATAGGATGCACGTTGAAAGGTAAAGAAGATTATCCTTTAATTGCAAGTACATGCACACAAACATAATAGTCGTCTGACCCTCAATTGTGTGGCAGTATGTCACATAACTTACAGAGGTCATGTTTACGTGCAATGTAGCGTAGAATCTAAAGTGAAAGAAATAAAAGTATTTACAACCTAAGTTAACACAACAATAAACATGCAAGCTGCACACTTACTGCATTGCTTTGGGTAAGTTTAGTTTCTCCATCAATGAGATATGGTAACTGAAAAACAAGAAGTAATGCATAGATCAGATCACTAATGACTTCGAACTTATAATGTAGTTTATATGAAACAAGCAAGGTGTATATGCGCACATACATTAGGAAAATCGAATCCTAACGTGTACTTGACAGACATCCATGCTTCACACTCATAATCCGGAGCTACAGAATCGTAACAAAAAATTTGATCACAAGACATTATTATACTGACTATTGTGTATTAATCATACCATCTCCTTCCTCATAGAAAACATCTTCAAACTCTGTACCAGTGTATTTCAGGAGGTAGCGAATGGGCTGAGCAAACTATACATCATGATTGTACAATACTAATGATACCGGACAGAGCAGCACAAATTATTATTGTCCATGCATGCTGATTGTATATGCAGGATGTGATATGTATGCAAAGGAAGCAGCTACTTGTACATTCACTAGAAGAAACCATGAAAATTTTACCACATAATTTCAATTTTAGCAGATTATGAGCAAATCATGGAGAGATGACCACAGCCTAAGGGTCACGGTCCAGGGCTAGGCGGCTACTTAGTGCTATAATTTAGGTGCCTTCAGTCAGCTATATATTTATTGACTCACAGCTCGAATGTTCCAGTAGCCAAGCTTGACAGGAACCCTGGCTTTCTTTTCAGCAGGTTCAGACATACTTACTGTCAGATATTGAACTTTGTATAATACCTCCAGTCAATATCTTATTTCAACGATCATTTCCTTTTTATTAAACTCGGGCATGCGCAGTAGAAACGTACACTAACACAAGGCTCTAAAGCGACTATAGAGTTTATTTCCAACTAGCGGTTGGATTATTGACTGGCCTCTGAATAAACTCTGGAGAGCTCATGTATTCTTTGATAGCTGGGAGAGCCTGCATCAAATACACAAAATTATTTTCGACTAATGTGAATCAGTCTATCCAAGGTAATAGCATACACCCATCATTCAAATAGCATACCTCGAAGCGATCCAGAAAGGCCTACAAAAAAACAACAAAACTTATTTAAATATTACTCTGGGCTTGATGACTATAATCTAGTAGTACCTTAATGTTAGGGTACCCCTCTACGAGATCAGCTTGAAAGATACGATGCTGATCCAAGAGCTCATAGAAAACAAAATCAACATAAGTGATCTGAGGGATGGACAGAACAGCATCCATTGTTAAAATCATACTGCTATGTTGAAATACATCATAGCATGACCTACCTCTCCAGCAAACCAGTCCTTTGTGCCAAGGTATTCTGAGAATCTGGCTATCTTCTTTGGTACATTTTTCACATAATTTTCACGAAGATTGTCCTAGAATTAAAGCATTCATGAATCAATGATTACAACTTCAAATGTAACAATTTCTTCCTTACAAAATCTTTGTTGTAACAGAGTCCAACCCATCCATTTCGAAAATCCATTGCCTTCAAAAAAAAAAAAAAAAAAAAAAAGTAGATTTCACTGCAACTTGCTACCAGGACCTCAGAACAAACCAAAGTTTATTCATGTACAATTATACCTGTAGCTCTATCAACTAACCTCACATGCTAACATATCTACAATGGCTTTCTCTTGGAGAGTTTTCCCACCTGTAGGCAAAATGTGATCCTATAAATGGCGTATACATGCATCACCATTGTACTTTAACGAAGGCTGACAACGTGATGACAAAATATTGTGCACTCACTTAAGTTGTTCTTCTCTCCAATATAAGCCAGAATCTGAAATGAAAGGTTTCATGGGAAGTTTCATACTAACTACTCAATTGAGACATCACAGGCAACGTTGATATAACTTAACTTACGGCGTTGCTCTGTGTGATTTTGAGATCTCCATCTATGAAATAGGGAAGCTATAGGATGCACGTTGAAAGGTAAAGAAGATTATCCTTTAATTGCAAGTACATGCACACAAACATAATAGTCGTCTGACCCTCAATTGTGTGGCACTCCATGCAACAAACTAGTTTGCTTACCACTAACCTCCTATGACCAGTCAACCCCTAGCTAATTGTTACCTCTACCTATCCTTCAATTAGCCTAAAAAAACTTTGGTTGCTAGGCAATGGCAAACAAACACACACACACACACACACGCACACACACACACACACACACACACACAAAGTTGGCATGCTTGACAATTACAATCACGTACATTGGGAAAGTCAAGTCCAATGGTTTCCTTCACAGAGAGCCAACAATCCCTACTGAAGTCTGGTGCTGTGTGTGTGAGTTCATGGTCATTAGTGCACGGGATATTAGAATCCATAATAATCATACTTACGTGGACCAACTTCATATCTAACGTCCTCAAAATCTGTCCCAGTGTACTTCAATAGCAACCTGATAGGCTGGGCAAGCTAGAGTCATGAGTGCATGATATGATCACATCATATTATGGATGATGAAAGAGTGACTCTTAACAGAGGCTGCATGACATGCTGTATTGTATGAGACTTCTTACCCCTCTTATTTTCCAGTAGGCAAATGTTACAGGCATGTTTTATTCTCTCGTGTGTCTTCTCCTTGGGAGCTGAAATGAAATGGGGGTGGTCCATAAGTACATTGTATGGGTGCACGTGCTCAGCTGCGGCGCGCGCCCCTTGCATGCATGCGCACACCCACCAACCATCCATTTTCAGCCCACCACAATATTGCAAGCTAGAGATCCACCCCTTTCAGGCACAATAATTATTGCAAGTTTCACAGTAACAGCTATTCAATATTCTACTCGCTACATGCTTGCATTAGTTATTTGGACTAATAGTTGCAATTTGCATATCAAAACCAAAGTCAGTGCCAGCTAGCTGACAGACCGTTGATGGGCCTTGACATAAACTCAGGAGAATTCATGTACTCCTTTATAGCTGGGAGGGCCTGCAGGAGGAAGTTATAATATTCATGATATCCAAGCATGCGCAATCACAGATTAGCAGTGCTACATTTTGACTATCATACCTCAAAGCGATCCAAAAATGCCTACAAAAAGCCAAGATAAGCATAGTGAGTCTTAGTGACTGTACAATGCCATGAGGTTATATAGAAATCAAACCTTAAGGTTGGCATGGTTTTCAACTAGGTCAGCTTGAAAGGTACGATGTTGATCAAGTTGCTCATACAAGAAAAAGTCAACATACGTCATCTGCAATAATTGTATAGAATGCACAAAAAATTTCTACCATTCACAATGAAGATAGTAGCTATATTGACATGACATGTTAAAAACACGTATAAATGACAAAGTTTACAACTTACGTCTCCAGCAAACCATTCTTTTGTCCCAAGAAATTCTGAAAACCTGGCAATCCTCTTTCGTACATTCTTCACGTAATCTTCACGAAGATTGTCCTGTATAGAAGTTGTCATTTGGATAAAACCTATGATCCCAAACTGACATGTTTATACAGTAAGCTGGTAAGTTTAGGCTTCATTTTTATTACAAAATATAAGTGGAATTATCTGTTTGAATCTACTGGTGAAAATTAACAACTTACAAAATTTGAGTTGTAGCAGAGCCTAACAAATCCATTACGCATGTCCATTGTCTAAAATTTATAAAATTGTACAAATATTAAAGTAAAACCGTGGGCAATGGGGTGTAGCTAGAAGTTTTTGAGGAGTAAAATTTTCACGGAGAGGCAATTGTGAAACTTTTCATTATTATATTTTCAAGGATTGAGCAGCGCTGCCCCATATATTGCAATTGATCCCAATTTTTTCGTCGATATAATTTTTGCCGATCACTGAGGATTCACTAAAACTTCAAAATTTATACTCCTCAAAACTTTCTAGTTATACGAAATGAGATTGCTTTTGCTTGACTAGTACATACAACACACAGCGTCACTGAGTGGCCCGCATGACATTGTAGTACCATAGACTGTTATACTATCTGTGGTAGTACTCACCTCACATTCCAGCATGTGCACTATTGCCCTCTGATTAGGAGTTGTACCAACTTAATAAAAAGTGAAGATATTGGTAAAAATTTTAATGTTTAAAACTACGTATACATATCCAGCTAATATAGTACTAGTCCAATAGGGGTAACTACTCACCAAGGTTATTCTTTGCTCCAATATATCCCAGAATCTAAACATGCAAGTGGGGAGATATGTAATTGTATCAATAATGATGTGGTTTTAGAGATAGTAATGGTTGATTAGGCTAACCACATTCTCAATAACATGGAAGGTACATGTTATAACAATTTTACTATGATGTAGGAAATACAGTTTCAGTGAGTACACGCGTACAATCATGTCAGTAGTACTTACAGCAAGGCTTTGTGTCAGCTTAAAGTCTCCGTCAAACAGATAAGGGAGCTGAATTTGAGACAAAAGTAACATTAGTACTTACACAGTGTTAGTTTGAAGGTGGAGAAAAACACACACAGATTACTGATCATATTCATTATTTATATGGCCATACATTTGGAAAATCCATTCCTAGGGTTTCTTTATCATCTGACCAGCTCTCTGTGAATTAGTGAAGATAGCTTCAAAACTTGATCAGAAGAACAATCACCTACAAACCATCATTGATTTTTATTGAAATGTTGTACATTAACTTACTTCCTCCAGGAGTTGATTCATATAAGATGTCTTCAAATTCAGTCCCTGTGTACTTGAGCAGCAAGCGAATGGACTGAGCAAGCTGATTTATTAAAAATGGAGGCAGATTCAATTCAAGTCAAGACATAATTTGTTTAATTAAAAATGATTTTTGGTTAAGCTTACTTACTCCTCTGATATTCCAGTATCCAAGCTTCACTGGAATTCTTGGTTTTTTATCAGCTGGTTCAGTCATGATTCTACGGCTATGTTTGTCGTTGAGCTCAAAAGAAGTGCAAAGTGAATTCAACCTTTTTCTGTACACATGGGATATGGGATGCGCGAGGCGGTCACGTATCTAGCCCCACCCCCTTCTGCTTAGTCACGTGCTGTTAAATGGCGTCGTGACCTAGCGAACTTTTTGTTCTGTTTTTGCTGCATCAACAAAAGACAAAGATTGTAAACCAGTTACTAAACAGGTCAGCTACTTTGAAAGAGTCGCTCAAGACATTTGGGGGCTGGTATTTACTTCACCCGAGTGAGAAAAACAGTTTCAAAAGAAACCGCTTAAAAGATGTTGGCGTTTTTCAATCGAATAATTGAGTGGTTCAAGAGCCTCTTCTGGAAAGAAGAGATGGAGCTGACGTTAGTCGGACTCCAAAATTCTGGGAAAACTACATTCGTCAACGTGATAGCGGTGAGTTTGAAACTATAAATTCTAATTAATGCTCACCATATTGTATGGAATCAGAATTTTTGTGAGTTGTGTGTATTAATTGAAGGCATAGAAGCCTTTGGTTGTAAGTTCCTCCACTTAATAGTATCACTTTATTCACTTATCAACAAGCAGTTTTATACAAATACATTCACAAGTGATTCCCCACCCACAAAATGTAAAGACATATACATCAGAATTGTCCCAGAATGTCTAATCCCTAGGCAGATGTAGGCTTAAACCATTTCACTTCTCTCTCTCTCTCTCTCTCTCTCTATATCCCCCTAACAGAGTGGAGCCTTTAATGAAGACATGATACCTACTGTTGGCTTCAACATGAGAAAAGTCACCAAAGGCAATGTCACAATAAAGGTATATACTTGTGTGTGTGACCATCACAATCACTCCCTCTGTGTTAGTTGTAACATGGTGATGTGTCTTTGCTGCCCACCTGCACCCACAGGTATAACCAGGGGGAAATCATGGAATTAAAAGTGCTTGTAAAAGTATACACAATTGGCTTCAAAAATAACAAAAGATAAAAGCTAAAATAAGCTAAAAGATGCCAAGTATAGAAAGCTAATGTGTTCATTGCACACCAGTGCTTTAGTAGCATTATAACTACCATTCCCATGTCAATAAATGAAAGTTACCCTGATCCTAACCAAGTTTTGAAATAACCAGATATCCCATTCACTTTCACAATATGCACTGTAGTTGTCAGTGTCTCTGACTTCACTAGCAGTGCTTATTCTACATTGTGTCACAGTTTTATCCCACTGCACAAAAATGTTTCTCACTTTTTTTTCTTATTTGTCATTATTATTATTTTCGTTGCACCCATTCATGCTGATAAGGATCTCTAGCAGTGTATTGTTGTATAAATAAACTGGTGGTCCTAACTTGGACACAGCTGCTATTAATAGTGTGTACCTCCCAGAGTCACATGTGGATGTGTTTTAGTATTGTGTGTGAGTTGTGCACTTTGTAGTGGTGCCACATGTGTATTGTATGTGACCTGTAGTAGGGGAAGTTGCTGGTACTGTGAATGAAGATGATGATTGTTTCTCTCTCTCTCTCTCTCTCTCTCTCTCTCTCTCTCTCTCTCTCTCTCTCTCTCTCNTTAGCTATGGGACATTGGTGGCCAGCCAAGATTCAGAAGCATGTGGGAACGATACTGCAGAGGAGTAACAGCAATTGTGTAAGTTGTTGTTTTCTTAGAATTCAAAGTTTGCAACAGAATAACCCATACATACTGAAACTGTACACTGGAGTATTTCATAATAACTATCGTTTATTAACTACTTACTGTTTACCTAAACAACTTCACCCATATTTAGGTACAAACTCACACACACACACACACACACATTGGGAAAATGCACACACACACACACACACACACACACACACACACACACACACACACACAGTTTCATGGTGGATGCAGCAGATCACGAGAAGTTAGATGCCTCAAAAAATGAACTTCACAGTTTGCTTGACAAGCCTCAGTTGGCTGGAATACCGGTATGTGTTTCTTATAGGTAATATCCACGCTGTGGCTACACACATGCCAAATGTGTGGTCTGTATAGATATGTTGTTAAAAGTTTCAGCTAGTGTAGTGAGCGCTGTGTTGAGAATATTGTATGGATATCATGTATGGAGTGCATCATCATGACATGGTGTATTTTGTTGCAGAGGAGGTACGACACGAGTGCACCTTTGCTGAGCTGGCAAGTCTGTTAATTACATTCCAATCATGTGACCGCAGTACTTCACAATGAGAGTTGATCATGTGCACCCCGTTTGCCAGCTCAGCAAAGGCGCACTTGTGTCGTACCTCCTCTGATTTTGTTGTATATGAATATCAATGGTTACCCCTCCCCCCCTACAGGTGTTGGTTCTTGGGAACAAGGTGGATTTGCCCAATGCTCTTAGAGAAAGAGAACTGATAGAGAGAATGTGAGTCTGTGTGAAGTTGACGTGTGCCCTCTTCACTTGAATGCTACTCTTGAAATTGCTTCATGTTGTTTTCTTGTTTGGCTGTAGGAGTTTGAATGACATCAAGGACAGAGAGATCTGCTGTTATTCCATATCATGTAAAGAGAGGGAGAACATCGGTGAGCTATTGCTGTAGCTAGCATTATGCAGCAGTGTGTAACAGTTACCAGGCTTAGCAAGCTTTTGTTGGTAAAGGGTCGTCAGGTGCACAAACAACATATTATGCATGCTTCCAAGCTTAGAGGCCAATAATCTGATACATCACATGGTCCATAATAATTAGATCTCATAACTTTATTTCGTGGTCTTACAACAATAATGTACTTCCAATCTGAACCGGGCTAGTTTTCTTTCTTTTTGTTATCCCTAATGGTATGTATGCTGCTCACAGACCAAGATGAATGAGGTAACAATCAACTACTAGACTCAGAAATGTGATCAACAAAATTAGCAATGGTAGAGCTCTTCCAAAAACGTTTGTTAGTGAAGGTCCCTCTCAATTTAAAAGGCTCAAACATGCATTTTGTTGCATACATGTATATACAGTACATGGTATCCTCCTGCATGTTCTAGAGCATATTGAAATATGTATGTACTCCTCCAACTTCGTACTGTGCATTCATATGGCCCTGTACGTGATCACCTATTATGGCTGTGTACACCTCATCCAGTGCCAGACAGTAGAACACTGACTCTACCCATTAAACTATTAGTTGTTTTCCTGACTCTGTGTGTTTATGTGTAGCCTTTCACTATGTTGTGGTGAGCCACCTCGCTTCATTTGGGCAAAAAATTTTGAGAATGGTGCATTTCAGCAAATCTTAAAAGCATGCAACTTCCTGACGTTTTCAAGTTATGACTCCTTTCTGGTTGCTAAACTAAGAATATTGTCGGCTGTACATATCCAATTATCCAAGAAATGAATTTTTAGAAAGTTTTTCTTTCACCCTATAAACTGGTTTTGTAGTGAATATTTGCTAGCTTGGTGTTGTTGATACCACAGCAATGTGAGGAATGATGGTCGATTGCATACCTGATGAAGACCATACAATTGCAAGTATTTATTTATTATTAGTTTATGTATGTAAAGAAGGTATAAGTATTTGTGGAATCAAACTTGAACATTCCGTAGCTGTTTTGGTTGATTTATTCATTATTGGCATTATTGGTTCATTTTACACCTGTGTCTCTAGTTAAGTACATACTTGCTGACTCAGCTTTGACTCGTGATCTAAACTTAGACTCATTGGCTTCGCTTGTACTAGTGAGTGTACTTAACTTGCCCTGTATCATGTGTACCACACTTGCATCTAGACTTGTCAACACAATTTCAAAGTTCCCTTGTCATGGTCTGAGAATATAGTCTCAGGATGATTCATGAGGGAAACACTGCTTTGACTGTACTATCAGACAAAATAACTTGGTTATGTTTTCACTAAGGAAGACCGCAAGCTACAGAGATGTGTGTGTGTGTGTGTGTGTGTGTGTGTGTGTGTGTGTGTGTGCATTTTCCCAATGTGTATGTGTGTGTGTGTGTGCACTTTCCCAATATTTATTAAGCCTTGGCACGTGCATAGCATATGCAGAGGATTACAGTAGTCGTTTCATCGGTGTGTCAGTCTGTTACTAAATTATCCGAGACTCCAATATGAAGGCATCTTTTGTTGCCTTTTTTTGGACTGACTAGATACTTATGCGTATCGTTCGTTAGTGTGGTAGTGTTCCAGTAGTGCAAATGAATCTTATTCTTCAATGCCAGTGTGCATGGTATGGTGATGGGGGGAGGTTGTGTGTACAGAATTCATGAGTGACTGCATGACTTCACTTGTTCTTCATGTGTTTGGTGTTGTACCTTACCTACATCTACAGCCATTTGTGTGTGTTTGTGTTTGCGAGTGTCTTCCAAATTAAAGTGATAAGGAGCTCAAGTGTTTTCCTCTTCTACACTCCAAGTTGCTGTAAACATTACATCATCATAAGACGGTGCATTTGCAATGTGTGTACTACTAGTAGGAAGGAAGTCGTGCTCTGTATTCCAAATGTTTTCCGTGAGGGATCCAAAACTTGATTAAACGGTGTTAAACCCCCAACATCAGATGTACATGTATGTAATGTACATGCATTGCAATTACATGTGTATCAGATGTAGTATAAACAAGGTCCTTTCCCTTCTGTCTGGGTGATGGTTGCAAAACATCACACCAGTGTCGTGTTTTCCTCAGAGAAAGTCCTTGTTAGTACTAGCGGCTCATGCTTTGCTCGACTTGTTTTTGTGTGGCACATTCTTCCTCTTGTCAGTGAGTGTTGGCTGGTTCTTTAGCTGTAAAGAGGGAACCATGCTTAGTTAATACTTTGTAATGTCATTAGTGCATGCAAATGTAATGATCATATCTGTTTCTGTTTAATAGAATCATGAAGATTTCTCATCTACCTTTTAATTGTATAATACTCCATTGGCTTTAGAGCTAACTTATTTTGATTCAAGTGCCATTTCTAATACTTTTTCAATGCGTTCCTCCAATTATAACACAAGCACACACATACATACACACATACACACATACACACATACACACATACACACACACACACACACACACACATACAACCTTCTATAGACATCACTCTGCAGTGGCTAATCCAAACCTCCAAGAACCGAAAACCATGAGTCGCTCCCCACCTCTCTCTCTCTCTTTATAGGAGAGAGAGAGAGTGAGAGACTATGTTATCTTTTGATTGAACCCACTACTTTTGACACTGGTTGTTAAGCAATTCTACCTTAATACATTGTTTGTGCTCTTGATAATATTATAATAAAGGCTATATATTGTATGTGTTTACTGTGTCGCTAAATTTTTTTAGGTTTGATGTGTGTTATTAAGAAATAATGTGTTTGATAAACTAAAACCATCTCTTTGTGATGAAAAGATATCACCTTATTGTTGTGTGAATATATATTATTATACTTATTGTTTCTCTTTTGCACACGTTTTATTGCATGTACAAGTATTAATGTTTGTAATGTGTTACAAGTGATAACCATAATGTTGATGCAGGCGTGCATGTGTACTATATGTATGCTTCATGCACACATAAGTCTTAGTAAGGTGAATGTGAATTGAGTTGTACACTTGCAAGCCATTCTATACCATTCTTTTAACATCATATTTAATGTTGTGTGTACTGCTTGGCCTCCATTCAAGCATAATGTATTGGACAATAGATACAAACTTTGATTTTCCATTGCAGTGAAAAAGGGAGTAAAATATAATGTGATGTTTTTGCTGGCTTAGTAACATGATAGTTGATTAATTACCTGGTGGTGTGCATACCGTGTGTGTGTGTGTGTGTGTGTGTGTGTGTGCATGTGTGTGTGTGTATAATTATTGTGGCATTGTGCACTAATGATTGAAGCATAAGAATAATTATTACTGATCTACACACAAAGCACCTCATAAGGCAGTACTCTCGACACACACCCTTTGAGTTCCTTCCCTGTAGCTATTGCTAATGGACCATCCATCCGTTCGATGATGATTGACGTGAATTCTACTTCAGAAGAAAGACACTACAACATCAAAATCGTGTGGTATGTGACTCGAATAAATGTACAGTATAACATTTCTACATTCAGTATACAGTATACTAGTGCTAAGTTTTATAGGCTCCTTCTAATGTGTATTGTCTACTCTCTTATTAACAGAGCATTGCTGTGTAACTGTATACTAATCTAGCTGTGTTGTAGCCATAGACTCATGTTGCCATACAGGGGCAATGGGATATATGGTAAACTGAGTAACTATAATTTTTATAGTCTTCAGATGCCCTAGCTGTATGAAAATTATAATTCGATAAACTTCGCTTCGAGCAGCGCTCCAAATCATCCATATATGACCATTCAAATGACCATGCCATCGATCGTCTTGCTCCTGTATATTATAGTGAGTCGGATCTTTATCCTCCATACTCATCCTTGCACTGCATGACTGCCTGCGTTGCATGTTGTTGTTAAGTTTGTTTGTGCCAGCTCTAATTGCATTAAACTTGAGTGCTACAAGGGTTTTCTCTGTCAGTCTACACCATCAGTGGGTCTAAGTGAAACACTAAAGTGAACACTAGTTTTAGTTCCGCTGCACCAAGTATAGTGATTTGATCTTCTTGCCTTGCTGGTGTAACTAATTAGATTTACTTCCTCAAACCAGTTCTGACTTGTTTGGTAAACAAGATTTCAGAGAAAGGCATGTCATAAACTTTTAATGTTTGTTTATAACATCTACGTGTTGAGGCAACACCTTGTCGCTATCACTCACATCAGCCATCTGTTGACTCAATGCCATGTACACATTATTATTGTGTATGAAGTTTTTTTGTTTGCTCAGTTGTCTGGAAAAATATTTTAATTCACCACGATTTGTCACCATAGCAAGGTTTTGTGTTTGTGTAAGAGTAGAGATAACATTTTGTTAATCAGCCACAGCACTGTGGTACCAAACTTGGTATCTTTAAGACTTCAAGTATCACAAACATGCAGACTATCTCTGATCGTATCATGCATTTGAAATGACAAAATGTAAACTTTTCCTGCTGACATCTGTCAGCATAGATCTGAAATCAACACCATATCTCCAACAAAAACACAATTTGCTTATGTCCTCCCATGCCTCAGTGACCCAGGAATGTACCATACATAACCACAGTTAGCTTGCAGTTTATTTCCCAATGCCAAACAAAATGCTCTGGTAGTCTAGGTGCCCAACAACTGCACACAAGAATCTACCACAGTTGACATCACTACATATGTATCTGTAGAGGTGTGTACATCAAGGCATTGCAAACTTCACTTAGGAGTATTTACTTTTTGTCTAAGCAGGTGTGTAAGAGTGTCAACAAATTAAATATGGACACTGAATACTGGTGAAGTTACAATTTCACACTGCCAAACAAAGGAGACCTCATTCTAGGCTCCTGCATATTAATAATAATAATAAACAAAACACAACAAGACACACACAAAAAAACAACAGCTGTCACAGTTTCTGCTTACCTTGTTCGCAGCTGGAGAGAGTAATATAAACAAATAAAATCATGGAGATAATAAAATAGTACTATGATTATTATTATTATTATGACATAATGTCATTGAAGTTAATGTACACAGCTATGGCATTCTCAAGTGTATACATACATAATTTGTTATTCTCACGATGAGAGGTGATATGAGAGTACATCTGAGGTCGTGGTGGAATTTTGTTGTGTTCCTCGAATTGCCCAACCTCTGATCCTCTCCCAGTCTAAGTAAGGACAGGGTGTTAACACACACACACACATACTGTACTCTATGTATGAACAGATCATTGTGGAAAAATGCCTCCTCTAATGAACCAACATAGTTTAGAGACCAATATGGTTTTGAGGCCCGGCCTTGTTCATTTGGAGTCATCATTCATTGTTGGGTGAACTCCTCAAACTGTCAATATAATAACCATGGCTGTGTAACCATGTGTGGTTAATCCATCACCAAACAAACAAACTACCAATTAATTCGCTTAATTAGAACAAATTCATGGCATGAAGGAAAAAACCAACAAACATTAATAATTAATTATTGATTGATAATTGCAGAGAATGGGCTCATATAATTAGTTCTCATGCAAAGCCTTTCAAGAGGAATCTGCCTTCATGTTTTGATTCCTCACAATTCCAATTTTGAGCTACTTCGGAAATGCAGTGAATATGAGGCAATTACTTGCATTCACATCAACGGAATTAGGTAATGTAATATTCATTGTGTGCCTATACCTCTTTGCATATGTGGTTGCCAGGGGCAACAGTACAGTCTTTTGACTTAATGTGCATGCTGTGTGTTTGTATGTGTGCCAGTCACGTTCACAAACAAGGCAATTAAAATTAATATTATATTAACCCTCAATTTGCTCTTGACTATAGCTATCTCAAATTGCAACACACACAACAGTGTTGCATAGTGTACATGTATGATGGCCTTCAGCGTTTGCAAAGGTGATTTTACTATAATGTTATTCATCTTGCTAAAGCCCGCTCACACACAAACATGTATCATCTTGAGCCAAGAGTGTATTGTGCTATGGCATGTGTGGAAGAGAGCATGTGCTAGCATGGCCAGTCTCATAGAAAGAATGTTAGTACAGTGGTTTGGAGAACATATGTAGGTCCTCTATAGTAGTAAGTCAGTGTGCCCGGCCAGAACCATCTGCCGTGTGTATGTCTTCATTGAGAGTGGGCCACTGGGCCATTGGGGTGTATAGAGTTACACAGACAGCACTAGTGGAGTCAAGGGAAGATCACTATGTGCAAGTCATTGAATAGTTGGTAAACCATGAACAGGTGTACACGCTTATAGAACAGTAGCAAACAATAGCAACATTGAATGCACTGGTCCTAATACTTGCTTCCTTTACTAATACGTCATGTCCACTTTAATTTAAATTCCCACGCAATCCCACGGTGATGCTTTTGGTCATAAATATGTTCTCACAATAACTGACTTGCACTCTCTTATTTATGCTACTGGACTCAGCAAGTTCTCAGACTTTTAATTATGGCATCCGGGATTGATTTGAACTTGGTGTCGTCATCACATAGCTGTGATGCTAGGATGTAGTGATTGATCACCCGGTACCCTTTAGCTGCATGCACCTGGGTTCTCCGCTTCCTTCCCTTCTATAGCCAGTATAGGCTATGATCATTCCCCTAGCTTCAATAGTTATTCTGCTCGGTATTTCATTAACATTCCACTTTAAATTTTGAGCTACTTCGGAAATGCAGTGAATATGAGACAATTATTTGTATTCACATCAACGGAATTAGGTAATGTAATATTCATTGTGTGCCTATACCTCTTTGCATATGTGGTTGCCGGGGGCAACAGTACAGTCTTTTGACTTAATGTGCATGCTGTGTGTTTGTATGTGTGCCAGTCACGTTCACAAACAAGCCAATTAGAATTAATATTGTATTAACCCTCAATTTGCTATTGCATGACTATAGCTATCTCAAATTGCAACACACACAACAGTGTTGCATAGTGTATGATGGCCTTCAGTGTTTGCAAAGGTGATTTTACTATAATGTTATTCATCTTGCTAAAGCCCAGCTCACACATAACATGTATCATCTTGAGCCAAGAGTGTATTGTGCTATGGCTTATGTGGAAGTGAGCATGTGCTAGCATGGCCAGTCTCATAGAAAGAATATTAGTACAGTGGTTTGGAGAACATATGTAGGTCCTCTATAGTAGTAAGTCAGTGTGCCCGGCCAGAACCATCTACTGTGTGTATGTCTTCATTGATTAGAGTGGGCCACTGGGCATTCGGGTGTATAGAGTTACACAGACAACACTAGTGGAGTCAAGGGAAGATCACAATGTGCAAGTCATTGAATAGTTGGTAAACCCATGAACAGGTGTACACACTTATAGAACAGTAGCAAACAATAACAACATTGAATACACTGGTCCTAACTAGTATATAATCTTTGCTTCCTTTACTATTAAATTTAAAACGTCATGTCCACTCTAACTTAATTCCCAATACCACGGTGATGCTTTTGCTCGTAATAATGTTCTCACAATACCGACTTGCACTCTCTTATCTTTATGTACACGTTTGCATTTGTGTTTCTGGACTCAGCAAGTTCTTGGACTTTTAATTATGGCATCCGGGATTGATTTGAACTTGGTGACGTAAACAATTTATATCACATAGCTGTGATGCTGGGATGTAGTGATTGATCACCCTGCACCCTTTAGCTGCATGCACCTGGGTTCTCCACTTCCTTCCCTTCTATAGTCAGCAATAGTGTGAGCTTAGGCTAGGATCATTCCCTAGCTTCAATTGTCATGCTCAGTATTTCATTAACATTCCAGTTTCTACTCCCTGAGGGCTTCTCAACCGGATGTGTTCTAAATATGGGTGGTGCTGTTACAAATCCGTTTCCACAAAACCACACTTTGGACTTCCGCGTTGCTACGTCACGAAGTTCAAGTTTATTTCACCAGCGGATCCTTTTTAGCAGAATAAATAGCAGTCTGCGCTGTAAATCAGCATCACAAAGTCAAAGCACGAAAATAGTAAGAAAAGAGAAACCAGCTTAGTGTTTAGCTGCAACTATATTGCACAGAAAATCATTGTCAAATTCGAACAAAAGAGTAAAATAGTATCTTTCACTGGCTTTAGTATTTATTTTGCAAAACCTCAATCATGGATGAAGCAATAATGGAAGCCATCATGACCTCCAAAGCTCTCTACAGCGACGGTGGTGAAACAGTCTCAGAGCTGACTAGCGAGTGGGGCTCAGAAGAAACGAACAGCGAGTACTACGCCAGCTCGCTCGACATCAGTCCGTATCCTAGCCCCGCCCACGTAATGATGCGCTCCGAGCCACAACAAATGTCTGCACAAGCCTTCTACGAGAAAGCAAGAGGCGATAGACTCGTTATGAACGACAGAGATAAAACTATCTATAATTCTTTGGGGTCTTCTTCATCGCCAGCTGGAAAAGTAAGCCTCAGCAGCGTGCATGCTTCAGCTAATCATTTTTAATATGCTCCCATGATTCATTTGGCTTCAGTAATACGTACATAATACTCTCCAGTTGCATTATAGAATTTCAAATCTATTCGATGTGCACATTGCAGAGCTAATGAAATGAAATTTAAGATTATTTATTCTGGAATGCTATCCTATCTAGATGACCTTCACAGAGCTGGGGTTGACAAGAGGTGTACAAAAGAGAGGCATCATGTGGAAAACAGGTGTGTGTGGGCATGTGAAAAACTTAAATCGGCTCCTTATAGATGTACCATGCATGTATATGGTTAAGTTGATGAATACTTGCTGTCAGTTAAGTGAATCTTATATATATCACAACAATAAATTATAATTATTGTTGTAATTTCAGGTCCCAAACCATCGTGGTATTCAGTTTGGAAGAGAAGAGCATTTGTTCTCAAAGGTATGTATTAAAATCATATGTTCTCCATACATATATACAAGAATAAAAATATTACATTAGAAATTTTTGCTTTGATACATGCAGGGAACTTTTTGTATTATTTTTCATTGGAGAGACCAATAGAAGAATCAACAGTACACGGAGCAATTTACTTAAAAAGTGAGTGAATTGATGTTATTAAGTGTGCATAATATGACATTGGATGTGTGTGTGTGTATATACTTGTGTGTAGTACATACTGAGTCAAAGCTCAAGGCCCAGCACTAAAGTGCGTGCGATTCATGCAGCTTTCACATGCATTGACCCTACATGTTTTGTCCAGTAGTCATGGTTCGAAGACATTCCATATGTGTCTATGTACCATAATAAAATTATACCATGCATGCAACATGTATTGTATATGATAGTACATAAAAGCCTGTACGGGAATTAATCATGACTTCTGAATCCGGTCACTGAATCAGTCTTGTTTTCTATTTTGACTCACTGGTGTGTTTACACAAACCATAACAAATGATGTACTCACAACACATACTGGACCATTACAATTAGTACACTGGTGCCTGATGTACACATAATACTCTCTCTAACACTTGTCTCTGCAGATGCTATAGTTGAGAAAGTGTCCATGCCGATGGCAAAGAACGTTCTCAAGATCAGTCCACCTGTCCCTCGGAGGAAGGGCTGGGAGGATGAGGATGAGGAGACGAGTGTCTTCCACATCAAGTTCAAGACAGAAAGAGGCAGAAATGAGGTGAGTGTCTATAGAACAATAATTATTATTGACTTAAGCTGGTATGTTGAGCTCATGAGATAGAGTTACTCTAGTTGTATACGATGAAAGAGAGTATCGAATCACATTCTCAATGTTGTTGTTATTATTATTGCTTACATCCTAATGATTGTTGTGCACATCAAAGAAACAATACAAAATAAATATTGTGTACACTTACTGAGAGACTGTGATATTTTGTAGCTGTACTGTGATCTTTAAAAATGATATAGAATTAATGGCCGCTATTATATAAGACCACTTAATTCACTCCAGAATTACAATAAATTATTACTTTTGTGGCTTAATACAGATCAAAGCTAGTACCTAATGTAAACATGTTTACAAGTCGTGATCAAGCTTCATGTATCCGTCTTGCACAATGCATCTAGCTGCATGCTCCTACATATGCTAAGATCTATAGTCTAAAGCTGTGGCTGTCAGTGTATTATGCTTGAGAAACATTAATGTTATGGTGATTTTTGCTAATGTCTTCTGCAAGGATTCTATGATATCAACAGTGAACTATGGCCTCAGAGACACCACCACAATATTTGTGCTGGTAAATGAATTAAGTAGGTGGTAAAACTAGTTTTAGAGACCTCTTAACTCTTCAGTCATCCAGTTGTCCTCGAGAGTACGAAATAATCTTCTTCGATTAATTTCATTTGAAGACTATGAGTTATTTTAACTCAAATAATTAGCACGCCAATGAGATAATGCTAATCTAATTGATACGTCAGTGTTCTCCCACAGTAGGTGCATACAATGAAGCCTTATCCTTGTGGTATGTGGGCCTCAAGGAAATTTAAATTTAAACAGATCAAGCTCCAATCAGTCAGTTTACAAGTACTTCCATGTGTGTGTGTCTGTTAGATTACAAAGTTTAACCTTAAGTTTATTCTGATGATGAGATAGCTATAGACAACATATCCTGTATAGTATCTATAATAGTTATTTTCATACAACCATAGAATCTGTTTAAGCAAGTATAAGGGAGTTTGTGAATACATAATATGTATAAATACACATGCAAACTTGATTGTCAATCGAGCATGTTATGAATGAAGATATGGGTAGCTACATAGCATTATGCATATTTGATATGTGTTTTTTTTTGATCAGAAAAATCTAGTGTTTCCCTATCTCTACACCTCACTACACTGTGACGTGTGTGTCCCTGTGTGTGTGTGTGTGTGTGTGTGTGTGTGGTGTCTGAATTGAGTGCGCAAGTGCTTCACTCAGCAACAGAAACCTTAGAGTTAGTGTGTACACAGTGTTGTTGTACGTAGCACTCCACCCTGGCCCCACCGCATATAGCCTGTACTAAACCATTGCTGTATTCTAGTAAGTGTTTCTTGTTGCTCTTACTTTAGTTAAAACGTTGTTGGTCATAAGTGAATTAACACACTGAAGTAATTGTCTATGGTCGTCACCAAAAATTTGTCTACATAACTTTTCTCGCATTGAAATTTTAATCACAGCATTACAAAGTCTAGTGATTAGTGATATCCATGGGTGTTCACAGGTTTATTGTTTTGTCCTCTTTCTTGTTCTCATTTACAGTGGTTTGAAGAATTACAACAGGTGTCCTTCGATCACAGATTTCCGGCAGAACAGGGACCATTAATAAACACTTCTATGGGGTTCACATCATACATGTCATCACGACATTAGTTGGCATACATAATTGCCTGCACATGACAGTCTGTATGCATATCACATTTCATTCACATGTCATTGTCTCTATTGTCTGTGTTTGTTAATTCTCTATCTCTGTTCTATTCTCCATGTGTACCTGTGAAGATTGTGTCAACACCTGATTGTTTCACTATTATACATGTATTAACTGTGTGTTAGAAAGACTTGTTGTGTTTATGTCCCTCAGTGTCAAAGCTACAAAGTATATATGTAGCTATAATATGAGTTTGAAAACAATCATTTTAATTATACCTGTACAATATACACTGTACTTCAACGTACGTCTTCAAGCATGCATCCATGTGCCATGCATGCAGCCACATGCATATGTATACTGCACCATGCATGACCTATATAGCGCTATAAGCCTGCATGAGGATTATTTAATATTATCATTTCAATCTGTGTTTTTTTGTTGCTAAGCTATAGTAAATTGGCCAGCCTGACCTCAGTGACCTGCTAGCACTAGCTGACCCGGTACCATCAATATTGTCAACATATATAATAAGCATGACACAAGTCAGATACATACAAATTAATAATTATTTTGATCAGTAAGAAAATCATCATTCGAAAATTAATAACAATTAATGTCATAGCTACATGGTGCCATCCAGGGTAAAACAGATATAAAATAAAAACAGTGAAAGAATTGTACAAAATAGTGTAACTATACATACAAAACTCGGTACTTGAACATCTGATCAAGTACGACAATAGATAATATTGTATACAAAAATTATGGTGCCATAGCTACTAGACTAAGAAGTGATGAATTTTTCTCTGACTTCTTTTGCCTTTGTCTGGTTGCCAAGAGACTCCAGGGCTTCTACCAGTGTTTCCCAGGATGGAGGGGGGTTGGTCTGGTTCAACCACTCTGACAGCATCTCACGGAGACAGTTTATCGCTCCAAAGTTGTCACATTCAATCCTGGCCAGTGTATAAGATGGCATGGCTAGGAGAACACCAATGTTCTTCCAGTCATGGGCAACGGGTAGGAGAGCAGCAAATGAGTCACGAAAAGAAGGAACAGATTCTGAACGAGGAACGAAAACAGAAATGTGTAAGTTTGAGTTATGTTCTTGTTACAACACAAGAACTCACTGATTTTCTGTTTTTTTGAGTGACTTGGTGAGAGCTCCTCCGACTCTTTAGACTGAAGTAATAAACAATGACATCATTTATAATACTTAGAGCTACAACATAAATCAATCACTCACAACTGTGACAGTACTAGTTGGACCTCTCTTTCTGTTAGGACGTGAAGCAGATGAGCTATCACCATGAGAACAATCAGCAACAGACTCTAAATGTTAAGTACACAAAATGAATTCAACTATCAAGACAGTGTGTGTCAGTCAATGTATGAACACTAACCTTTCTCTGGTCTAAACCACAGGGAGCAACCAGGAGGTGGAGAAGATAGAAGGGTGTGTCCTGATCTCTTACACCACAGCTTACACTGGCCATTTTCAGCTACCACATTTGAAGGACAGTCTTCATCTCTCTTGATTTGAGTGGCAGGATGGCTGCCATTGTTTATAATGCATTGCTTGTTTCCACAGTAGAAGCTAAGAGAGTGGTTGGAGTTTGAAGTGAGGTTCATGTCAGAGGACACTTTTCGAATACCCATCTCTACACTTTGACGAACACTAGAACACACACTTTGAATTGGTCTGGTACAAGTTTCATCCTCACGACAATGAATCAACTCCAGGTAGGTGGGGTGGATTTTGAGCGTAATGATGTCATAAGGACTGACGAGAAATGAAACTTGGTCTCGGAAGATTTGATCTGTTTGAAGTTCCCATTTGAACTTTGACCCCATTTCATTAGAGAGTAAGTACACGATAAGAGCTCCAGCAAGGCCTTTTGGACAATAGCCGCACTTAAACGTAATAACTAGAGGAGGGGTGTCTGAATTCTGTGTAGGAAGCTGCTGAGAATCACAAACTTTTGAGTGGGCTAAAATGCAGGGCATGAAATATTTCTGGGGACCATCTTCTGTTTGAAGTGGAGCAACTATTCTAAGATGCTTTAGCAGCTCAAGGAGCTTACCTGGAGTAAGGAAGCTTTCCAGTTGACTGACCTTTTCCAAATCTTTGAATGAAAATATCCCTTTTTGTTTGAACTCACTAGAGAGTCTCTTACCAACATTCTTGAATGTGAATGAATCCACTATAAGCTGAGTGACATGGTCGAACAGCACCTGAGGATCTCTTATCACGATGTCATCAAGACCAGGAAAGGGAAAGTGACGAACCAGGCCTATCTTTGTATGTAGAAACCACAGTGCATGGTTCAGCTCCTCACGACTAGCAATGCCACAATCTTGAGCCACAGCAAAGCACTGGTCATAACTGATGATAGGATCTTTGATCGTTTCCTGACGAAGAATAAGGCTGAAGATTAGCCAGTGTGCGGGATAGCTCACTTCAAATTCTCCACGATGTACTGCTTGATTGACGCTTGATTTTATCTTCATAAAATCAGAATCACCTTGGGAAAAGTTATTGACTGTAAAGATGAGTTGAGACTCGCTGGAAAACACCACCAGGTCTTCATCATAGTGGGCAGTGGACTTAATGACCTTCTGGAGATATTGATCAATTTCTTTGATCTTTGATTCAGCTGTAGCTGGGTCAAGCTGATCTTTGTGAGTGCCTACTATGAGCACTTTTGGCTTGAGTGGAGTACTCTTTGTCTGTGGTCCACTGTAAGTGAATGCACCCATTGATGCTACACTGGCAAGGGTTTGAAGGATAGCTTCGACCACTGTGAGTGTTGATTGATAAGGGTCTGACCTTCCACCATTTGGGAGACGGTACTCTATTGTGAAGTGCTGATGGAGGTCTTGATTGAGACGAAAGGTAAGGAAGAAAATTGAAGGACCAGACACCAAGAGTGGCAGGACTTCTTGGAACTCCATTTGGCCCCCTGTATCTGTGAGATAGAGTGTCCACGAGTTCTTGAAATGCTGGCAAAGGCTTCTCAATTGATGTCTTCCTTGGAGAGCTCTTTTGAACACTCCCTTTGGAGGTATGTACCCTGGTGGTGTACTAACCTGAAAATAAGCATTGTGTAGGCTACTTGTACTGGGGGTAACAGTTACTTGAGGCTGTGGGAGATCATGCTTCATGATAGTAGCAGTGGGTGTGACAGGAAGTAGGTGTGGTCTGTCACTGACAGTTGGGAGTTGAGGTGGTGAGACTGAAGATGCAAAATTCATTATTCGAATTGCTTCATCATCATAGAGTATCTTCAACCACATTGCTGAGTCAGCACTCACAGCTACTGATGATGATCTTTTTACTTCAACTTGGACAACACGTTCAGCCACCCCAGTGCTAGGTGAAGTAAAGCTAGGCATCTCACCAAATAGCCGTGACATCAAGGAACTCTTTCCAGAACCAGCAGGGCCTACAAATGCACCATGACTTATGGTGTGTTTCAGTTTTCCTTTCTCTTTAATGGCCTTTTCCACAGCAGCAAGGTGTTGTGCCTCATTTGTACCTTCAGAGCTTTTAACATCAATTTCTTCTTCCTCTTCATCAGTGCTTTCAGTTTCTTCACTATCCTCTTGTTTGTCATCGTCAATGTGCCAGGTTCTTAGTTGTGGACCTACATGTATATAATTGTCAAATCATCATTAAGTTGCTTGTACATAAATATATTGGCAATTGCAGGTTAGTGATAAAAACATAACAACAAACTTACAAACTAACTGATCCATTGCTCGTGCTAAGTCCTTGCTCATGGCTTTTACAGCTCTGATTAAAGTTATCCAAGATGGACGAGGATCATTCTGTTGTGACCACATGTTCATTACTGCTTGTAGTGGTTTTCCTTCATTGTTACAAAGGTTTAGAGTTGTGACACTTAAACCGAGATGCTTTCCTAGCTCCCTCCACTTGTGGGCTATTGGCTGAAGCATTGCAATCAGCTTAGGGATCATTGCTGATATTAGTAAATCAACCATACTATATATATGAGCTTTGTACATAGCTGTTTCACCAACATTATTGACCAAATCAACTTTAGCTCCATGTTTCAATAAGAGCCAGGCTGTTTTTATACTCGAAGAACTGGATGCTACTATTAAAGCAGTTGAACCATCACTGCTCTGCAAGTCAACTTGAGCGCCACGATCTAAGAGCAAATTAGCTATAGATGGTTGACCCTCATGAGCAGCTGCCATTAGTGGACTCAACTCTACTCCACCAAGAATTACAACTAAAATGTTGATATTTACTCCACTGTCAATAAGAAAACAGGCAAAAGAAGCATCCCCACTTCTACAAGCTGCGACCAAAGCATACTCTCGTCCAACTTTAGCACCATGATCAACTAATAGCTTAGCAATGCCCACTTCCTTGTACAAACTTGCATACTGCAGAGCAGTTTCCCCCGCATTGTCTAAGTCAACCTGAGCACCTTGCTGCAGCAATAGTTTAACTGTATTGGTATGCCCTCCAATAGCAGCTGCCATTAATGGACTCAGGTACCCAAAATCATCAGGATCCTCCACTAAACAGTCAACTTCCACTCCTTTTTTAATAAGAGAAGAGACAAAAGTATCTTCTCCTCTTCGACAAGCTTCAACTAGAGCATCAGCTAGTCCGAATTTAGCACCATGATCCACTAATAGCTTAGCAATGCCCACTTGTTTGTAGGCACTTGCATAATGCAGGGCAGTTTTCCCCCCATTGTCTAAGTCAACCTGAGCACCTTGCTGCAGCAATAGTTTAACTGTATTGGCATGGCCTCCAATAGCAGCTGCCATTAGTGGACTCAGGGACTCAAAAATAAAATCAGGATTCTCCACTAAACAGTCAACTTCCGCTCCATTCTTAATAAGAGAAGAGACAAAACTAATATCTTCTCCTCTTAGACAAGCTTCATACAGAGCATCAGCTAGTCCGAATTTAGCACCATGATCCACTAATAGCTTAGCTACATCCATTTTCCCATGATCACTAGCCCATAAGAGAGCAGATTTTCCGTCACTGTTTCGTAAGTCAACATGAGCACCATGTTGTAGCAAGAATTTGGCTATATTGATATGCCCATTACTAGCTGCTCCCATTAATGGACTCCACTGCACATTATTAATATCCACCAAACAATCAACTTCTTCTCCATTGTCAACAAGAGAAAAGACAAAAAAATCTTCTCCCCACATGCAAGCTTCTACTAGAGCATACGCTCGTCCAACTTTAGCACCACAATCCACTAACAGCTTAATAATGTCCATTTGTTTATAAATACATGCATACTCTAGAGCTGTTTTCCCATGAATGTTTTCTAAGTCAACTCGAGCACCACGTTGTAAAAAGAGCTCAGCTATATTGCTGTGTCCCTCAATAGCTGCTCCCATTAATGGACTGTACTGTCCTTCAAAAGCATCTACTAAACAATTGACTTCCACTCCACTGTCAAGAAGAAAAGAGGCAAAAGAATCATCTCCAACTCTAGATGCCAAAACTAGAGCAGACTCTCGTCCAACTTTAGCACCATGATCTACTAATAGTTTAACAATGTCTATGTCCATGTTTCCAGTTGCATGTACCAGAGCAGTCTTTCCATCTTTGGTCATTAAGTTAACCTGAGCACCATGTCCTATCAACATCTTTACCGTGGAAAGATGTCCCATAGAACTAGCCATCATTAATGGACTGAACTCCCCAACTGATATGCTAAAGTAAACCATGCAGTTAACTATGCAGTTAACATTGACACCACTGTTGATGAGAGACAAGACTGCATTATCATTTCCTCTCTGGCAAGCTTCAATTAGTTCCTTTTCCATTAGTCTGTAAAAAAAAAAAACACACAAGCTTTAAGAGTTCCGGCTTTGTGATAATTCAGCAAACTAATGGCATATGCAGTTCTATCTACAGCTACAGTAGTTCTAGATATTTTTGCGTTGAAAATATTTGCATGTTAAATTTTTGCGTGTTTAATTTTTGTACTTACATAGCACCCACATTAATATAGCCTCATTCCCAGGCTCTTTCCCTGAATATTACGCGCCAAAAAATAGGAAAGGAGAGAGCCTGGTACACGAAATCACGTTAGCGCACAGAAAAATTAGCATGCTGTAGTAGAGAAACTATACAAACTCTCTCTACGGTCTCTCTATGGGCAAAGTCATTCACGTGATGTCGCGTACCAGGCTCTCTCCTTTCCTATTTTTGCGCGCGCGTGTGCATAAATATTCACTGGGAGAGAGCCTGGGAACGAGGCTATTAATATTGGTAATTGGTTGTCAAAATATTAGTGCATGTTTAATTTTTACACACGGTGAAAATTTTCCGAATATGAATATTAGTCAAACTATGGTAAATAGCGTGGTCTCCTTGTCAAGCACCACAGTACATAATTATTATTACATAGAAAAAAACCTTCTTAGTCTAACTGGCATTTCACTGGATCCCACTCTAAAGTATGCATGCAATACTTTATTTAATACACACTACAGACCCACTTCAAGTCTTCAAATTAGGAGGCAAACCTAAATCTTCCTAAGACACTGTATAATTATGTATGTGAAAAAAATCCCCCTGACTACTCAGGAGTGGTGAGCACTAACTTTAGCAAAAAATATTACTGCCTGACTTAACCCTGCATGGTTATTTTGTTTAGTATGCAAGGTATAACCCTGGATGTATGTACAACACTATCTGACAGTTTTTACTTTGAAAAGACAAGTGACTAACAATAAACTACTCATTATAGCCTTCGCTAAGAAATCTTGCGTGTATATATGGACACTGGTTTGGGACATACACATACAAGATGCTAGGTACACAAAGGGGTACAGACGATTCTTTGACCTAGCTACAATTTACTACAATGAGCTTTGGGAGAGAGCCTGGGCTAATTTAGTATTCATAGCTAAAAATCCACCCCCTTCCATTTCCTAATCATAGATGATTAAAGTTCCAGGATACAGGCAAAATAATTGTGAGAGCAAACTGCACATTAATCAGTATTTAACAAAAAATGCTCATTGCACATTGCCGAGACTTTACACACTTACTCAGCTACAAATTTATGCTACTCTAGACTAAATTTGGTTGCTGGCACAAGTTTACCCAACTGAAGCAAAGAGCTCAAAATTTAGCAATTTTATGCGTCAAATATCTGCAACAGTAGGCTTAGTGAGACATGCAGAAATACAATTGTAATTATGAGGGTCTAGCGAAGAGTTTTAAAAAATTGCTTACTTGCTTGGGAAAATTAATATAGTGAGGTTTGTTAATTTTCAACTGAGGTCGGGTCTGCTCACTGTTTGAGTGTTTCGTTCATTTTACAAAGCAGTATTCCACAAAAACTCTTCGTCAGTCCCTAGTCAGTATAAAAAATAAGCTCTGAAAGCACTAAAACAAAGATGAACTGCCTTATGAATATCTATATATGCCTATGTTTGATGTCAAAAATTTTATGGCCATATCTCTGCCATTTTGAACAAAAACTGATACTAATTTTGACAAAAAAATTGTTTCGTCTAATTAAATGCCAACAGTATCCCGGAACCTTAATAAATGTATACATGGCTGAGACTTACACATAATCACGAGCCAAAGACCCCAGAGGATGACATAGTGAGTCTGAGAGCTGAGAAGGGAGAGAGCAGGGTATGGACATGCTTATCACTGGCACAATAGGCTGAGCATCTAAAGAAGTGGGTGGGGCACTATAGAGTCCACCAGGGTGAGTATGGTGGCTATAGGATGATGTCATGATGGGTTGGAGACTGTCAGTAGTCATAGTAGTGGTGGAAGAGGATGATAACGAGGTAGCAAATATGGAGGCAGGAGTGAAGCGGCCAGTGTCCGAACGAGAGAAGAGGTAAGGGACCATTGTGGGAGGAGACCATGTGGTGGTGGTGGTGGTAGGATGTGGGTTACAACTGGAAGAACCACTGGGTTTGTCTCCAACACTAGTAGGCTGATTACTTTCCATCATTTGATCTGAAATTATTGATTGACATAATATAAACTACTGACTCAACTTTACTGATAATTTATCAAACTATTTATGCTTGCCTAGATTCAGCGCATGCTATAATTTTACATGTTCTAGTGTTTCCAATTATGTTCACACATAATTAATCCATGACTACATGATGTCTATGATTTAAGACTATCCAGCTTACCGAAGCTAGTGAAGAGATGACTCAGACTAGACTGGGTCTGGGCACGAGAATCTGTTCGAGCAAGGGGTGGCAGCCAGTAGGCCCACTTAGTACTTGCACCCGCGACCGCAGTCAAGATCTTGACCGTCTAAAATTTCCATTTTTACCGTTGACCGAGCGGTGGAATTTCGCGCTTGACTTATCCGCGACGACCTTTACCAATTTTGATTTCATTTTGACCGTTGACTTGCACTAAAATCTCATTTGAGCGTACCGTTGACCGTCATTTTGACCGCGGTCGCGGGTGCAAGTACAGAGTGAATGGCAGTTGCCACCCCTTGTTGAGGAGGGATGGGATGGGATCCGGGATCTGGAGTGGTCGAGCGTGACTGTCACATGACTTTTTTTTTTTTTTTTTTGCAACCAGCCCCTCCCCCACCAAAATCAGACTCAGGGAAGCTTGCTATAGTGATTGAGCATGGATACTTGGTTTGTTGCTCTTGTAGTTTCATTCTTGTCTTTACTGCAACCAAATGCAGCACAGAACGGGTAAGTTGAAAAAAAAAACAACTACAAACAAATCAAATGTCACGTCAAAGCATCATCAGGCACTTGTTTCTTTGTAGGGTGTGTTATACACAGGTACAAGTGTCTCGGGTAGCCTATCAATCGACGTCAAGGACTATTAGTAGCGATATCAAATTGCTATTAAAAATACCCTCTTACAATAAAAAATTATATACTTTCATCAGTTAAAGCAAAAGTCATTCACTCCAATTCACACGATAATACAGTCTTTGGCGATTCTAATAAGTCTTATTTGACGAAAATCCACCAAGGGGTTATGGAGATAATCCATGTTAAAAATTTAACCCCGTATTTCCCGCATAGCTTTACGTTGATTTTGGTGCGTGCAGAATTTTTTGAAAATTTCAATGTAGAGCGTGGCACCGTGCTAACTGTTACTGCTGTAGAGAAATAAGAGAAGTAGCAACGGTAAGTACATTTCATCCCTGCTAATTTTGAGGTGCTGATTCCGAATCTGCTACTATTTTTTAGTCAAAACTTAATTTTACCGATGTTTATGTTAGTTTTTGTGGATCCGGAATGGATACAACCAAGTTTCATGTAGAATCGGAATCTGGACCTTTAGATTGTACAGTTAAGGACTGGACGTCTTTTAATATCGTACGGAATGGCCCGGACACCGTAATATGCAATTTGTTGTGTTTTCTCTAGACTTCAACTCTCAGAGCCAAGCAAACTGAATAAGACAACTGATAAGTAAGTAGAATGATGCTGTTGCTAGTGTGTTACTACACGTTTTCTAATAGTTGCCCAGTATAACTAGCTAGTCATGCTGTTTGCAATTTTGCTACAGGATATGGCTGCAAGTACTGTTTACCCTGGGACTTATTGTCAGAAGATTGGGCTGTCAATTGATAAATTCGATGAATGCCACGGTGCCAGCACAAGCCCCACACTAAATAGTTCATTTCCAAACATAACAAAAGGAGCTGTCTATGAGCTTGATATGCTTAGGCGAGAACGCAGTTTGTCATGGATCCAGTTTTATGATCGGATGAAAGTACTTTGTGATGCAACATTCACAGTAACATTTAATTCTTTTAAAGTGATCTGTGGTCGAACACAAAAGAAAAGAGCAGAAATGATTCGCAATAAATATCAAAGAACTGGAAGAGTTTTTAATGCAGCAGTTTTGTACTTGTAGATCTAGGCCCAAAGATTCTTATAGTACCACAGTTAAAGGCTCAGATCTCTCTGAAATACAGAGAGCACTAGAAAAGGAACAAATAAAAACTGAACAGTTAAGCCTTAAGTTAAGTACTCTTAGCGTAAAAGTTGACAACAGTGCTATTGATAATGCTGAACTTTCTCAAAAATTAGATACTTTAGAAAGTAAATTTGCTACTAAACTGGATGAACTACAGCACAAAATAGAGGTATTGGTGACTGAAAGTAAATGTTGCTCATAAAGAGCATGATAGACATCAAAAGGTCACTTGAACTCTCATATCAATGAGAAAGCCATTGTGTATGTGTGTTAAGTGTTCAATGTGTAAAAATAACTATGTAAGGTTTCATTGTTGTGCTTAAATCAACTACTTGAAATTGGTGCCACAGTTTGTATTGGAAAATTGTACATAAGAAAATTTAACACTGTCACCTTTAAAAATTTATAACTTGAAGTAGGAATAAGCTATGGTAGTAAGATTCGCACCAGAATGTTTCAAAAAGATTACAGATTTTTTTAAAAATATTGGTATGCTGTAGTTTTGTAATCAAAAAAATCATCTGATATCGCTACTATTAGCTACAGCTGTGGGTTTTTTGGCTGGTCAAGATGCCGTAGGTAAGTGTCTCTAGACTCATAGTGTTATTGATGAGTGAGAATGACTCTGCGTGTGTGTGCGTGTGTGTGTGTGTGTGTGTGTGNATAAATATCATAAAGAACTGGAAGAGTTTTTAATGCAGCAGTTTTGTACTTGTAGATCTAGGCCCAAAGATTCTTATAGTACCACAGTTAAAGGCTCAGATCTCTCTGAAATACAGAGAGCACTAGAAAAGGAACAAATAAAAACTGAACAGTTAAGCCTTAAGTTAAGTACTCTTAGCGTAAAAGTTGACAACAGTGCTATTGATAATGCTGAACTTTCTCAAAAATTAGATACTTTAGAAAGTAAATTTGCTACTAAACTGGATGAACTACAGCACAAAATAGAGGTATTGGTGACTGAAAGTAAATGTTGCTCATAAAGAGCATGATAGACATCAAAAGATCACTTGAACTCTCATATCAATGAGAAAGCCATTGTGTATGTGTGTTAAGTGTTCAATATGTAAAAATAACTATGTAAGGTTTCATTGTTGTGCTTAAATCAACTACTTGAAATTGGTGCCACAGTTTGTATTGGAAAATTGTACATAAGAAAATTTAACACTGTCACCTTTAAAAATTTATAACTTGAAGTAGGAATAAGCTATGGTAGTAAGATTCGCACCAGAATGTTTCAAAAAGATTACAGATTTTTTTAAAAATATTGGTATGCTGTAGTTTTGTAATCAAAAAAATCATCTGATATCGCTAGTATAGCTCCTCGTGCTAGCTAGCTCAGCCAGGCTCTGGTAGTTTTTCGAGTCTATCTCTGTAAAAGACTGTTTCTAGAGCCTAGGCAAGTTTATTTTATAAGAGTGAATGGATGTTCAACCTTTTAGTAAGCTACTTTTCGGTGACTTTCTTCCCGGACCGCAATTTTTAAGGGGGGACCAAATTTATTGCAAATTTTGGTCCACCCGGACCGAAATTTTTGCGGGACCAAAATTTTCTTGACAGGGCCTCTAAATAGCGTAGAGACCTTGGACTCGTCCTCTAACTATTATTTAGAGACTGTATGCAATGTCAATTGGTTTAAACGTCAAGGTAAAGGTCAACAACAATTTGGTTACAGGAGTGGTTAAGTTTTTGTGGCTAAACTTGCTTCTAATAGTCCATACTATTTTGCTACCGCAAGAGCTGCAATCAGCCTTTCTGATGGATTTGAGGATCATGCTTCTAGAGATTTTCNCACACACACACACACACACACACACACACACACACACACACACACAACCCCTGAGAAGAGGACAACCTAAGTAACAACGAATCTGAAGATTTATATCATTCTTTCAATATCCTGTTGTGTATACCTTCTGCATCTACTCCAACCAAAAAGCCCACAGCTATAGGATGCAGTACGTGACCTGCTACGGTAGGCAGTCCTGGCCCCTTGGGTGTAGCACACTCTATGAGAATGAATAATAGAATAGTAAGACCTTAATTAAATCACAGCACAATTGATTTTTTAGCTATGCCATGAGTGACAGTTTAAGTATTATTTTAATTTCAATAATAATATCAAAATATATCCATGCAGGAAGGTTTTATTCTAGACCTACCCATTCTGTGCTCCACATAGCTGTAGAAGTGACAACAGAAAACAAATGAACACAGACAATTTCAAGTAGGCATCCATGTGATGATGAGTCGTGTAAATGATGTTGCAACTCTAACGGCAGTTTGTAATTGTGTAAGCTATAAGGGGGTTCCCCTTAGTATGTCCCACACCCACTTAGAAGTCGTATGATTTTAGAATTGAGGGGGAGGAGCTGCTAGCTGCACTTTAATAAGAAACAATGACAATTCAAAAGCGCATGCAGTGAAACATAACATAAAGTTAATATTCTGCATGGATCATAAATAAAACTATCGCTGTACTGCACAGTATCATGCAATACAGTATCATGCAATACAGTATGTAAAAACAAACAAATTAAAATGTATGAAACAAAAGCATGCTAATACACATCATCATAGTCATCGCTGTACTGCACAGTATCATGCAATACAGTATGTAAAAACAAACAAATTAAAATGTATGAAACAAAAGCATGCTAATACACATCATCGTATTCATCGTCGGAACTCTCATTTCCAAGATCAACCTCCACCTTCACATCCTCAGCCTCGTCCACAAGCTCTCCATCAGAACCATACACTGGGTTCTCAAATCCTCTCAGGGCATAGTCATTCTGCACGTCAGCTTCAGTGAGAGGTACCTTATCATCGTCGGTGGTGTTAATGCCATTAGGATCGTAGCTCGGATGATATTGGTTGACTGGGCGTTTGGGTCGTCCAAGAGTAGATAGGGTGTTAGCACTTGTCAGTGGGAGGTCTGAGGGTATGAGGTCGTCTCGATCACTGCAAAGAAAGAAAACGTTTATAGCCCATAAAGTGCTGGTGAATTTTCAGACAGTATGTTGTAGAATCTCAGCATTGCATAATGAATAGGACCACATTTCTATCCTACGTCTGGTTTTAACTTAAGCTCTTCATCATCTCAAATAATGCCAGGTTCATATAATTATTCAAGCTAACTTACGTGACTGGCTCTTTAGAGAAAGACTTTCTCTTTTGTCGACAGCAGCAGCAGAGAAGAATGCTTACAATCACTCCAATGATAACGGCAAGTATCACTCCACCACAGACACATGCCAATATGATGACTTGCAAAGACACCGACAAACCAGAGGTTGGGAAAGTTGTCACTGTTGGAGATGTGGCATTACACTGAGGTGTTCCAAGCTCCTCAACCGAGATCTGACAGTAAGGATCGGCTCTGAACTGCTCTCCATTTAGAGTCAGTTCAGGCTCTTGAAAAATCCACTCTTGGACAACACTTAGAGTTTCTGTTGTTGTAATCCCATCGGCTTCAAGGAGGAGTCCTTCAAAGATACTCTCTCGAGGATTATCTCCACACAAGAATGAGTCCTCGATGATGAAGTCTTTGGAATATGGACAGGAGCACACACTAGACACAAGAGCAGTCACAGCACTTTTGATGTCCAACAACTTAGCTCCAACTCCAATATTCTGAAAAATTAATGTAAAATTGTTTTAATTGTTTGATATGTAATTATTAAATGACAAGTTTACTTGATAATCAATTATAAAATTGTATTAAAATTATAATCCATACCGTAAAGTTTTCACATTCACTATCAACTGGTAGTTGTATGCGAATCTGAAAAGGGGCTCCATATGGCACTGTAAAGTAATAATAATATAGCTGTTACTATAAGTAACTAGAACAAAATAAATGCACTTACATAGTAGTGTTAGTGTCTCACTGAATCCACTCTCGCCTGCACTAGTGCCGACTTGCATAGCAACACAATACTCAATGTTTGGTTGGAGTCCAGTAATGGTTGCCATGGATTGGACCATTATGTCTTCAGTCATGTGTAACACATTGTCACCATCCTCAAGGATTGGCTGACACTGTCCACCATCTTCCAGTGGCTCGTAGGCAATCTGAAGAGTTGTGAGTATCCCCCTGGTTTCATCAGGAGTGAGAGGCACCCATGACACTGTGGCTGTTTGTCCAGTGAGACGATCCACTGAGGAGATTGATGGCACTATTGGAACTGTGTGTGCATGCCAATTATAGTGGATCCGCATAATTATAATAATTATTAACCATTAACCACATTCACATCAAGTAACTACATGGAGAAATCTATCATAAATGTAGCTGAGTAACAAGCCATGCTTCATTAGTATAATACCTCCATGCTGGGTGTAAAAGAGTGTAGTGTCACGATCACCTTCTCCAGCTACTGTAGCAGCATACACTGATATGACATATGGCAAAAAGGGGTCTGGAAAACAATTTGTAAAGAAAAACAATAATAATGTATTATCAATTTTAAGCGAAAATTAGCTTCTTACATAGTCCTGTCACGTTCACGACTCTTGGTTGAGAAGGCATCAAGGTGGTGGAGAAGTTGAATCCAGACAGCTGGTGACTGACCTCAACACTGTAATAGATCAGTATTCCATTTGGAGAGAGAGGTGGGTCCCACTCTATCACAATGGTGGAGTTGGAGACGACATCAACTGTTGTACCAACCACCATAGACGGAGCTGAGAGTGAAAGAATAGGTCACATATAGAAAGTTATAAATTCATAGAATTCCACTGAGACATCAAAGTATCATACGTGCTTGAGCCGTTCTCATTTCAAATGTTGCTGACATTGGTCCTTCTCCAGCACTTGTACTAGCCGACATGATGACACTCACTAANCATAATGGTCCAATCCATGGCAACCATTACTAGACTCCAACCAAACATTGAGTATTGTGTTGCTATGCAAGTCGGCACTAGTGCAGGCGAGAGTGGATTCAGTGAGACACTGACACTGCCATGTATGTTTATGGATTTTACTACATTATTGTGCATGAAATAATTTCCCCTTCTCTTTTAATTCTAGTGCCAGCTAAAGTACCATTTCAGATACGTTTGCAGATTCCAGACATCCCTGGATGCTTTAACTTCACAGTAAGCGCTATATATAATTTTTGTATCTAACACTCTTAAATTTTTATGCTGTTCAATCCTGATGCCATTGTGTTCTAGAAAATAGCTACTGGTCAGAAGTTACTTGATGCTACAAGTCTTGTAGCTGAGCAAGTGTCTCTTGCCTGTGATTGTGAGTACACAAGCGACTTTATCATTGACGTGTCCTTCTTGTGCGGAGGTGATCCCAGAGAAACCATTGTAGAAGGACTCCTACTTGCAGCCGATAACATTGGAACAAGTGAAGCTCTTGAAGCCGTCCAAGAGTGGATTCTCCAAGAGCCTGAACTGACTCTAAATGGAGAGCAGTACAGAGCTGATTCTTACTGTCAAATCTCGGTTGAGGAGCTTGGAACACCTCAGTGTAATGCCACGTCTCCAACAGTGACAACTTCCCCTCCTGAACCAATTGCACTGGAGGTCATTGTAGCAGCTAGCATCTGTGGGGCTGTGATATTCATTTTTGTTTTGCTGTGTATACTAGTCATGGTCCCAGCCTGCTATTATCATCGTGTTAAAGTTAAACAAACTAGGATACCTAAACCGTAAGTGCTACATGTACTGTTAGGTTATATGCAAGCATTCTTTTATTTCACTCATTTTTTCCCCTTTTACTCTTTCCATGCAGATTGGGTCGTAATCAATATGAGAATTTAGTGGCAGTGAATAACCCTGAATTAATAAATACTAAAGACGTTGGTGCATCTGCAAAAGGAACCAAAATTGTCAACAATCCCACCTACGACTCAACTCATGGTGCTAAGACTGAGGCTCTGTACGACAACCCACTTTATGGTGATACACCACAAAAAATGACAACATTTCAACTGGATGCTGGTTTGGCTGCTGCTACACCAAAGGAAACTATTGAAAACCGTAACTACAAAGAAATGAATAAGAAAAAGCAGATTGATGATGAGCCTACTACAATAACTGTTGAAAAAGAGAACAATAAGCCTGACATTGAGGTGATTTATGATGATATGCTGTTTGATGATGCACCTCAACAGATGACAACATTTAAACCTAGTTCAGAGCTAACAGAAGAGATCGAGAGCCCTGTGTATGATGAAGTACACATAGATGATCTGAGAAGTATGGATTTGTCCGTAAAATGCAAGCAAGACAATGATAATGGTGAATATGTTGAAATAGATTAAATCTTTTGATTTTTTTTAAACAACAGACTGATCTTAAGATTAAATAAGGTAGTGTTTTTTTGTTGTTGTTGTTTTTAAAGTAAGGATGTATTCCCATTGTTCTGCTTGTTGTCTGTCGTTACAATTACCAATATCCTTGCGCTAATTGCGCACGCATGATATGCGAGTCAGCACTATCTTCTTCTTCCTCTTGTTTGCCTCCTCATGGGACAGTTCTAGCTGCACAAAAAAACGATAGCTATAAACTGTACAATCCATGATCCAGCTAGCAAAACTATCACGTGATGCACGCAGGGAAAGGGGGCCCGGGGCCGGGGGGAGGCTAACAACATAATTTAGATGAGCTTGTCTGCTTGAGTACAAAATTTCTAATCCAATTGGCTTGTAGGGGGTAGGGGATTACTGCAACTCCTGAGCTATAGCGCAACTGCATATGCACGTACGTGGATACTTGGCTTCCTAATTTTCAGGATCCGCCCATGCGCAGACTGTTTAACGTCCGTGGCCTATAAAGCCAAGAACTATAAGTAGATAAAGAAAAGAAGACATAGAAAACAACTTATTCTCTATGANGTCATGTGCCGAAATTCAGAGACTTACCTTGTTTCATTGCTTTTTACCGCACTGCCCATTCCTACACTTCTAATTTTTATAAAATTTTTACTATACTTGTATATATTTTGAACTATAGTTACAAAGAAAAATGGTCGAAGCTGAAGCAACTATACTTTTCCAAGAGCTTTGTTTCATGGTTGATTTTCAACAGATTATAGTAGCCATACCATGTACATGGCCCTGGTGCGCTCTTTCTTTCCACTTTTAGCTCTGTTAGTAATGGTTTTTGCACTTCCGATCAGCGCCAAAGGGGATGCTCAAGCCCCCTGAGCACCCCCCCTTAAATACGCCCCCGCATAAATAATTATAATCCCTCCTATGCAAGGACTCCTAGAAGGACTTGAGTTTGGCTGGCTTAGCTGCTTGGACAGGTATGTAACTCATTGATTGCAAATTGAGATAATACTTTGTGTAGAAGTATCCATCATAGTAAGCTTAGGTTAGTTGCTGGTGTGTTTTTTATCTAGCTACAGCTGAGCATTCAAGTTGCAAATCCTATAAGCGTCAAAAGTATATTCAATGAATTTCTAAATAGAGGTTTAAGTATTATAACTAGGCTGACCACAGCTCAGTAGATCCTTAATCGCAGCAGGCTAGAATTTGTCACTACTAGGCTGACACCTCTCAGTGAACCGTGCTAGTCATACCGTATAGCCGGAAAATTTGGCGGGGAATTAAATTTGGCGGATTGGCGGATGAGACTTACTAGCGCCAAATTAAAATCCGCCAATATTTAGTGCGTGTGCGTATACGTATATGCGTACGTACGCATATTGTGCACGTGATCGGCTCGCTCCGCCAAATTAAAATCGGCCAAATTCAAGGTTTGCTCAATCCGCCAAATTTAATTCTCGCCAAATTTTCCGGCTATACGGTAGGTCACGCATACATGTTTAGTTGTGCATGCTAGTCGAGGCTTATGCATCTTGGCGCTTTCATATTTTTTGAGGAAGAACTTAGGAACCAGAGGCTAAAGGTCACAATAAGGTAAAAGTCACAGAAATAGTGCTACCTATATGAGGCTAGTCAGCTAGTCCAATGAAATTCCAGGCTAAGTAGGTTGCTGGACAGTCATATAATTATATTAAAGAAGAAGTTAAAATAAGTTAAGAAGAAGTCATACTAAATCAGAGCGGCGCTTTCTACGAGTGCTGAGGAACATTTCTGTGAGTTTTAGGCCTTGCATACAATTGGTATTCTGTCACAGAGAGCCTTTGAGCAAGTTTGAAGACTCTACTTTGTTTTGCTAGATTTTTATGATCATAAACATTTTGTATTGTGTCTATGGGACTGATGGCCTATTCCTGATATGTACGTACTTTAGAAAACAAAAATGGCACTATTGTGGCTTCCCACTAGCACTCACTATGAGTGCTGAGGAAAGTTTCTGTGAGTTTTAGGCCATGCATGCAGTTGGTTATCTGTCAGTGAGAGCCTCTGAGCAACTTTGAAGGGTTAATTTTGTTTGACTAGATTTTTATAGATATTAATATTTTATATTTGACAGTCACTACGTACTACCATACGTATGATATACAGTAAACGTACGTCTGCAGGTGTTTCCATCACTGTTCAAAACATAGCCTGAGTTACAGGTACAGCGAAAAGAGCCTGGTGTATTGACACACCTTTGTTGACAGTTGTTGGTACTTGAGGAGGCACATTCATCATTATCTAGAAAAATCACAAGCAACTATATGACATTTCAAGCTATCTGAAGATTATGGTCTATCATTAATGATGAGAGATTGTTTAAGTGTAGTGATCAGCTACATTACCTATACAGTCACGGCCATTGTTTTCAAGTGTGTAGCCACTGTTACAGGAGCATGTGTATGATCCAACAGTGTTCTGACAGTTATGTTCACATTGATGAGTGCCAGCTGTACACTCATTGATATCTGGAATATGATAATTATATAGGGAAAAAAAATCAAAGGTTTGAATTGTTGATTTCAAAGTGTTACCTGTTTGACAGCGATTTCCTGTCCAACCAACAGGACAACTACATGTGTTTGGAGCTGTACATGTCCCACCATTAGCACAGGGTGGGCTGCATGTGGCTCATCACTTTTTACAGCAATGACCATTCCTACACTTTTTAATTTTTATGAATGAAATTTGTACTACCATATAGCAGGAAAGTTTCGCGAGGTTTAACTTTCGCAGTTTTCCCGCATCACAATCCATTTGTGAAAGTGTTTATCCACGAAATTTGCGTAATGTATTATGTGTATGGGTTTGCACAGCTCCCCGCGAAAGTTAAACCGCAAAAATGTTTGAATAGAGACATCCATGAAAGTTTGATACCACGAAACTTTCCCGATTTACGATATTTGTTACTATATCTATTCAACCATTAGAAATATTATAATAATTCTTGTTTCTGTCAAACCCAGCCACATGCAGCCCACCCTGTGCTAATGGTGGGACATGTACAGCTCCAAACACATGTAGTTGTCCTGTTGGTTGGACAGGAAATCGCTGTCAAACAGGTANGTCATGTGCCGAAATTCAGAGACTTGCCTTGTTTCATTGCTTTTTAGAGCACTGCCCATTCCTACACTTTTCATTTTTATGAAATTTTTACTACTTGTTCATTCCCTTTTTTCAACACTAAGGTGTCATTGCATGGAGACTGTCAGTCTCTACAAAAAGCAGTAGCTATATGCACGCGCATGCGCATTATAAAACCACGTGGTCTATTGATGATCTTTACCTACTTCAAAATGGCTATAGAAAGTATTGTGTTTTGTACACAGTTTCAAAGCTGCCCAGATTTTGTTTGCTATATCTTTTTGCCAGCAAACGAGTGTAAAAGGGCGTACTACAGATGGAATGAAGTCTCACTATACTGTCAAATTTGGCTCAATGCCTTTTGTTTGTCTGGAAATCGTGTTCAAGTAAGTCACAAAGTAAGGAACAAAGAAAACAAAATTGCATTGTTACGGCTTCCCGCTAGCGCTCTCTTCAGAGCGCTCTGCAGAGTTTCTGTGAGTTTTGTTGGTGTATTAGAGTTAAAAGAGTGTCCTAAGGAGGCCTCAAAACATATTTGAAGCCTTATCTTTCTTTCTGTGAGAATTTATAAACATCAACATTTTGTATTGTGTCTATGGGACATTCGGCCCATTCCTACTATACGTACTACCGTACGTATGATAAAGCGGTACTTTAGTTGTTATAAAGAAAAAGAACTCAACTGAATCATTATAACAGGTATTCAAAGAGCATTCAATACAACCATGCAGAGAATCTGATTTGCCTCACCTATACAAGTGAAGCCATCATTTGCTAGTTCATATCCAGTGCGACAAGAACAAGTGAAAGCACCCGGTGTGTTTTGACACATCATAGTACATGTGGCTGTACCATCAGCACATTCATCAATGTCTGCAGGGATATGGACCACAAACATCATTAATTTTTATATAACTCTAGATTATACATCACATCTAACATCCTACCACACTGTTGATTACAAAATTAGTCCACAGTCGCCATTGTACATAATAATGCCTACAAAAGTCTATCTGGTTTGAGAATGCTGCCAGAAATGAAATAATGAGGCAATATTTTTCATATGGGACAAAATACTGTATAGCTAGAAATTTTTGAGGAATAAAATTTTCGCAGATCGCCAATAATCTACGAAAACAGCAAAATGTATACTTTATATTAAATTTATACTTGGAAATTTCTAGCTATACGGTAGCTAAATTTTGATTGGTAAGGCATAGGAAACTGGAAAAGCAATCAAAAGAATGGGGGGAACGAGCTAGTGCTTTCCAATGGTGCTTGAAATTTTGAAATCGTTTGAATATTTAGTAAGTTATTCAAGTTTTTCTACCGGCATTCTCAAACCAGATGGACTTTAATATTTATATACCTTCACAGAGCTCATCAGAGGACAAGGTGTATCCAGAGTTGCAGCCACAAATAAATGAGCCATTTGTGTTTGTACAGACATGGTGACAGTTGTGAGCTCCGCTGGTACACTCATTGATGTCTGGTAAAAAAAAAGTCTATACCATTAATTTTGTTTCCTGGCATGGTAGATGTAGTAATATGAAATATCTTATGTTATACCTGTTTGACAGCCATTTCCTGTCCAACCAGCAGGACAACTACATGAGTTTGGAGCTGTACAAGTTCCGCCATTAGCACAGGATGGGTTGTCACAAATAGCTACAAATACAAAACATAGGATGACTTAGTATATTATAGTGGTAATGACAAAGTTTCCTGATCTACTGTAATCGAAACTTTTACTTGCATGTGTCAATCATAACCCTAGGCTAATGGTAGCAGAACGACAACATGCGAAAAGTGAAATAAATCAAGACCTTAATTCCTGAGCAAATCTTACAAATCAGTATTGGTACCAAATGTAAGACTATATATATATAGTAAATTATATAATAGGAGAAATACAGTCCCCTATTAAACACATACGTCTGCAGGTGTTTCCATCACTGTTCAAGGCATAGCCCGGGTCACAGTCACAGCGGTGAGAGCCTGGTGTGTTGACACACACCTGCTGACAGTTGCTTGGACATTCATTGTTATCTATACAAGACAAAAAAAATAAAGGATGCATGGATAAAAATCTGAACAATTCAATATAATCTTCATACCAATGCATTCACGACCATTGCTTCCAAGTGTGTAGCCACTGTTACAGGAACATGTGTATGATCCAACAGTGTTCTGACAGTTATGTCCACACTGATGAGTACCAGCTGTACACTCATTAATATCTACCATACACAATACAAAACTAATGTAAAGTATGCATGAGACCATTAAGACATCTTAAAAGTGGCAATCTTTCTACTGAAATGACTATTTCATTACATTTTATTATTATTTTATTTTATTCATATTATTATTCATATTATTATTCATATTATTATTCATATACTGTACCTGTACAGGAGCGTTCATTAGCAGACAAGGTGTATCCAGAGTTGCAGCTACAAGTAAACGAACCAGCAGTGTTGGTACAGATATGGGCACAGTTGTGAGTTCTACTGGTACACTCATTGACATCTGTATGCATACATTTGGTGAGGAGGAACAGAAAATGTGTGTGTGTCACAAAGCCACAATTACTGTTTTGTTTGATGACTACATTCACTACATAGAAACTCACCGAGACAGGTGAAGCCATCAGTTGCCAGTTCATATCCAGTGCTACAAGAACAAGTGAATGCACCTGGTGTGTTTTGACACATCATAGTACATGTGGCTGTACCAACAGCACATTCATCAATATCTGTAGGGATGTGGATCAGAAACATCATTTTGCATCACATTACTAAAGAATATACTATACAACCAGAAATATTTTTAATTTGATGTCTTGACGGTCTAAGTCCAAATTGTCAAATTAATGAGTCGGCAATATTATGGCCACTGTATATATTATACAGTAAAACCTCCGAACAAAGGACACTTTGGGGACAATAAAAATTCAGCTTGTTTTTCCTTTGTAGAGAGGTTGTCCTCTTCTTGGAGGTTTTGTTTGTCTTCTAATTCTGTTTGTATTGCTACAATAGGGAATTGGAATATTTGGAAACCAAAGAGGTTTATAATACAGTGTCCCTATATCGGAGAGTCCACTATCAGAGGTTCTACTATATGCATGTGCCCAGTGCACGTGCAAATCTTTTAATTTAAATTAGTCTGATATCAATATTAAATAATTTTCTATTTTACATTCTGCGGAGCAAACGGTCAAATTTTTGACCCTTAATGTTTCCTGTGCTATATGGTACCTAACTTCTTACTTCTCACAGTTGGCATTATATACATATGAAATAATATACCTTAAATAACTATATACCTTCACAGGTGCGACCATCAGTGGACAAGGTGTATCCAGATCTACAGCTACAAGTAAAAGTACTATCAGTGTTTGTACAGACTTGATCACAGTTGTGAGTTCCACTGGTACACTCATCAATGTCTGTATGCATACAGAACAAAAATAGAATATGTAAGTATGGTATATAGTATGGCTTGATGACTACACTACTTAAAATCTTACCTAGACAAGTGAAGCCATCAGTTGCTAGTTCAAATCCAGTGCGACAAGAGCAAGTGAAAGCACCCGGTGTGTTTTGACACATCATAGTACATGTGGCTGTACCATCAGCACATTCATTAATATCTGCAGGGATAGGCCCCCGGATCACAAACATATACATCACACTATAATATTATATTATACATCACCTCTTATATCATAATTATATCAAACTGTTACAGTATTTCACAGTCAGCATGATACATATAAAAAATAACGCCTATACTAATATCCATATACCTTCACAGCGCTCATCAGTGGACAAGGTGTATCCAGAGTTGCAGCCACAAATAAATGAGCCATTAGTGTTTGTACAGACATGATGACAGTTATGAGCTCCAGTGGTACACTCATTGATGTCTGGTAAAGAAATAGTTTATGCCATTACCATTAATTTTGTTTTCTGGCATGATAGATGTAGTAATATGAAATATCCTACGGTATACCTGTTTGACAGCCATTTCCTGTCCAACCAGCCATGCAACTACATGTGTTTGGAGCTGTACAAGTTCCACCATTAGCACAGGATGGACTCTGACAAATAGCTACAAATATAAAAACAAAGCATGACTTAGTGGCAACGACAAAAATTTCCTGATCTACTCTAATCGAAACTTATAGTAGCAAGCATGTTAACCATAACCCTAGGCTAATGGTAGCAGAATGACAACATGTAAAAGCACACATGAAATAAATCAACACCTTACCAAATGAACCTTTAGTTAGTATAGGTACCAAATGTAAGACTAGTAAATTACATAAGAGGAGAAATACAGCCCACTAGTACACACGTACGTCTGCAGGTGTTTCCATCACTGTTCAAGGCATAGCCTGGGTCACAGTCACAGCGGTGAGAGCCTGGTGTGTTGACACACACTTGCTGACAGTTGCTTGGACATTCATCGTTATCTATACAAGATAAAAATAAAGGATTAATAAAAATCTGAACAATTCAATACTATAATCTCCATACCAATGCATTCACGGCCATTGTTTCCAAGTGTGTAGCCACTGTTACAGGAGCATGTGTATGATCCAACAGTGTTCTGACAGTTCTGAGCACACTGATGAGTACCAGTTGTACACTCATTGATATCTGTACCAACAAACAGAACCGTGAAACTATAGTTCAAGATTAGTGAATGATTATAAGTTGCTTGATTCCACAATAACTTTTTAATTGAACTCATGCAAGAATAAGCCATTAGTTCTTCCGGCTCATTGCATGATGTCTTTAGTATATAGAATCAAAGTACTTTCTAGGAGCTAGGCGCTCTAAAAATATCTAAACAACTACAAAATACAATGAGCTATAGCTGGTTATTTGCAGTAAAATAGCCAAACCTGAATCATTTTAACGGTGAGTTTACAACTGATAGATTACAGAGCTAGTCTTTTATTTACATGTAGTTTTACCTGTTTGACAACTATTTCCTGTCCAACCAACAGTACAACTACATGTGTTTGGAGCTGTACAAGTTCCACCATTAGCACAGGATGGGGTGCAGGTGGCTAAGTTAATGAAAATAATATGTTATTAGTCAATGGACATTTCTGATGGTAGTATACATTATTATATATAAATAATGTCATGTATACGTACGTCTGCAGGTGTTTCCATCACTGTTCAAGGCATAGCCTGAGTTACAGTCACAGCGGAAAGAGCCTGGTGTGTTGACACACACTTGCTGACAGTTGTTGGTACTTGAAGAGGTACATTCATCGTTATCTATAGATAGAACATGCAGCAAACAACAATACAAGCACATCCAAACAGTTATAAATCTCATTTATTTAATTCCATACCAATGCATTCACGACCATTACTTCCAAGTGTGTAGCCACTGCTACAGGAGCATGTGTATGATCCAACGGTGTTCTGACAGTTCTGAGCACACTGATGTCTACCAGCTGTACACTCATTGATATCTGTTTCAACAAGCATAATAAACTAGACTTAACTCAACAGAGAAATTAAGCTTAATATGTTATGGGAAGGCTTTATAGATTAAGGGTTCAATGATACCTTGGATATAAGGTGCTCTAAATTGTCTATATATTTACGACTATGATAAACTGGAGTGTTGTTGTAAAAAAACGAACTCAACTGAATCGTTTAATTATTAAAATAACAGGCATTCAATGAGAATTAAATTGAATTTAAATTCAGCTGGAGGTACAAAAAATCACCTTGGCAAGTGAAGCCATCAGTTGCCAGTTCATATCCAGTGCGACAAGAACAAGTGAATGAACCTGGTGTGTTTTGACACATCATAGTACATGTGGCTGTACCATCAGCACATTCATCAATATCTATAGGGATATGGACCACAAACATCATTTTACATCACACTATATAGATTATACATCACCTCTTACATCATAATCATACTGTTGACTACAATAATATTTCAGAGTCAGCGTTATAAAATTATATATATATATGAAGGTAATGCCTACTAATATCTATTTACCTTCACAAGAGCGTCTATCAGTGGACAAGGTGTATCCAGAGTTGCAGCCACAAATAAATGAACCATTAGTGTTTGTACAGACATGGTGACAGTTGTGAGCTCCTGTGGTACACTCATTGATATCTGGTAAAGTGTGAAGATATTCATTACCATTTATTTTCTGGCATCGTATATGTAGTAATAATATAATAATTGCCGAGCACATTAACGCGAGGCATATAATCGTGAAGTACTGCCTCAGATCTCACATGTATATATGTTGTGTGTCACACAGTTCAAAGTACACAATAATTGTTACGTGACGTCACGTATAGACTTAACTTGTTTTCAATACTGTTGACCATTACCTGATCATTATCTACATGTGGTCAGTAGTTTGCAAGTTTTTTTTCTCAAATAAAGGCTGATTTAGACCAGTGAATTACATAACAAAACAGAACAATGGCTTGAAGCTGATCTCGATTGATCGAAGACCACTGCATGGGCACCACATTTTCTCCCTCTTCCCGGTGATGGACCTCTGGTCAGGCACTTTTTCTGGGCAATGCCAGTCCACTGAAGTTAGTTAAAACCAAAAACCATCATAATATTGTGATGGAAACTCAAGAACCTAAAACCATCATACCGTGATGGAACCCAAGAACCTACAACCATCATACCGTGATGGAACCCAAGAACCTACAACCATCATACCATGATGAAAACCCAAGAACCTAAAACCATCATACCGTGATGGAACCCAAGAACCTACAACCATCATACCATGATGAAAACCCAAGAACCTAAAACCATCATACCGTGATGGAACCCAAGAACCTACAACCATCATGCCATGATGAAAACCCAAGAACCTAAAACCATACCATCATACCATGATGAAAATCTAGGAACCTAAAAATATCATACCATGATGAAAATCCAGGAACCTAACACCACCATACTGTGATGGAACCCAATAACCTAAATCACCATGTTTCCGTGTCTCAAAAAACCCCCTACTCTATGCCCTTAGCTGTGCTGAATATTCTCTTGGTCTGTTGTTTGTCAGCTAAGACTGGACAAGGCCCGCATATTTGGAACAATTTTGTGGCATAGTCTATGGCATAAAGTTACGATCTCTGTAGTGGCTGCTAAGTGCAAACTGAGCTCTAATTTTTTAGTATGTTTGGTCTAACAGCCTAGTTATGCTAAATTTCCAGTTACAACAGATTGCACCAAAAGCTACAAGAATGATTCTTCCTTAGCCTCGACTAATTTTTCCCATCGTGACTCACAAAGTTGTCCACTAAGATGGCAGTCTCATCCCCAGACTCCACTTCTTCTGGATACAAGACAACCATATGATGTCATGCACAAACAATGGGTCTCGATCAAGCTCTCAAGCTATAGCTAGCTGGCTAGCTATCATAGCTATAATACACAAGTAGTAAAAATTTCAAAAAAATATATAGTGTAGGAATGGGCAGGGCGGTAAAAAGTATTGGAACAAGGCATGTCTCAATTTCGGCACATGACTACTTCATTTTTATGCACAACTCTTGGCTGGCAGTCCAGTTTAAGTTACCTGTCTATTATAGTTTACTCCACTGCAAAATGAAGTAGTCATGTGCCGAAATTGAGACATGCCTTGTTCCAATACTTTTTACCGAACTGCCCATTCCTACACTTTTCATTTTTTTGAAATTTTTACTATGTACATACAGCTACACCATCATACCGAAGGTAGTCAATATCAAACGCGCGAGGCACTTATATGCACTATGTGTACTCCTAGTAATAATAATATTCTTTTGGTACCTGTTTGACAGCGATTTCCTGTCCAACCAGCCACACAACTGCATGTGTTTGGAGCTGTACAAGTTCCACCATTAGCACAGGCTGGGGTGCATGTGGCTAGGTTTAATAAAAACAATATTTTATAAGTCAATGGACATTTCTGATGGTAGTATACATTATTATATATAAATAATGTCATGTACGTACGTCTGCAGGTGTTTCCATTACTGTTCAAGGCATAACCTGAGTTACAGTCACAGTAGAAAGAGCCTGGTGTGTTGACACACACTTGCTGACAGTTGTTGGTACTTGAGGAGGCACATTCATCATTATCTATTAATTATGATCAACATTACACAACAATGCAAGTAAGGTAATAGTACAAAATTCATTCTTCGCTTAACATAATATGCATGTTTCTCATGACTAATCATTAACCGCTAAAAGTACATGAATATTCATGATACAATATTAATTTTTGTTGAATCATACCTATACAGTCACGACCATTGCCTCCAAGTGTGTAGCCACTGTTACAGGAGCATGTGTATGATCCAACAGTGTTCAGACAGTTATGTTCACATTGATGAGTGCCAGCTGTACACTCATTAATATCTACATTAGTGTAGAGCACAAAAAACGTGATTAAATCTCCAGAAGACACTTGGAAAATTATTGAGATCTAGCTGGGATTCGCACCCTAGGTCTTTCGATTCAGTCGAACGCTCTTACCACTGAGCGATTAGAGCTCACAGGCATTGCCGCAGAGAATAACAGTATACACTACTATTCATAGATATAAATCGACTTCTGAACCAGATCCCAAGGCGTAGGTGTAATGGCATGGCTCACATGATGCAAATACATGACCAGCATGTCTTTCCCAACACAACAAAGCATGCCATATCTAAATCCAACTTTAGATGCATATACAGTGAAACTACCAAGTAAAACTCACCAAGACAAGTGAAGCCATCAGTTGCCAGTTCAAATCCAGTGCGACAAGAACAAGTGAAAGCACCTGGTGTGTTTCGACACATCATAGTACATGTGGCAGTACCATCAGCACATTCATTAATATCTGTAAGTAATATATAAAATTTATATATGAGTACATAATTTAAACATATAGCGTTACTTAGCTTCAAGCATTACCAACATAATTAGCTACAAAACATATACCTCTACATGAGCGCTCATCATAAGCCAAGGTGTATCCAGATCTACAGCTACAAGAAAATGAACCATCAGTGTTTCTACAGGTTTGTTCACAGTTGTGAGCTCCACTGGTACACTCATTGATATCTGTATTATAATGAACTAAAGATCAAACTAAGATCAGAGTATGTATAATGTGATACCTGTTTCACAACCATTTCCTGTCCAACCAGCCACACAACTGCATGTGTTTGGAGCTGTACAAGTTCCACTATTAGCACAGGATGGGCTGCATGTGGCTATAGAAACAGATCAGTAATAGTTTAACTTTGGCAGAGAATATTAGTATACATATGGATATGAAAACTATAATGTATGCTTGGTGCTATGTAAAGTATATATACATACGTCTGCAGGTATTTCTATCACTGTTCAAGGCATATCCTGGGTTACAGTCACAGTGGAAAGAGCCTGGTGTGTTGACACACCTTTGCTGACAGTTGTTAGTGCTTGACGAGGCACATTCATTGATATCTAGATAGAACATCAGAATTAAAATACAAACTGTAGTAAATCCGCTAATCATCAAGTAACTCATTCCATATACCTATACAGTCACGGCCATTTCTTCCAAGTGTGTAGCCACTGTTACAGGAGCATGTGTATGATCCAACAGTGTTCTGACAGTTATGCTCACACTGATGAGTACCAGCTGTACACTCATTCATGTCTGTTTCAACAAGAAAAATAAACTTAGAATTAACTCCATGATGAACTCAAGTTTATGTCAGGGGAAGGCTTATAAATTATGGGTTCAGTTGTGCCATAATTGGATAAGGTACTCTAAATTGTCAAGATAATTACGACTATCATAAGCTGGTATACACCGTTGTACCATGGTTAAGCTACACATCAAAGGAAAAGCAGCCGATACAATACTCATATACCCTATCCAAACCTTTGAAGTCATACACAACCTAGGGTGTATGAGCCAATACACCCTCTTGTTTGTATAAGTACATCTGAACAAGCTATACCATGGTACAAGCCAGCTGTACTATGTTGTAACTTTCGTGCTGTAGCTAAAATGGAATCCCTCGGGCTTCGCCCTCGTGAATTCCATTCTATAGCTACAGCCCTCAGGTTACAAATCCCATACACTCTGAAAAACCATAGTACAACTATTACTTGTAAACAAAAAGAACTCAATTAAGTAAATTATTGTAACAGGCATACAATGAGGATCCAATTCAAAGGATACTATACGACCAAAGAATCTGAGTTAACCTAAAGAATCTGAGTTACCCAGACAAGTGAAGCCATCAGTTGCCAGTTCAAATCCAGTGCGACAAGAACAAGTGAATGAACCTGGTGTGTTGTGGCACATCATAGTACATGTGGCTGTACCATCAGCACATTCATTTATATCTATAGGGATAAAAATAATTATAGTATTATATCTCTTAGCGCCATCTATTATTAATACTACTATCATACCTGTACAGGAACGCCTGTCAGAAACCAAGGTGTATCCAGATCTACAGCTACAAGTAAATGAACCAACAGTGTTGGTACAGATTTGAGCACAGTTGTGAGCTCCACTGGTACACTCATCGATTTCTGTATTGCAATAATTATGTAAACAGCTAATAAGAGTTGAATCACTGATTACAAAGTGTATACCTGTTTCACAGCGATTTCCTGTCCAACCAACAGGACAACTACATGTGTTTGGAGCTGTACAAGTTCCACCATTAGCACAGGCTGGGCTGCAAACAGCTATAGGTTTGATAGAAACAATATATTATAACCAGATGGGCTGCATGTGGCTGGGTTTGATGGAAGTACTAATTATGACATTTCCAATGGTTGGAATAGATATAATAACAAGTAGTACGAATTTCATGCATAAAAATTAAAAGTGCAGGAATGGTGAGTGCTGTAAAAAGTGATAAAAGAAGGCACTTGGAACATGACTACTTCAATAAGTAAGCTATATAGTTAGTTAGTACATAAGTATGTATGTACGCTAGAAGTAGGAGAACAAAAAATGGCATGTAGTAACGTTCCTTATGTGTGCTCAGAGAGTTTCTGAGAGTTTCTGCCTTGCATGAAATTGGTAAGCCTCTGAGTACTACCATACATATGATACTATAGTTCACATGATACAACTGGACTATAAATGCATTGTTTGATGTCATGTACTTACGTCTGCAGGTTCTTGCATCTCTATTCAGGGCATAGCCTAAGTAACAGTCACAGTAGAAAGAGCCTGGTGTGTTGATACACCTTTGCTGACAGTTGTTGGTATTTGAGGAGGTACATTCAATAATATCTAAAAAAAATCGTAATCAACTGGATGATAGTCTTAAGTGTAATGATCAGCTACATTACCTATACAGTCACGGCCATTGCTTCCAAGTGTGAAGCCACTGTTACAGGAGCATGTGTATGATCCAACAGTGTTCTGACAGTTTTGAGCACACTGATGAGTGCCAGCTGTACACTCATTGATGTCTACATAAGTAGAGCAACAAAACACAATCGTATCTCCATAGGATTCATACATAGAATGCAACTGCATAGGAAAAACTCACCTTCACAAGTGAAACCATCTGTTGCCAGTTCAAATCCAGTGCGACAAGAACAAGTGAACGAACCTGGTGTGTTTTGACACATCATAGTACATGTGGCAGTACCATCAGCACATTCATCAATATCTGGGGGGATACAAATGTACACTTTTAGCTTTGTCTATAACTTATACTACTATGTATACCTCTACAGGAGTGTCTATCAGAAACCAAGGTGTATCCAGATCTACAGCTACAAGTAAATGAACCAGCAGTGTTTGTACAGAGTTGAGCACAGTTGTGAGCTCCAGTGGTGCACTCATTGATATCTGAAATATGATAACACGTATACAAAAAAGAAATACATAATCGTTCATTTCAAAGTGCTATGTACCTGTTTGACAGCCATTTCCTGTCCAACCAGCCACACAACTACATGTGTTTGGAGCTGTACACGTCCCACCATTATCACAGGATGGGCTGCATGTGGCTGGGTTTGACAGAAACAATAATAATTATCATCAGGACATTTTCCAATGGTTGAGTACTATTGTTCACATGTTACAAAAACTTGACTATAATGCATTGTAAGATGTCAGTGTACATACTTTGACGTCTGCAAGTTCTTCCATCACTGTTCAAGACATACCCTGGGTTACAGTCACAGCTAAAAGATCCTTGTGTGTTGATACACACGTGCTGACAGTTGTTAGACCTTCGGGAGACACATTCATCCTTATCTATGGATGCAGGTGATTGAATGATAAAACTTATAAGTACTTGATACAACATTGTAATGAACCCATTGATGGCACAACCCTTGGCTGACTGAACTATACTACAGCACATAACATAATTATGCATTAGCACCAAATGTGTATGAGAGTCATTGTGGAATGAGCATCAGTGTTTCATCACGTTATTAATATACCATAATTATAAGCTACTTATTGCATCATAATGTTGACTAAAAGTAAATCTCAAACACAGCAAGATGATAATGCAGCAATACGCAAAAGTTTCCAGCAGTACTTATACCCTGTACCATAATTCGTGTTCTTAAGATTTCCATACTAAACCTTCAGGAGCATATGACAATGTAGGATTCTGAGAATACTGACATACTGACTGGGGTTGTGAACAAAGTGCACTGAAAATTTAAGCTATACCCACTAATTAATGTGAGGATGCTCCCAAAATGTTGCCAGTAATGCCCATTTAGTTCAAAGTATACCATTGGCAGTGATTCCTTGGCAACGTAAGTATCCATGCAGCAATCCAGGCTTTGAGTATAATTATATAATTTTTTTGGTGTATATAGCTATTTGAAAGAAGTGTACATAACGTTATATAAAATGCATGGTTGCAGGTAGTGCATGCTTATAGTTTACTTTATTTTGAATATTCATTTTTCACATAAACTATACCTCAAACTGCAAATAAAATCAACACAATTGTATAGATTTATGCTAATAATTATAATTCCAAAAGACTATCTTTATTATTGTTACATATACCTGTTTGGCAAGTATTTCCTACCCAACCAGTTGTACATCTACAATAATTTGGAGCCGTACAAGTTCCTCCATTTTCACATTGTGGGTTACACACAGCTATTAGTGGAAGAGAGAATTGTAAATTAATATCATGATTCTACAAGAGAATATCTATACAATAATATGGGAATGTCTCATCAAAGCATGCAAAGCAACACACAACTGATATCAGTGACCATGAGCCAACTAGCTAATTACTAAGTGTACTAATAATAAAAGTAGCATCATCCCAAGCACCTCCCTCTCAAAAAATAAGGAGGGAGAGGGCCTGCTACACATGCAACGTCACAAGAATTTGAATATATCACTTTTAGATGGAGCAAGGGCAAAGGGTTCTTGCTACCTATGCATATATTATAGCACAGTCTATACACAGCACAGTCAAGCTCATAGAGCACTGAAGTTTCTAATGCAGCAGCTAAATTTTGGATGCAATGCCCACTTTGAGGTCATGTGACCAGGATTGTGACCTTTGAACTATTGTTAGGAGCTAGCTATTGAGCGCTTTCGATCGACCTAGCATGAATTAAACCGCTCTGAAGTTTGTTTATCAAGAGCTTAGACATGAATGAGCTTGAAAAATAGCATCAAAGAACAAACAAGTAAGAAATAGAGATTGTTTAAGGCTCGATTACTTATTAATAAATCCAATTATTGAACGGTTTTTGCGCTTCCGGTCAGAGTCAAAGGGGTGCTCAAGCCCCCTGAGCACCCCCCTAAATATGCCCCTGCATAAATAATTATAGTCCCTCCTATGCATGGACTCCTACAAGGACTTGAGTTTGGCTGGCTTACTAGCTGCTTGGACAGGTACGTAACTCAATGATTGCAAATTAAGATAATACTTTGTGTAGAAGTATCCATCATAGTAAGCTTAGGTTAGTTGCCGGTGTGTTTTGTATCAATGCCAATCAGGCTAACTAGCATAGCCTGTAGATAGCTAGCTACAGCTGAGCATTCAAGTTGCAAGTCCTATAAGCGTCAAAAGTATATTCAATAAATTTCTAAATAGAGGTTTAAGTATTATAACTAGGCTGACTACAGCTCAGTACATCCTTAATTGCAGCAGGCTAGAATTTGCCACTACTAGGCTGACACCTCTCAGTGAACCCTGCTAGTCATAGGTCATGTATATATGTTTAGTTGTGCATGCTAGTTGAGTGTGCTGAGGCTTATGCATCTTGGCACTTTCATATTTTTTGAGGAAGAACTTAGGGACCAGAGGCTAAAGGTCACAATAAGGTAAAAGTCACAGAAATAGTGCTACCTATATGAGGCTATATAGTCAGCTAGTCCAATCAAATTCCAGGCTAAGTAGGTTGCTGGGCAGTCATACTAAAGAAGAAGTTAGAAGTTAGGAAGAAGTCATACTAAAGAAGTTACTTTGTGTTGTCAAACTTGGCTCAACACATTCTGGCTCTCTGGAAATGCTTTTCAAGTAAGTCAGTTAGGAAGGAAGTACGTATACGTACATTAGTAAGAACAAAAATGGTACTATTGTGGTGCTTTCTACGAGTGCTGAGGAACGTTAACGTTTCTGTGAGTTTTAGGCCTTGCATACAATATTGGTATTCTGTCACAGAGAGCCTTTGAGCAAGTTTAAAGACTCTACTTTGTTTTGCTAGATTTTTATGATCAAAAACATTTTGTAATGTACGTGTCTATGGGACTAATGGCCTATTCCTGATATGTATGTACTTTAGAAAACAAAAATGGCACTGTTGTGGCTTCCCACTAGTGCTCTCTACGGGTGCTGAGGAAAGTTTCTGTGAGTTTTAGGCCATGCATGCAGTTGGTTATCTGTCAGTGAGAGCCTCTGAACAACTTTGAAGGGTTAATTTTGTTTGACTAGATTTTTTTATTTTTATTTTTTTTTTATTGATTATTTGACAGTCACTACGTACTACCATAAGTATGATATACAGTAAACGTACGTCTGCAGGTGTTTCCATCACTGTTCAAAGCATAGCCTGAGTTACAGGTACAGCGGTAAGAGCCTGGTGTATTGATACACCTTTGTTGACAGTTGTTGGTACTTGAGGAGGCACATTCATCGTTATCTAGAAAAATCACAAGCAACCAAAACCAGCAAATCACAAGCAACCAAATGACGTTTTAAGCTATTTGAAGATTATGATATAATATCATTAATGATGAGAGATTGTTTAAGTGTGGTGATCAGCTACATTACCTATACAGTCACGGCCATTGTTTCCAAGTGTGTAGCCACTGTTACAGGAGCATGTGTATGATCCAATAGTGTTCTGACAGTTATGATCACATTGATGAGTGCCAGCTGTACACTCATTGATATCTGGAATAATATTATGATAATTATAATTTATAGGGAAAAAAATCAAAGGGTTGAATCGTTGATTTCAAAGTGTTACCTGTTTGACAGCGATTTCCTGTCCAACCAACAGGACAACTACATGTGTTTGGAGCTGTACATGTCCCACCATTAGCACAGGGTGGGCTGCATGTGGCTGGGTTTGACAGAAACAATAGATTTATGCTAATAATTATAATTCCAAAAGATTATCTTTATAATTATTATTCCACACATACCTCTTTGGCAAGTATTTCCTACCCAACCAGTCGTACATCTACAGTAATTTGGAGCCGTACAAGTTCCTCCATTTTCACATTGTGGGTTACACACAGCTGGAAGAGAGAATTATAAATTATTAATCATGATTCTACAAGAGAAGGGACAGTCGACCCATTCCTACCATGCGTACTACCATACTGTTTTTTCATTTGCTGTGAGATTAGGGATTGAGTCTCGACAAAACAATTTTCCATGCATGGGCATTCTAGCCGAAACTATTTTGCATGCCAATGCTCAATTAAGTCCATTCTACCATGGTTCTACCCTGAGCATCATATACCGTGCAGAACTTAGGGACCAGAGGCTATAAAAGGAGTCAGGGGCAGAAATTATTCGCAAGCTACCTTCTCAGTGTTACCTATATGATATATATATATATAGATATAGTCAGCTAGTTCAATCAAATTCCAGGCTAAGTAGGCTGCTGGGCAGTCATACTAAGCCATTTTTCCCGCCGGGGCCTATCCGGGCATAGTAAAAGTAAACAACTTGAGTGAATAAAAGCAAACTTGAAGACGGCACTGTGACATGTATAGCCCGGCTATGTGATACTAATCCGATGACATGCCTCAAAGTGATACAATAATGAATGTTTAAAGGATAAAATGAATGTAAAAGAGATACAGTTGACTACATGGCACGTCACAAGTTTAACCGTAGGCTCAGCCAAATTTCATGATAATCATATTATCATACAGAATTATCAGACTCACGAGTTCAGTATGCATGCACTGTACCTGTCTGGAACTGAGTGAAAGGTACCTTAGCTTCAGCTAGCTAGAAGTTGCACTGTGCCACTCACTCAGTGTAGGAACTTGGAACTCAATTTGTGCCATGCATGGCCATATGGCCGGCTGGCCGGCCACGTGGACGTGCCAAGAAGCACCACGTGAGCTCCGGGGTAAAGGTCACAGAAATCAGAAGCAATGGCCCGGAGTTTTATGTTGCAACGTTGCTGTCTAGCTATTAAAAATCACACAGTACTTGTAAAATACCTTGGTTGCTTCAGTATTGTCATTAAATCTACAGTAGTTTGGAGATATATTAAATGGTGGACAATTTTCGATCTAGAATTTCTTTTTACCGTCATCGCAATTCGCAAAGAGACTAGTGGGTGGGGCCCGGCTGAATTAGAAACTCTATTTATGTTGCAAGGGTCTTCCTTTTCTCCCATGTGCGTGTAATTGTTTAAAACTTAACACTTACGAATGCATGTCATTTCATTTGGAGGTTGGATGTACCCAGTGCAACAGCCAAATTGAGCACTACTGGTTCTATAACTTTGAGTTGAATAAACTGTCCTGTACGCAAGGAGTATAATATTATATATATATATATATATATATATACACATGCAACAATGTCATAAGTCCCAGTAAAACACCCATTCAACTCACCTAGTACACCTACTCCGGCCAAGCCAACCACAGGAGTAGGTCTGACGATCGGCAACTTGGCGGTATGCTACATTATAGGTTGATACTATTCTGTAACACACTCTGAAGGGAACAATTAGAATAAATATATAATATTATAGTGCATGCCATAGTTTTTAGCGCTTAGCTATTATAAACGTACCCATTCTGCGCCGCATTTGGTTGCAATAATGACAACAATGAAGCTAGAGCAATGACCCAAGAAGCATCCATTTTGACCTGATCATCCGCCACTCCAGAGACTTATGTCATGATCTTGCAGCTGTACATGTAGCAGCAGACAACGATCGAGGAGCATGCACCGGTTCCAACAGAAAGGCAGCGCCCCCGAGCAAACAGCTGCGCAAAATTAAACAAGTTGAAATGAATATCTCTATGGCTCTACGGACGTACGATTTCAGAAATTCTAACTGGGTGTGGCACAATCTACTTGCTCCAGCGGGGAACCCCCTTTTAGATCGCACACACCTGGCTATAGATAGACGATATTCATGAATTCTGTATTAAATAAAACTTGATAAATGATGACATCAATTGCTTCAATGAATTTGTGTCCACTGATTTTGGATAATAAAGTGCCAGACTGATCAGGTCTGGCTACGCGAGACTAAGTGTACTAGACTAGCTGTTGTCTGTTGGCAACACAGTGAATGGAATCTGCATGCATGACAGCTAGTGTGATGAATGTGTCTCCTCGATCTATATATAACAGCAATGGTTTCCAACGGTTCTTTCCATACTAATACTAAATAGACATGCGGCATGTGCATTGGGACAACAATGATAATACAAGACAGCTGCACGCGGACTCAAGTTTGCAATTTTCCACACTATGTTAAATCTGTGGAGTTGTTTCAGACACCTAATTGAAAACAAGTATTGTAAAAATTTGTAAAATGAGAAGTGTAGAAATGGGCAGTGCTGTAAATAGTAATGAAACAAGGAATTTCAGCACATGACTACTGTTACTATGCTACTACCCACAGAGGACCGGATGATCGATGTGAGAATTCAAACAGTGACAACTTGTACACTCAATCTTACTTGTTTGTATAATTATAATAGTTACCAACAACAGCTAACGTATCTAAGTTCAATGTTCAACGTTCACTTACAAGTAGTTACATCTCTTAGTACGCTTGGGTGTCTTTGGTCCAAGGTAAGACTCATCTGGTAGTTCAGGGGGACAGATGCATGGTCACCCTCTCCTTAATTGTTACCAATAATTGACTTGTGGTCAGGTAGATCAACTGGTAAAACTTCCATGCAGATCATTGAAAAAACAGCAACAATAATATTATGGTATTGACCATAATAGCAGCTTACGATCTTAAGACTGGAAGTGCGTTCATGGACATCAGATAACCAGTTTTCGAGGTTTTCTATATTCATATTAGACTAATTATTTTATAAACTTTTCTAATAAACAATTAAACTGCGCCTGTTTATAATAAGCTATAGGTAATGGTTGACTATTAATTTTGTAAAAGTATTATACAGCCTGTATAGTCTTATTCAATTAAGTCATCCAAAGGATGATAGAATGTTACATATAGCTACTTTGTGTGACATGCTATGATACACAATACAGGTTACCTATGGTTATGTGTGGTGTACTATGCATAGTTATCCAATTAAAGTGCACTGACTCTGGGGACATTACAATTTTTATTATTATATGGTTATCAAAGTCAGTTTAACACTGACTCTGTGGGCACACAAAGTAAGCACTGACTCTGTAAACATAGTGCACTTTGGATAACCATAGTACACCACACATAACCATAGGAAACTTATAGGTAACCTTTATGATAAAATTTAATAATATTATGTATGTTTTGTCCACAGAGTCAGCTGCAATGCATAAATTATTATCACTTTCAAATTGTGTGTTCACAGATCTATAGTCAGTGCACTTTAGATAACCATAGTACACCACACATAACCACAGGAAACCTAGGTAACCAGTACGATAAAATTTAATATTATGTATGTTTTGTGTGTTCAAACAGTGCACTTTGGTTAACCATAGAACGCTGCTACAATAGGGAATTGGAATTTATGGGAACAAAGAATTGTCCTTTGTTGTAAAAATTGAGAGGTTTATAATACAGTGTCCCTATCTCGGAGGGTCCACTATCAGAGGTTGTACTGTAATCACAGCAAAAAAGTATATTATATCACAACATATAATAATAGTCATCCAGTTTCTTAATTGAGTATATATGTTGTTATTAACATGCAAGACTGAATTAAAATCTGAATTATGTTTAGCCACACATGCATGTGTATACAAAGCAATATACATGCATATACACAATGCTATGCAGCTGTAAATGCTTACCTATACAGCAAAAAGCAAATACAAAAAGTTTAAAAAGTTTATAAGATGGGAAAAATTAAAGCTTTAGACATAAAATTCAAAATCATAGGGTCAAAACAACTATACAGATCATACTATATAAAATACTTGCTACAGCTACAGTCTATAAAACAGCCAGTTTAAAGTGCAATCAGTATTAACTTATCTGACATGTCAACAATTTTCACCAACATCCTCAGAGTTTATCGTTTTTATCGCATCATCCACACATGTAATATCTTCTTTGCTATCAAGTTGTCCATCTTCAAAGTTTTCAGAAATACCATACACAGGATTGTCGTAAGCTTCAGAATCTTTGACATCCTCACTGTGCAAGTTTACAGCAGTCAGCTCAGGTACATTCGCAGCAATAAGGTTACCATTATCTGGGCTGTTTAGCAAAATTAATGCAAATGGATTAGATAATAACAAAATTAAATGTTGTCTTACATAGTTGATAAAAGGATTACGTTTCTCAACTAACCCTTTAGGCTTAGCCATTCTCTTGCGGTAGAAATAGACTAGAATGACTGCCACTACAGCAACAAGAACGAGTAGCACAGCAATACAGACAATTATAGGAATTACGATGACTGTCAGTGCAATTGCAGGCTCAGTAGCAGCTACTGGAGACTGTGTAGCACTGCATTGAGGAGTTCCAAGCTCCTCAACTGCAATCTCACAGTAAGCATCGGCTTTGTACTGCTCTCCATTTATAATCAGTTCAGGCTCTTGGAGAATCCACTCTTGGACAGCACTTAGTATTTGGTCAGGAGTAATGTTATCAGCTGCAAGGAGATATCCTTCAAAGATGATGTCATCTGGATTATCTCCACACAAGAATGAGTCTTCAGTTATAAAGTTACTCGTGTACTCGCAATCACAGACACTTGAAATTCGGTCAGTCACAAAGTTTTTGATATCTTGCAACTTCATCTCTACTTCAGTTTCCTGCATAATAATACATTCGTGCATGATATTCTATATACATGTTCTAAGATTTCATTCTCTAGCTAGCTCTCATAGTTATATATTAGAGATCATTAGTGAGGTTCATATCTATGCATGGCTTTGTGTCCAGCTGACCCACGTGCTTAATTAGCATTGTGAAGGAGTGGTAAAATGTAATTATTAAGTTTCCCAGAACCTCGATTCCTATATACCCTAGCTCACTTTATTTATGGAAGTTATTTACCTTGAAGTTTAAGCATCCAAGCTCAACAGGAAGCTGTAAATGAATCTGAATTGGCTGTTTGAAAGGTACTGGAATAGAAACATATGTATGCATGCAATTACATGTTAATTGTACCAAGAGTATATAATAGTATTGTACTGATATCAGCATGGATGCATGCACTTTGGATGCTATAAACTTACATGGTAGTGTCAGTGTCTCACTGAATCCACTCTCGCCTGCACTAGTGCCGACTTGCATAGCAACACAATACTCAATGTTTGGTAAGAGTCCAGTAATGGTTGCCATGGATTGGGCCATTATGTCTTCAGTCATGTGTAACACATTGTCACCATCCTCAAGGATTGGCTGACACTGTCCACCATCTTCCAGTGGCTCGTAGGCAATCTGAAGAGTTGTGAGTATCCCCCTGGTTTCATCAGGAGTGAGAGGCACCCATGACACTGTGGCTGTTTGTCCAGTGAGACGATCCACTGAGGAGATTGATGGCACCGTTGGAACTGCACAAAGATGATATAACAGAAATAACACGTTAAACTTTGAACTAAAACATACAGGTGGTATCAACATACCTCCATGTTGTGTATAGACATTCAGAATGATAGCTGGGTCACTCACACCAGCCACAGTAGCGGCATACACTGACACTACATACGGCAGGAAGGGCTCTAAAGGAAGAATGATTATGTATTATTATACAGTAGCTGGACAACAAAATTAGTACTACAAATTTATAGCTCAAACACAACTAAAAAGTATACCTAGTCCAGTTACGTTCACTACTCTTGGTTTAGAGGGCATCAAAGTCGTGGAATAGTCAAAACCAGACTTCTCATGACTGACCTCAACACTGTAATAGATGAGTACTCCATTTGGAGAGAGAGGTGGGTTCCACTCTATCACAATGGTGGAGTTGGAGAGGACATCAACTGTTGTACCAACCACCATAGAGGGAGCTAAGAGTGAAAGAAGGCTAGACATCAATTTGATTCTCAACTAGAATCATGAGAATTTACAACGATAGAGCAGGGAAAGTTATTGCCACAATATAGCAATGTATAAATGCATGGATAAACTTACAATACCTGTTTCTGCAGTTGTATCGTCTACTTCTGTTGAGATTGGTCCTTCTCCAGCACTTGTACTAGCTGACATGTTGACACTCACTAAGGTGTATGGGCTCAAATCTCCAAACAGATATGATGTTAATGTTCCATCTACAGAAAATGGGCCAGCTTCTTCACCATCTATGCTCACATACAGGGTATACCCAATGATGACTCCATTGGGGACAAGAGGTGGTTCCCATGTTAGAGTCAAGTCATAAGGACTGATGTTGGTAATGTTGATTGAAGTTGGAGGACCCTCAGGAGCTGAGTATATAGGAGAGATAATGCTAGGATTATAATGCTAAAACTAACAACTTTACTTTCTTCCAGACTGGTTCCTTGAGAACAGGTGGTGGGACTGATTCCATTAGTAGTCTCTGCTGATAGACAACAGTTGTACATGTTGTAAGGGAGTACTGCCATAAGAACAAGTTCCTCTGTTTCTTCACTGGCAGTTGTAGTGAGGGTGTATCCAAGATGCTCATTAGAGTTACACTCAATGGAGTACTGAGTGACATTTCCATCTCTTCCTTCATTGTCCACAGGAGGCTCCCAGATGAGAGTCATGTTACGAGACCCACTTGGAGAGAGAACAACATTAGATGGAGGACCTGGGAGCAAAGAAGAGGGAAAGATGCACAGATCACTGATCAACAAAAACATATTTTTTGCAAATCTCAAGAGAGAAAATACCTAGGCAACTGATAGTGTCATATGTTATTCTGTATCCTTGGTTACAGTCACATGAGTAGGAACCAATAATGTTCATACATAGCTGTTCACAGACATTCTCACCAGTGGCACATTCATCAAGATCTGCATAAAGAAGAAAATGTGTACATGTATGTGCATAATGATAGCACCTGGTTGAAACATAAAAGCTAGCACGATATACCCCTATATTTTAAAGCCAGATCCGAATTAATTCGCACCTAATTTCAACACCAGGGGGAGCTAGCACAAATTGAGTACTAACTTGCACCGGGTTTCTAATAAACACCAAGTTCCTTAAATAGAGTACAGCTTTTTCCCATATAACTTAGCAAAGAAAAGCGTACACACTTCACTGAAATATGCAAAGAGACCTCCAAAGAGCGAGCAGCTTGCAATTGACAGCTTAGCATATTAGCCTTTGCTTGGTGGAGTCTGGAGAAATGTCAACACTACCCTTACAAAGGGTTTTCAGCTTGGATCTTAATGCTGGTTTCAAATTAATGCCATGTCAGCAAACTTACCCCCCCCCTCCAACTCCCCCCAGGTTTTGAATGGGGTAATACAGTATATATATACCCACCAGTACATGAGACCATATCAGAATTGATTGTGTATCCAGGGAAGCAGTCACAGTGATGGGAGCCTGGGTCATTGACACACACCTCAAGACATGTGACATTACCAACAGCACCAGGTTCACATTCATTGATGTCTGCATGGAAATAAAGAATAACTATTTAATACATAACAGTGACAATATTTAAGTCAAAAAGTCTATTGAAGTTCATACATGGTTATCTTTTGAAAATTATTTCCATGCATTAGGAGCAATTTTACAACCCGCTCCTAATTATCGTAAGGTGACTGATAAACCTTTTCTGTAACAAATATTTCTACGGTACAAAGTGGCACTAAACCACTATTAGTCTAGTAACGTGAGTTTTGTTCCTTCGTTGGATTGACATGCACCAAGTTTTATACCATCACATCTGTATCCATCTGGGTTCAAGTTCCATCCTGCTCCACAGCTACAAGTGTATGTACCATTCACATTAGTACAGATCTGGTCACAATCATGAGAACCATCAGCACACTCATCAATATCTATACATAAAATGTATGCAAGAAAGGCATAGATAACATGGTACGGTGTGGGCAATAAATATCATGGATCCATGGATGAACTAATGGGGTGCAAATACTGTACTTTGTACTTACCATTACATGAGACCATATCTGCAGCGAGTGCATATCCAGAAGGACAGTCACAGTGATAGGAGCCTGGGTCATTGACACACACCTCAAGACATGTGACATTACCAACAGCACCAGGTTCACATTCATTGATGTCTGGGAATGAAGAATGGAAGTGCATATAATTATATAGTTTCATAAAGTACATGAACAGGCTTATATAGTGATATTATAATTTAGCATATATACCATCACATCTGTATCCATCTTGGTTCAAGTTCCATCCTGCTCCACAGCTACAAGTGTATGTACCATTTACATTAGTACAGTTCTGGTCACAATCATGAGAGCCAGCAGCACACTCATCAATATCTACAGTGGAAGAACATAAGAGGTGTATGCATTTACAACACACTTTACTGTAACAAGTGTACAATACTGAGACTGTTGTATCTCACTGGAGTGCACCAAGGCATATAAACAAATATTTTTGATAAATTAACAATAATACATACCATTACACGAGACCATATCTGCAGCGAGTGTGTATCCAAAGGGACAGTCACAGTGATAGGAGCCTGGGTCATTGACACACACCTCAAGACATGTGACATTACCAACAGCACCAGGTTCACATTCATTGATGTCTGGGAATAGAGGATTGAGTAAACACGTTCAACTTGTGGCCACACAATACATAATGATCAGACATGTGCTTTACCATCACATCGTAATCCATCTGGGTTCAAAGTCCATCCTACTCTACAACTGCAAGTGTATGAGCCGATCACATTAGTACAGTTCTGGTCACATTCATCAACAGCAGTAGAACACTCATCAATATCTACAATGCATAACAGGGTGATGTTTATAATGATTACAAATGTGGCAAAATGAGTGGTACCTTTACATACAAGACTTCAGGCCATGCATTACTAGAAGAGGTACTTACTTTTTACAAGCAGAATAGGTGTGTCTTTGGCTTATGCAGCTAGTAAACATCGATCTATATATCCCTATAACCTATACCTACACTCACATACCTCTACAGCTGAAGTCATCATCATTCAGAGTGTAACCACGGAAACAAGCACACCTATGAGAGCCACGTGTGTTGTTACACATTTGTTCACAGACATGACTACCGATAGTACACTCATTGATATCTATTGGAATGAGAATTATAATGTGGCATCGGCTGTTGAATCACCATCACCAATGAGATGATAATAGGACATACCATCACATGTGTATCCATCCACATCCAGGACAAAACCTGAGCCACAACTACAAGTGTAAGATCCGACTGTATTGGTACAGTTTTGAGTGCAGCGATCAGTCCCTTCAGCACATTCATCAATATCTGAAATGAAGAATTTATGAAATGCAATCTTCACTCATACAATATCAAGAGCATGTAGTGCATGAGTATGACCTGGAGTCACAACATAAGAGTAGGGTAATATTTACAACACATTATACTTACCATTACAGGTACGTCCATTTGAGTTCAGGTCAAATCCAGTGTTACAACTACACACATACGATCCGATGGTATTACTACAGATTTGCATGCATTGATGGGCTCCCTGACATTCATTAATGTCTGAAAAAATGAAATAGTGTATATATGTGTGAAGGGAATTGACATTGAATTATAGGCCTGCATCTACTCATGTTTTGCTACATAAACTTCTCACCATCACATTGAAACCTATTGGCATTCAAGGTGTAGCCAGTATCACAGCTGCAAGTGTAGGAACCAATAGTGTTGCTACAAGTGTCCTCACACTGTGAAGCTCCTGTAGTACACTCATCAATATCTGTACAGAAGTATATATTTTATGACATAAATTACTACAGTAAGTGAACTACACTGCAAGCTTCAACAACAACAACAAAACAGCAAACATTCAAAGGTAAAACATGGCAGTATACTATAGCTATACCGATTATCTTCTAAAGATTTGCACCTCTTATTAGGCACCTTTACCATGATGTTGAAATTTACCTCTTTTCGTCATGCGTATATATACTGCAATTGAGCACTTGCATGTGGTGCATGCATGTGCTGCATGCATGCAAAATAATCTAGTTTGCGGCAAATTTTTAGAAGATATAGGATAATTTTTTGACAGAATTTTCGATCAGTATACTCACCCAAACAGGTATTTCCATCACGGGTTAAGTTATACCCTGATTCACAGTCACAGTGGAAAGAGCCTGGTGTGTTGATACATATTTGCTCACAGTTGTTGGTACTTGAGGAGGCACATTCATCGTTGTCTGTATACAATTAGAACAGAGAAGAAACATCATGCAGGAGTTTGGCATTAATTCTTTTCAATAACTGTTTTTCTACATATAGTTCCATACCTATACAGTCACGACCATTGCCTCCAAGTGTGTAGCCACTGTTACAGGAGCATGTGTATGATCCAACAGTGTTCTGACAGTTATGCTCACATTGATGAGTACCAGCTGTACACTCATCAATGTCTGTACATTGGCAATGTAAGTTCAGAGTGTACATTAATAAAATCCAAACAATATATACATAATACATTCAGACAATGACCAACTGTACAGATTAAGTTACTTTAATGAAATCACTTGCTCCTCCTTCACAAATATGATTCCCAGGCTCCTCCAAAGGAAAAATATTGTTGAAGGAGGAGCCTGCATGGCAACGAGGCTAGTTTCTAACAAGTGTAGAATGTTAGTAAGTGCATGTACAGCAAGAGGCCAGGGAACAATTGTCTCTCAGCTCATGATTCTTTATCAAGTCAAAGATGAAAATTGGTAAAGACCACCAATTGCAAAGATTCAGAAGTATAGTGTGACATGTGCATGAGGCTGGGGTTCTTAATTGGCACAATCATACCTTGACAGGTAAAACCATCAGTTGCTAGCTCATATCCAAGGTTACAGTCACATACGAAGGACCCAACTGTGTTGTTGCACATCATCGTACATTGGGCTGTACCATCAGTACACTCATCATTGTCTGCAAATGGCCATATAATGAGGAAATAGTTATCATGTACCAACACACAGTTCAAGGTGTAGACAATTACTTGCAACTGATGCTATCAATCAGCTAACACAAATATGCCCATGCATGCATCAATCTATATATATATACCTTCACAGGAGCGTCCATCGGTAGATAAGGTGTATCCAGATTCACAGCTACAAGTAAAAGCACTGTCGGTGTTTGTACAGATTTGATCACAGTTGTGAGCTCCACTGGTACACTCATCAATATCTATAGAGATCATAAAATTAATAGTTTTCCATGCATGAGACACATAGAAAAGTCTCACACATACATTTTTATACCGGATTATACATGATGTATATGTATGCATGTCTATAATATTATACCTGTTTGACAAGCATTTCCTGTCCAACCAGGAGTGCAACTACACATGTCAGGGAATGTACAAACTCCTCCATTAACACATACCGGGTCACACAGAGCTGTATGCAATCATTGAAGAAAGCAATTAAGACTGGGTACATGTTTTGCCATGTGCGTAAATTATTATAGGAAAAAAAAAGAAAAAAAAAGTGATACTAGTGAGAAAGTTTTGCAGAATAAAATTTTCATGAAAGGTATTGGTGTTTCCCTTAACAGATGAGCCCCAGCTGGGACATCCACACACAACAAAATTTTCCAATCATACATGGTAGCAGTTTTCAGTAAATCAATAATTGTTCTTATGAAATACAGAAGGACTATAGCCTCATTCCCAATGAATCTTAATGCATGAATTAAACCACTAAAGAATAGAATGGAAGAGAGTCTATATTATGTAAAATCTGGTCATATACATGTCGTAGCAGCCATACTGTGACACAGTGAGATCAAAACTACATGTGTGCAGTCAATGTGCATGTATCTGATCCACATTGATCTTACCACTACAGGTGACTCTATCATTGTTCAAGGCATATCCTGTGTTACAGTCACAGAGGTAAGAGCCTGGTGTGTTGACACACACTTGTTGACAGTTGTTGTCACTTGGCAAGGCACATTCATTGTTATCTGTTTGACAAAGAAGAAAAAGGCCAAGATGTATACACATATATACTAACACTCCAAATTTAGATATAAAGATATGTGTAAGTCTTTTTTTTCTCTCCATACCTGTGCATTCAAGGCCATTTTCAAGTGTGTAGCCACTGTTACAGGAACATGTGTATGATCCAACAGTGTTATGACAGTTATGTTCACATTGATGAGTGCCAGCTGTACACTCATTGATGTCTGTACAAGAAGTAGGTATGTAATTGTTGCTCAAGAAAACACCTCTGTTTAGAAAAACTCACCAAGGCAAGTGAAGCCATCAGTTGCTAGTTCAAACCCAGTGCGACAGGAACAAGTATATGAACCTGGTGTGTTGTGGCACATCATAGTACATGGGGCTGTACCATCAGCACATTCATCATCATCTGCAGGGACATGGATCGCAAAAATACACACTATTAAATTTTAATACTTATATGGCAGTATACGTGTAATAGACTGAATGGACTGGGCATCCCATAGGCACATGCTAGGCCTGGGTACGAAGCTAGGCACATGCTATATGTTGCATCACAGAACTTGAGCATGGCTCGCCTATATGTAGCTACATAGTAGCAAGTCTGAGAAAGATTTTCTAGGCAAGTATAGAAGTGTCTTTTGTTGTTCATAAAAACAAACATTTTTTTGTGCTTTCAGGCTAGGTATATCAATTAGAGTATAAGCTATAGTTTTCCTATCAAAGGGCCTATTGGGGTAGATCATGCAATTGCAAGCATACAACTTTTCCAGAAATGCAGCCTAATATTGCATGGAAGAGGTCAAAGGGTAGTAATTTAACACTTCAGACACTTTAATCTATCAATTAAATTCCTGTATATTACAACAATGCATGTCTTCGAACATGACTAGGTGTGCATCACAGACCACACTAAGTAGGTTTCTAATGGCAAACTCAACTCTGTTCGCACTTGCATAAAAATTCATAACAGCGTGTCAGCAAAATGAATTCCATGGTTTGGCTTCTCCATGCAAACTTACAAAACACTGAGTATAGCTGCAGTGTAGACAGCTATATAGCCATGAAGATTCCAGTCAGCAAACTGAAATGGCCAGGTGGATGACCACTCTACCTTAGTAGGTATACAAGTGGTCTCAGAGGACATGCTAAACCAATGCAGTTCAAATTAAGTCTGCTATTTTTAAACAACTATTGTGGACAATTTGCATGTGGGGGCATGTAATGTTTATGTGGCTATGTATAATAGAGGTAGAATTTTTCAGTTCAGACTAAACAGGCACACACACTAACTATAACCCTTGTTGTGTATGTGCAGCACAAATTAATCCGCAGCACATTGTCAGCCTGGATTGCATGGCTTCCCTGCTTACGGTATAGGGCTGTTGACTTCCTGAAACCTAGGTTTGATTATTCTAGTAATTAGGTAGTTTAGTCTAGCATGCAGTCAAGCTAGCTTACAGTTACTTGCTATACACATTTGAAGTTAGCTCTTGAAACTTTTCAGGAGGCCACAAATTAAGGTACTAGCATGCCTGACTAGCTTACAATGAGTTGTTCTCTGTAATTACAACTACTATTACTTGTATCTAATAGCTAGACTTAAGTATAGGATTTGGATTATGCAGCAAAGTTTGATGTCGACTATCAATACAACAACTGCCCTTAGGGCCAATCGGACTGAACATCCAGCAGGACATACAGTCGCAGGTAAGAAAAGAGCATCTAGTAAAACTACAGTGTCATTATAATTATTAAATTTTAGACTTTCATGCATGAGCTACATGTAGGAAGGACAAGGGAGTCCAGAGGATGAGGCTATAGTCATATGGAACATATAGACCAGATTTCAATTTAAATTTCTTGCTGATAATCAATCTGCTGTGTATTCTTGTCTATGCAGGAACATTTTATCTTATCTGGGGCTTATGGTGGATGTTCATTTCATTCTGGCTGTATCTCACTGAACGTCAAAGACCAAAGAATATCAAACAAAACTCTATTGATACAAAGCACCAAACACCAACGGGTATACTGTCGTATTTTACCCATCGAAGCGAAGACCCTTTAACAAGCAAGTCCTGGATACCACAACCATTTTGCTCAAAGATCCATCTAGAACCTATTATAAAGATAATACTTCCCGGATTAGGGGTGATCGTTGAGATGTTTTTCAACGTCTTATCTAATCACGAACCAGGAGGTCATTCAAAGTTTGTAGTGTTCTTTTACAGGGTAAGGATACATCAAGTGCGAGATGGTGAATGGTCATTCTACAATCTCCCTAGATTGGATCATATCACATTGTATTCTGCTTTTGTGGTCTCAGGCATCATGGATCTGGTCTCTCACTACTTCAAGCTGCCCAAGAAGACAAGTCAGCTTTTCCTCTGTCTTGGTTTCATCGTCCAGTATTTCATTTTCATCTCTCATGTTCACCACAGAAATGGATTCAACGCAACTATTCATCACAACCTCCTCTACTTTGTTCTCTCAGCCGGTGTCTTTTCAACGCTACGTATGCTTAATCCAAGGAACTTACTCATGAATGCCGGACTGGCTGCCTCAATGATTCTACAAGGTACTAATCTTATCCAAGCTGGCTGGGTTCTGTACGGTTCAACATACTATGCAACCGATTCCGAGAACAATTCAAAATTTATAACCACAGTTGTACTGTGGCATCTTCTCGGTGTTAGTGCATTTATGGTAACAGTTTTCATAATGTTGAGGTTTATCCTCATTCATTTCAAAAAGATTGATCCTCAAAAATCAACCAAACAAGACGTCTCTAGCCCAGAAGAGGAGAACCTCATTGATCATAGTGATAAAGAGACCGCTATGTTTACAGATAAGATTGCTGTAGCTCAAAGTTCAGTTTAATGATGAGAAGAATTAACATACATGTCAATTTTTTTTTCCCAACGAACTTTAATGTATACACAGATTAATTGCATACAATTATATCCAGTTTTGTATAGAAAAGGTCATTATTCTAGTGCAGTGTAGGAATAGGCAGTGCAAAAAGGCAAGACCTCTATATTTTGGCACATGATTGTATAGACTTCAGAGATAGCCTCCACATTACATGTCATAGTAAATTCTGTAGGCAGCTCTTATGATTTTGAGTCATAAATGAAGCTGTTTCTATGATATTATCTCCGTATGTAAGATTTACTAATTTTCTACATCTTATGCCATGCACACTGCATGCTAGTAGTGTGAATAATGCCTATACTATATAACTATATACCTTCACAGGTGCGTCCATCAGTGGACAAAGTGTATCCAGAGTTACAGCTACAATTAAATGCTCCAATAGTGTTTGTACAGACTTGATCACAGTTGTGAGCTCCAGTGGTGCACTCATTGACATCTATATATTATGTAGAAAATAGTAGTAGGGATCAGGAAGAGGGAAATAAAATATATAATAATATTATTGTTAGTATTAATTGTAAAGACTTAAAAATCTTACCGAGACAACTAAAACCATCAGATGCCAGTTCATATCCAGTGCTACAGGAACAAGTGAAAGCACCTGGTGTGTTTTGACAGAGCATAGTACACATGGCTGTACCATCAGCACATTCATCAATATCTGCAGGGATGTGGACATAGAACAGGTTATACATTAGTACTAGCATGCATGCACTATACAAAATCTGACAAAAAAGTGCCCATAATTTAATCCATATATACCTTCACAGGAATGCTCATCAGTAGACAAGGCGTACCCAGAGATGCAACTACAAGTAAAAGCACCAGGAATGTTTGTACAGACTTGAGCACAGTTGTGAACTCCAGTTACACACTCATCAATGTCTAAATACATATAGGAGGTGAAGAGAAAAGGGAAAATGGATTAATACTATCACTTGTATATCCATTTTACACTAATTCTATGCAATTGACAAGGTATGTCTATGCAGGAGCGTACAGCATCAAGAAAAGAATACAAGCTTAGCTCAAACAGTCATACCGTATAGCAGGAAACTTTTGCGGGGTTTAACTTTCGCGGTTTTCGCGGATCACAATTCATCTGTGAAAGTTTTTATCCACGAAATTTTCTGTAATGTATCATACGTATGGGCTCGCACAGTGTGAAAGTTAAACTGCAAAATTTTTTTGACTATCTAGAGACATCCGTGAAAGTTTGACACTGCGAAACTTTCCTGCTACACAGTAGTACAAATGGCATTATTAAAATTTTATACCAATGCATTCAAGGCCATTGCTTCCAAGTGTGTAACCACTATTACAGGAGCATGTGTATGATCCAACAGTGTTCTGACAGTTATGTTCACATTGATGAGTACCAGCTGTACACTCATTGATGTCTGTGTATGAAATAATATAGGAAATTGTATCTCAAGAACACACAGCTGTCTAGATTAAACTGGCAAACTCACCAAGGCAAGTGAAGCCATCAGTTGCTAGTTCAAATCCAGTGTGACAAGAACAAGTGAATGAACCTGGTGTGTTTTGACACATCATAGTACATGTGGCTGAACCATCAGCACATTCATTTATATCTGAACAAATAAATAACACAGAAAGGTAAAAAATGGACTCAGAGCTGATACACCTCCTCATATACCTTCACAGGTACGTCCATCAGTGGACAAGGTGTATCCAGATTCACAGCTACAAGTAAAAGCACCAACAGTGTTGGTACAGATTTGAGCACAGTTGTGAGTGCCACTGGTACACTCATCAATATCTATAGAGATCATATAATCATGAAGACTCATTAAATAACCTCACAATGTACGACTATGTATTCTGCATGTATGTACCTATTTGACAAGCATTTCCTGTCCAACCAGGAGTGCAACTACACACGTCGGGGGAGGTACAAGTTCCTCCATTAACACATACCGGGTCACACAGAGCTGCACACAATGATTGAAGAAAGCAGTTAATATGTCAATAAAATAGTGAGAAAGTTTTGCAGAATTAATTTTTCATGAATGACATTGGCATTTTCCTTTCACAGATGAGCCCAAGCTGTGACATTCAAGGATTGTTACCCACACAACACAAAACCTTCCAGTGGTAGCAATTTTCAGTAAATAAATAATTGTTGTTATGAAGCAGGGAAGGACTATAGCTTCATATTTTACATCGCAGACCCTCTTCCTTCCTGTTATTTAGTGGTTTTCATGCATTTGGATAGAGTGGAATGGTATGTTGTAGGAGCCATACTATGACACGTACAGTGAGATCAAAAGTACATGTGTGCAGTCAATGCGTATGTATGTATCTGATCTTATTGCTGCAGGTGACTCTATCATTGTTCAAGGAATATCTTTATGATAAATACATACCGTTACACGAGACCATATCTGCAGCGAGTGCATATCCAGAAGGACAGTCACAGTGATAGGAGCCTGGGTCATTGACACACACCTCAAGACATGTGACATTACCAACAGCACCAGGTTCACATTCATTGATGTCTGGGAATAGAGGATTTAGTAAACACACTCAGCTTGTGGCCACACAATACATAATGATCAGACATGTGCTTTACCATCACATCGTAATCCATCCCGGTTCAAAGTCCATCCTGCTCTACAACTGCAATTGTAAGAGCCGACCACATTGGTACAGTTCTGATCACACTCATCAACAGCAGTTGCACACTCATCAATATCTACAATGCAATGAATACACGATAGTGGATAGTGAATGGTATGGAAAACTCAGTAAGCTATAGAGCTATGGGTGACGCTTATAATGAAAATTTAGTAAAATGAGTGGCACTTTTACATCTAGAAGACACCGGGCAATATATTACCAGAAGAGGTACCACCAGTCTTACACAACCAGAACAGGTGTCTTTGGTAGTGCCAATATCTGTCCCTGTTACCTATAGCTATGCACTCACATACCTCTACAGCTGAAGCCATCATCATTGAGAGCATAACCAGGAAAGCAAGCACACCTATGAGAGCCATGTGTGTTGTTGCACATTTGTTCACAGATGTGGCTACCGATAGTACACTCATTGATATCTATAGGAATGAGGAATTATAATGTGGAATAGTAATATAGCTGTTGAATCACCATCACCAATGAGATGATAATAGGACATACCATCACATGTGTATCCATCCACATCCAGGACAAAACCTGAGCCACAACTACAAGTGAAAGATCCAACTGTATTGGTACAGTTTTGAGTGCAGCGATCAGTTCCATCAGCACATTCATCAATGTCTGAAACAAAGAGTTTTTGAAATGGAATCTTCACTCATACAATATCAATGAAGTGGGTATTACTGCATGGGAGTCACACTATGAGCAGGGTTATATTTACAACACATCCAACTTACCATTACATGTACACCCATTTGAATTCAGATCAAACTCACTGTTACAACTACACACATACGATCCGATGGTGTTGGTACTATACTTATTACTATACAGCATGCAAGTCTCACATATCACTGTTTGTTACATAACTATTATAGCTATGAAATGAATTCTTATCACAGTCTGACTATAATATCTGTACCTTCACAGGAGCGCTCATCAGTGGACAGGATATATCCAGAGTTGCAGCTACAAGTAAATGAGCCATTTGTGTTTGTACAGATTTGATCACAGTTATGAGTTCCACTGGTACACTCGTTGGCATCTATGTATATGTAGAACAGTATAGCAGTTAAGGGGGAACATAACAAGAATCATGACTTAATACTTGGACAATGGTGTTTCAAAATCATTCAAAGACTAAATGACTTAAAACTCACCGAGACAAGTAAAATTGTCAGATGCTAGTTCATATCCAGTACCGCAGAAACAAGTGAATGAACCTGGTGTGTTTCGACACAGCATAGTACACATGGCTGTACCATCAGCACATTCATTGACATCTGCAAATGTGGGACAACCACCATCAATGTTTACGATAGGTAGCAAAAATAATATATGAGACTTGCATATGCTGTACGGTATGTGCATGTATGCTGCATGTATCACTTGAAATATTGGCGGTAATTTAATTTGGCAATTTTGGTCTGGCTGCCTCCAACAAAAATATTGGCGGTTTTAAATTTGGCAGTCATTCACTGCGATCGTCTTGGAAATCACCAAATTTAATGTACCGCCAATATTTTTGTCATACATTATTTGCGTTTATATTCTGTGAGTGTTTGCCAAATCGCCACATTTAATTTACCGCCAATATTTCCACGTTTATGGTATAACTTAGTAGTTAAATGAATCTCTTACCTTGGCAGGAGCGCTCATCAGTGGACGGGATGTATCCAGAGTTGCAGCTACAAGTAAATGAGCCATTTGTGTTTGTACAGACATGATCACAGTTGTGAGCTCCACTGGTACACTCGTCAATGTCTATGTGCACACACATGCAGAGAATAGGAATTAATTTTAATAATTTTAATTTTTTTTAAGATTAATTTTGTATATAAATTACATAAATAATTACTAGTCTGAGTTGCATTACCTAGACAAGTGAAACCATCAGATGCCAGTTCAAATCCAGTGAGACAAGAACAATTGAATGAACCCAGTGTGTTTTGACACATCATCGTACACATGGCTGTACCATCAGCACATTCATCAATATCTGCAGGGATGTGGACATAGAACAGGTTACACATTGGTACTAGTATGAGTATTTCTGGTGTAAGCAGGCATGCACTAAAATTTGACAAAAATTAAGTGCCCATAATGTAATCTGTATACCTTCACAGGAACGCTCATCAGTAGACAAGGCGTACCCAGAGTTGCAACTACAAGTAAAATCACCAGGAATGTTTGTACAGACTTGAGTGCAGTTGTGAGCTCCAGTGGTACACTCATCAATGTCTGTAAGCATATAATGGAGATCAGGGGGAAAAAGTATAAGTGTAACAATTATGCATGTCTTTCAAATACTAAAAAGTCACCTTGACAGGAAAAACCATCAGTTGACAGTTCAAATCCAGTGCTACAGGAACAAGAGTATGAACCTGGTGTGTTTTGACACATACTTGTACAAGAGGCAGTGCCCTCAGCACATTCATCAATATCTGTTGGGAAAATGGGTTAATATTATCACTTGCATATCTATTAAATTTACATGTACTAATTCCATGCAATTGACTGCCTATATACCTATGCAGGAGCGTTCATCAGTAGACAATGTGAATCCAGAGTTGCAGCTACAATTGAAACCACCAGCAGTGTTTGTACAGATTTGATCACAGTTGTGAGTTCCATTAATACACTCATTAACATCTGTGAAGAATGAAAGCTCAAGTTAAGATATATACACACAAACTATATATATGCATTATAGTTTCAATAAAGTTACCTGTTTGACAGTCATCTCCTGACCAGTTTGGAGTGCAACTACAAGTGTTTGGAGCTGTACAAGTTCCACCATTAGCACAGGCTGGGTTGTCACATACAGCTACAATATTATTGTAAAGACAACAGAGTTATATACGTAGGGATTAAATATTTGAAATGAGAAGTCCATTGCAAGCTATGACATATATAGAGAGTGAAGCTATAGGTGAAACTTTCAAGTCTTCTAAGATTCAAATCAAGCATAATTTCACTAACCTCTACATTTCTATAATGGTTGAGTATATCATACGTACGGTAGTACGTATAGTAGGAATGGGCCGACTGTCCCATTGACACAATACAAAATGTTCATGCTTATAAACTTTCAGGGAAACAAGGCTAAGCCTTCAAATGCATTTTATAGCCTCTCCCAGACAGTTTACTTACTGTATTAACCAAGAAAACTGGCAGAAAGTTTCTGGAGCACTCTGGAGAGAGCGCTGGCGAGAAGCCACAAGAGTGCAATTTTGTTCTCCTTCCTTTCTTCCTTCCTTCCTTCCTAACTGACTTACTTGAACGCGATTTCCAGACAAACTAAAGGCATTGAGCCAACTTTAACTATACAGTGAGACTTCATTTCATCTGTAGTACGTCCTTTTTGACTTGTTAGCTGGCGAAAAGGCAGCAAACAAAATCTAGGCAGCTTTGAAAATCTCGATATAAAATACTGTACTTTATATTTAGCCATTTTGATGTAGGTAAGGGTCGTCAATAGACCACGTGGTTTGCAATCACTTATAATGCGCATGCGCATTAAATGTACAGTTCTGTACAACTAGTCTCTGCTGTATGAATTTCTCCATACAATTGAGCACCTTGGTGTTTAAAAAAGTGAATGAACAAGTATAGTAAAAATTTTATAAAAATTAGAAGTGTAGGAATGGGCAGTGCGGTAAAAAGCAATGAAACAAGGTAAGTCTCTGAATTTCGGCACATGACTACTTCATTTTTTGTATATACCCAACTCTTATACATTACTGTGTACCTACATTCTACATACTTGTTACTTTATCCAAATTAGTCAAGTGATTACTTGCATTGACTCATGAGCCAAATGACGGACATTTATAATGATGGAATTCAAACTTGCAATTGACTCATTAAATGAAGTAGTCATGTGCCGAAATTCAGAGACTTACCTTGTTTCATTGCTTTTTACTGCACTGCCCATTCCTACACTTCTAATTTTTATAAAATTTTTGTAGATATTATATAATTCACATGATTCAACAAATTGACTATAATATTATTATAATGCATTGTTTTATATACATCTGCAGGTGTTTCCATTACAGTAACTGTAGACCAAAAAAATTAATGAACCACAATGTTTGCGAAGGCATGGTGGGAAAAAATACTGTGGAATGTTAGCTCATTCACTACTGGTGTATGTGGTTATGTAACACCTTCCTCATACAGTGTCGATTTGGGTTATTGTTTTGCATTCAATAGAGCCTTTTGAGAGTTAGCAATTGAAACTTTTGGCTGCATGGTCACTCAACCATAAGGATAAACTATTGGCTATGTTTCAACACAGGCTGTCGGCAGCAAAACAACAAAATTATGATATGAAACATTCCTTAACAAATCATATATACCAAGAAGCAGATCATAAAATTCTGAACAAATAGATACCGTGAATTTTACTTACAATACACAATGCTCAAAATATAGGAAAAACACAGTCAACTAGTGCACACATACGTACGTCTGCAAGTTCTTCCATCACTGTTCAAGGCATACCCTAAGTTACAGTCACAGCGGAAGGAGCCTATTGTGTTGACACACACTTGCTGACAGTTGTTGGTACTTGAGGAGGCACATTCATCATTATCTATGATGGAAGAATATAGAATTAAATGCATAAGCTCCTGGTGCCATCATGTGCATACAATACAAAGTTAATGGCACTCTGAAAACCAATGGGAGAAAAAAAAAAAACACTCATTCCCTTATAATAGTGCACTGGAGTGTACTTTAAACTTATACCTATACAGGAACGCCTATTGGAAGCCAAGGTGTATCCAGATCTACAGCTACAAGTAAAAGAACCAGCAGTGTTTGTACAGAGTTGAGCACAGTTGTGAGCTCCAGTGGTACACTCATTGACATCTGTATAATGAGAAGTAAAACATAATATTATCAAAGCTAAATAAGACTAGAATTTTTGATTTGCAATGTTACCTGTTTGACAGCTATTTCCTGTCCAACCAGCAACACAACTACATGTGTTTGGAGCTGTACAAGTCCCACCATTAGCACAGGATGGGCTGCACACAGCTATATGTTAGATAGAAACAATACTATGATCACTAGATTTAACAACTGACATAATTTTCAATTGGTAAAGTATTAATAATGATGTAACAAACTACAATTTAATGTCATGTACAGTTTACATACGTCTGCAGGTTCTTCCATCACTGTTCAAGGCATACCCTGAGTTACAGTCACAGCGGAAAGAGCCTGGCGTGTTGACACACACTTGCTGACAGTTGTTGGTACTTGAGGAGGCACATTCATTGTTATCTGTGATATGGAGGAATATAGAATTAAATTTTATAAGCTCCTGGTGCCATCATGTATATAGCCCAAAACTAATGCTACTTTGAAACACTAATCGGAGGGAAAAAAAAAAGAAAAACACTCAATTCCCTATAGTAGGGTATGTACTTTAAACTTACCTGTACAGGAACGCCTATTGGAAGCCAAGGTGTATCCAGATCTACAGCTACAAGTAAACGAACCAGCAGTGTTGGTACAGATTTGAGCACAGTTGTGAGCTCCACTGGTACACTCATTGACATCTGTATTTTGAGCAGAAAACATATTAAAGCAAATTGGACTAGAGTTTTTGATTTGCAGTGTTACCTGTTTGACAACGATTTCCTGTCCAACCAGCAGGACAACTACATGTGTTTGGAGCTGTACAAGTCCCACCATTAGCACAGGCTGGGCTGCACACAGCTATAGGTTTAATAGAAACAATATTTATAATTATGATCATGCAGTAGAGTTAACAACCGACATTTTCAATAGTAATATATTAATAATGATAGAACAAACTATTAATGTCATGTACATACGTCTGCAGGTTCTTCCATCACTGTTCAAGGCATACCCTGAGTTACATTCACAGCGAAAGGAGCCTGGTGTGTTGATACACACTTGCTGACAGTTGTTGGTACTTGAAGAGGCACATTCATTGATATCTGTGATCAAAGGATATAGAATCAAAACTTATAAGCTCCTGATACTATGCTCACATGTAAGTATAGGGTACAAATGGTATTGCTTGAGACACTTACTAAAGATTAACAAGTAATATTTACAAGCATAAAAAATATATTCCTCAGGTAATGTACTTTGAACTTACCAGTACAGGAACGCCTATTGGAAGCCAAGGTGTATCCAGATCTACAGCTACAAGTAAATGAACCAGCAGTGTTTGCACAGATATGGGCACAGTTGTGAGCTCCACTGGTACACTCATTGACATCTGTAATTGTGATAATAATATTATAATTATGCACACAAGCTTAATAGATTCTTTGAATTGTAGTGTTACCTGTTTGACAGCGACTTCCTGTCCAACCAGCAGGACAACTACATGTGTTTGGAGCTGTACAAGTTCCACCATTCAGACAGGATGAGCTGCACACAGCTACAGAGTAATATAGGAGAGGGAAAACAAATAAAAAACAAATCTCAGCCCATGAAATTTCTTGTAGAACCTACTCTATATGCATATTTGCCATTAATTTATAAAGTGAGAATTTAGACAACAAATGTGTCACTACGAGTATCATACATAAGGTAGTAAGTATAGTAGGATGGGCCAACTGCCCCATATATATATAGACATAATACAAAATGTTTATCACCATAAAAACCTAGCAAACTAAGCTAAGCCTTCAAACTTGCTCAGAAGCTCTCTCAGGCAAAATACCAACTGCATGTAAGACCTAATGCTCACAGAAACTTTCCAAAGCACTTGTAGAGATAGAGCAGTCAGAAAGTTCAAGCTACAAAATTAATTGAATCATTTTGTTCTTACTTATTCCTTACTTCCTTCCTTTCTTACTTACTGACTTACTTGAACGTGCAATTTCCCGAGAAACAAAAGGCATTGAGCTTGTTTTGACAACACAAAATAGCTTCTTTCCATCAGAACTAGAGTTTTTTAATGCCTAAACTTTGACAAGAGCTAGAAAACTTTGACAAGAGTTAGAAAACTTTGAAAATTAATTTAGGTACTTCAGTATAGCCAATTTTTTATAAGGCCATTCCAAATTGATTGGTAGTTTCTCATAACCTTACCCACTTAAAATGTATGCCAGCCAGCAGGTCTAATTACATTTATACTGTTAGTAATGTTAACAAATTCTTGAGTCAAGTGTACCATGTAGTACAAACAAGAACCTCTTTCCCACGAGGCAAAGTGCATGTGCAGTACTACAATTGAGAAAGTTACATCCTGTAGAAATCCATGCGAGTGGAAATATGTGGTGATGAGAAACTACAAATCAATAATTGGACTGGCCTAATAGAGTTCAAAGGTCGTTGTCTTATCCATGTGGCATTTAATGCACATGCGCATTAGTCTACTTGAACTTTATATAACAGTTACTACTGCTCAAGCTTTTTTTTTTTTGCATCATAAGTGTCAACACATTCCTATGCATGAATACAATTACATCATAAACCTATTCACGTATAGCATGTTGACAATTCAAGATTCCACAAGTGTGAGATCACTGCACATGCTCAGTCTACATACTTATGGACATTGAACAGCATGGTTCATTGATTTGTTTTCTTTCTCTCTGTTTGTTTGTCACGACAACACATTTCATTAAAGATCTCTTGAGAAAAATACTTTTTGGTCAATTAACTTTGGGCAATGCTATCATCATAAACTGACACCATAGCTAAAACTATTGAGTGTCAGATTTCTTAGTTCGATGCAACTAACAGAAAACTTTCCAAATTTTGTGCCACAAAATTTTGAAGCTTATATCTCTACAGATACCTGTACATATTACATCAAGAGTGATTATTCATTTTAAGTAAAAAAATTAATGCCTGAATACCAATATAAGTTGCTTTCATTTACGTACGTCTGCAAGTTCTTCCATCACTGTTCAAGGCATACCCTGAGTTACAGCTACAACGATAAGAGCCTGCTGTGTTGGCACACACTTGCTGACAGTTGTTGGTACTTGAGGAGGCACACTCATTGTTATCTATGTGATAGAGTTTATAAAATCCAGACATCATGAATGCAAAATACATATTTCATGGCAGGATATAGCTTGAGACACTTTGGGTGAATCAATATCTACAAGCATACAAAAACTCCTATAGTGTATGTGTATTATACCTATACAGGAACGCCTATTGGAAGCCAAGGTGTATCCAGATCTACAGCTACAAGTAAATGAACCAGCAGTGTTGGTACAGATATGGGCACAGTTGTGAGTTCCACTGGTACACTCATTGTTGTCTATTTGAAAAAAATCAATGTCAATGTCGTAAATTCATAACACCTTCATTTCACAATACTAACTATTACAGCTAGGTGACAGAAAATTGTATTGCACAATGTCCATAGTGAAAATAACAACAATCCATACAAAATTTAAACTGCACATCGGAAAAAATCTTTTTAGCCACATATGCAAGTGGTAAAAATTACATAATACATGACAATCTTTACTGAATTGCATGGTTGAAATGGCAAAAGTAAACGCATGAAAGTGAAAAATATTTGCCACAAATATTTCCCAATCTACACTATACTTTATGCAATGACAGGAAGTCATGCATAATTATTATTACTAACATACAAAATTAATAAGATTTCTGCACGAAAACCCTCAGTGAACTTAATGGCTAGTAAACTAAGGAAAATATCTCATATAGCAACACTTTGTTTTTGAACTTACCCGTACAGGAACGCCTATCAGAAGCCAAGGTGTATCCAGATCTACAGCTACAAGTAAATGAACCAGCAGTGTTGGTACAGATATGGGCACAGTTGTGAGTTCTAGTGGTACACTCATTGATATCTATTTGAAAAAAAATCAATGTCAATGTTGTAAATTCATAACACCTTTACTGAACATCTTTACTCAATTGTATGGTTGAAATGGCAAAAAGTAAACACGAAAAACTAAAAGTGAAAAATATTAACTACCGATCTAAACTGTAATTTATGCAATGAGAGGAAATTATGCACAATTATTATTACCAACATACAAAATTTATGAGATTTCTGCATGAAAACCCTCAGTGAACTTCTCAGTAAAACGGCTAGTAAACTAAGGAAATATATCCCATATTGTGACACCTTGTTTTGAACTTACCCGTACAGGAATGCCTATCAGAAGCCAAGGTGTATCCAGATCTACAGCTACAAGTAAATGAACCAGCAGTGTTTGTACAGATATGGCCACAGTTGTGAGTTCCAGTGGTACACTCATTTATATCTATTTGAAAAAAATCAATGTCAATGTTGTAAATTCACAACACCTTTATTGAACATTTTTACTGAATTGCATGGTGCAAAAACATTAGCCATGCATTAATATTTCCCAATCTACAGTATACTTTATACAATAACAGGAAGTCATGCATAATATTAACATACAAAATTAATAAGATTTCTGCATGAAAACCCTCTGTGAACTTCTCAGTAAAACGGCTAGTAAACTAAGGAAACATCCCATAATTTTAGCGACACTTTGTGGTGTCTTCTATTTTAACATTGAAATGAGCTTGTACTATACAATTGAAAGTCAGTGTGATGATTATCATAACAGCAATCCCCATTAAATCTTTCATCAGTAACCACTCAGCATTATTAATTTATATTTAACTCTTAAAGATAGCTAGCTATAGATATGCATGTTTTTCATACCTACCTATTCTGCAACCATCTCCTGTCCAACCTGCTGTACAAGTACAGACATTTGGAGCCGTACATGTTCCTCCATTTTCACACCCTCTGTCACACACAGCTATAGCAGTATAGAATCATTATTAGATTCTGACAAGAGAATTTCCGGACAAAATAATATGGAGCATCATAATATCTTCAAGCATGTGAACTAGGCCAAAAAAGTGACCTGCCAATCGTGATCAATGTACGTATGGCGGGAAAGTTTGACGGGGTCAAACTTTCGCAGATGTCTCTAGTCAAACTTTTAACTTTCGTGGGTGAGCTGTGCGACATTCATACATACACAGTATGTTATGGAGAATTTCGCATATAAAAATTTTGTGGATGATCTTGATTTGCAAAAACCGTGAAAATTAAACCACACGAAACTTTCCCACTATACAATAGCTCTTACATTTAATAAAACATTTTGTCATACCAAGAGGTAGAGAATATAATTATGACACTAGGTGATTGAGTGCTGACTCAGCATACAACAAAATACAATTCAGAAATAAAAACACCTACAATGCATAAACCTCCGCTTGCAAATCAATTAAGTCACTTTGCACCTGTTGGCCAACTGAGCTCAGCTCAAGCACATCTCTGAGCACATCCAGTCTAACCCTACAATGTTTTTCTAAATAACACACACTATTGTAGTACATGGGTGTGATCGATGGGTACAGTTTCGAAGCTAAGCGCTCAGAGATGCACAAAAGCCTCAGATTTCAGAAACTATGGTGTTTTGCAAGGTTCTACATGACAAATTTCAAGAAAATATCGAATCATGAACGAAAGTACCTTCAATTTTGACTCTAGACTCTGCCGTTCTTCAGATAATTTTGTAACAGACAGACAGACAGACAGACATAGCCTTGTTCCCAGGCCTCCCCCTTTTTTTTTGTTTTTAGTAAATAATCAAAGTGAATAAATTAAGGGGAAAGCCTGGGAACGAGGCTATAAGACAGACACACAAAATGACTACTCTAACCCTCTGCATGTGATACTCACGTGCCGAGGCTTAACAATCTGGTCACATGACTGGGATGCAACTACCATAATGTAGACTCAAATTAAGGTGCCTCTCTAACTATTGGCCCACTTACTTGGGGCTTCCAGGCACCGTTGTTTTACCTCCAAACATACCGGGAAAATGCACCACCTGGACAGGAGATGCATTTTTAAACCCCCAAAAATGCACCTTCTAGGTTCATAATTATTTTTTATATTGCTTTACTTTTGAATTAGAGTCTAAAATTAATGATACAATATTTTGCCAATTCAACTGAGTGGGGTAGACTACACTGGGAAAAAGCTATATAGCTACGTGTCCAGGGAACTGAAATCATATGGATTACTCAGCAGGAAAGTCAAACCTGCCAATTACCCCATCATGTTGAGGCTGTACTTCCTATTTCACAGTCTGGCAGAAGAAGAAAATTTTCGCGAGGAAGGAGCCTGGAAACACATGCACTTAGTAAAAGTTGGTATAAATCATAGGACACTAGGATAGGGTAGACTACTATCACTAGGTGACCTACACTTGAAGTCTGCCCAGTATATATGTTTACATGACTACTATCAGACACTGTACCTGTTGGAAACTGAGTCAGTGGGAATGACTTGTTCAGTTAGCAAGTTGACATGCTTTGGCCAGTGGTTTTGTATTCTGGTAAAGGTCGTCAACTATAAGTTGTACGATTGTACGATCGTACGTACGTGGACGTGGTTGCGTCATATTATCTATGGTTGCGTGTACGTGAACTGAGTCTTGATTTATTTATTTATTTACCTTTTTCTTATCCTTTGAGAATACAATTTGCTATAGTATAATGCTCTTTATAAGTTGTATTATTAAGCATAACAATAACATAACCGTGACAGGATTTAATTGTGCCATCATTTTTGCTTGCTAGATGTTCCATCTCAACATACACCATCTTAATGTAATACATACAACCAGTTTGCACGTAGCTATAATATTATAGATATATTTAATAATTAAGCCTGCTACAGTTTGTTGACTAAATTCCAAAAGTTCCATTGCACACGTCAGCGTGTGTGCATGGTGTGTGTGTTCATTCATGTATGAGTCTCTAGAGACTTAACTGCATGTCGGAACAGCATGCATATTATGCTTGTGACATTATGATCAGTGAAGTAGATCCTGTTGGCTGTACATTTGTATGGCCAATTTTGTTTCTACCAGAATCAAGTTTTAGTGTATACGTGCATGACTATTATAGAATCTTCCTATCTAACTTACGAATGCAAGTCTCTTCATCTGGAACTTGGGTGTATCCTTGACAGCAGCCAAAGCGCTCAATATAGCTGATATAACTATAACTTTGACTGAAATATCTTGTCCTGTGTAATGAATATTATAATAAGTTATCATGGTTGGGCAATTCATATTATTGTAGTAGTTACTACATTGTAACAATTATTGTAGTAACTCAAGAATTTGAAACTAGCTATAATTATAGTTCACAACAATTCACAAATGAGTCTATTACTGTACTAAAATAACATACTCATGCAACTAAAATTATATTGATGGATTTAGAACCCACTCACCTACTGCATCTACCCCAGCCAAATAAGCCACAGGAGTAAGTCTGGCTACGTGAAGCTTGGCGGTAGGCTATATTGTTGGATTCTTCTATAGTGTTACATACTCTGAAGGATAAGAGACAATTTGTAAATTTGACAAGTTTCAAAAACTTATTTGCATAGCTGCAATCATGGACACAATATCAATTTAATGTATAATCATATGCATGATAGCTAGAATTGTAATTGTGTTGGCATCGGCGCGCTATATACAATGAGCATACCCAACATCCTGTGCCACATTTAGCTGCAATAGTGACAAGAATACAGCAAGAGCAATCATCCAAGTATCCATTTTGATTACATCCATCATAGAGAATTAAGTTATTTTCTATGTCTTCTTTTCTTTAGCTACTAGAATAATAGTTCTTGGCTTTATAGGCCACGGACGTTAAACAGTCTGCGCATGGGCGGATCCCAGGATTCTATGTCTATTGCCTGTGCTGTTAATACCGTAGCGTGCCGAAAATTAGGAAGCCAAGTCCACAAATTAGCCCGCACACGCCTCAAATTGCAAAACGTGTGTGTTCCTTAAGGGGTGGAGTCTGGGGACGAGACTACGTGCGTGCGCGCATATGCAGCTGCGCTATCAGGAGTTGCTAGACCTACACTTGTCTACAAGTGATACTATCATAGTGAGGTACACAGTGAAATACGTGTGAGGGTACAATAAAAAGAAAAAGATGATATGAAAAGTTGGTGATATGTTCATGTAGAAAAAGTCATAGTTTAGTGGATGTAGTGAAGCTCGGAAATGGCCAGGTCAAGTGGTGCATGGTGGTGACTTGGCTGCATGGCCACATATAAGGAGCGGACTCCTCTTAAGCACTGGATGGCTGAACGGAGGAGGGAGAAAGTGAGACGGCACCGTAGCCATGACATGGTTGAGGAGTAGGGTTGGTGCTGACTCGCATATCATGCGTGCGCAAGGATGATATCAATATATAATACTGGTAACGACAGACAACAAGCAGAACAATAGGAATACATCCTTACTTTAAAAAAACAAACAAAAAAAAACCACTGCCTTATTTAATCTTAAGATCAGTTTGTTGTCAAAAGATTTAATCCATTTCAACATATTCACCATTATCATTGTCTTGCTTGCATTTTATGGACAAATCCATACTTCTCAGATCATCTATTTGTACTTCATCATACACAGGACTCTCAATCTCTTCTGTTAGCTCTGAACTAGGTTTAAATGTTGTCATCTGTTGAGGTGCATCATCAAACAGCATATCATCATAAATCACCTCTATGTCAGGCTTATTTTTCTCTTTTTCAACAGTTATTGTAGTAGGCTCATCATCAATCTGCTTTTTCATTTCTTTGTAGTTACGGTTTTCAATAGTTTCCTTTGGTGTAGCAGCAGCCAAACCAGCATCCGGTAGAAATGTTGTCATTTTTTGTGGTGTATCACCATAAAGTGGGTTGTCGTACAGAGCCTCAGTCTTAGCACCATGAGTTGAGTCGTAGGTGGGATTGTTGACAATTTTGGTTCCTTTTGCAGATGCACCAACGTCTTTAGCATTTATTAATTCAGGGTTATTCACTGCCACTAAATTCTCATATTGATTACGACCCAATCTGCATGGAAAGAGTAAAAGGGGAAAAAAATGAGTGAAACAAAAGAATACTTATAACCTAACAGTACATGTAGCACTTACGGTTTAGGTATCCTAGTTTGTTTAACTTTAACACGATGATAATAGCAGGCTGGGACCATGACTAGTATACACAGCAAAACAAAAATGAATATCACAGCCCCACAGATGCTAGCTGCTACAATGACCTCCAGTGCAATTGGTTCAGGAGGGGAAGTTGCCACTGTTGGAGATGTGGCATTACACTGAGGTGTTCCAAGCTCTTCAACCGAGATCTGACAGTAAGGATCAGCTCTGTACTGCTCTCCATTTAGAGTCAGTTCAGGCTTTTGTAGAATCCATTCTTGAATGACACTTAGCGTGTGAACATTTGTTATTCCATCAGCTTCCAGAATGAGTCCTTCAAAAATGCTCTCCTTGAAACTATCTCCACATAAGAATGAATCTTCTACGATAAAATCAACTGTAAATTGGCAGCTGCAGTTGTCCGATACAACTGTAGCAATCTGACGCTTCATATCTTGCAACTTCAGGTCGGGTTCTAGTATCTGAATGAGCACAAAAACAAGAATATGAACAATCATACTATTAACTCAGTTAAGACCAATTTTTTTCTCACCGTAAAGTTCAAGCATCCAAGATCAACAGGTACCTGTATACGTATCTGAAATGGTAGACTGAGTGGTACTGAAGTTAAAAAAAATAAATAAAGGAAACATTGCCATACTATTACCATTAAATATGTCAATGTATATATTCCACACACTTACATGGCAGTGTCAGTGTCTCACTGAATCCACTCTCGCCTGCTCTAGTGCCGACTTGCATAGCAACACAATACTCAATGTTTGGTAGGAGTCCAGTAATGGTTGCCATGGATTGGGCCATTATGTCTTCAGTCATGTGTAACACATTGTCACCATCCTCAAGGATTGGCTGACACTGTCCACCATCTTCCAGTGGCTCGTAGGCAATCTGAAGAGTTGTGAGTATCCCCCTGGTTTCATCAGGAGTGAGAGGCACCCATGACACTGTGGCTGTTTGTCCAGTGAGACGATCCACAGAGGAGATTGATGGCACTATTGGAACTGCATGATGTCAGTAGTGATATAGAAAGAAACGATAAGAAAACATGCTACAGTTAATAATTGTGTATGTATGTTGTAAAATACCTCCATGTTCTGTGTATACAAGCAGAGTGTCAGGATCACCCTCTCCAGCCACTGTAGCAGCATACACTGATATGACATACGGCAAGAAGGGGTCTGGAAAACAATTTGTAAAGAAAAACAATAATAATGTATTATCATTTTTAAGCGAAAATTAGCTTCTTACATAGTCCTGTCACATTCACAACTCTTGGTTGAGAAGGCATCAAGGTGGTGGAGAAGTTGAATCCAGACAGCTGGTGACTGACCTCAACACTGTAATAGATCAGTATTCCATTTGGAGAGAGAGGTGGGTCCCACTCTATCACAATGGTGGAGTTGGAGAGGACATCAACTGTTGTACCATTAACCATAGAGGGAGCTGAAGAGATTGAATGGTTAACATGTGTAGTGGGATATATTTTTATTGCACAGTCAGTCTCTCTATATCTATATGTGAACGGTAAGGGACATGCATTATTAGTTAACTGTACGATCTTGTACCTGCTTGAGCCGTTCTCATTTCAAATGTAGCTGACATTGGTCCTTCTCCAGCACTTGTACTAGCTGACATGTTGACACTCACCAAGGTATAGGGTCTCAGATTCGCCACAACATATGACCTCAACCCTCCATTCAGTGGAAGGATAATAGTATCTTGACCCTCACTGGTCACATAGAGGGTGTACTCAATGATGACTCCATTGGGGACAAGAGGTGGTTCCCATGTTAGAGTCAAGTCATAAGGACTGATGTTGGTTATGTTGATTGAAGTTGGAGGACCCTCAGGAGCTGAGTAGAAAAGATAATGCTAAGATTAGACAGAGTTCTGTTCACCATGATGCTTACCTTCTTCCAGACTGGTTCCTTGAGAACAAGTGGTGGGGCTGATTCCATTAGTAGTCTCTGCTGATAAACAACAGTTGTACATGTTGTAAGGGAGCAGTGCCATCAGAACAAGTTCCTCTGTTTCTTCACTGGCAGTTGTAGTGAGGGTGTATCCAAGATGCTCATTAGAGTTACATTCAATGGAGTACTGAGTGACATTTCCATCTCTTCCTTCATTGTCCACAGGAGGCTCCCAGATGAGAGTCATGTTACGAGACCCACTTGGAGAGAGAACAACATTAGAAGGAGGACCTGGAAGTAAGAAACATGGATCATTATTAAACATGCTTGTGTTAATTTTTGTGCCAGAAAGTACCTAAGCAACTGATAGCATCGTATGTGACTGTATATCCTTGGTTACAGTCACAAGTGTGTGAACCAATAGTATTGCTACACAGTTGTTCACAAGCAGCAACTCCAGCACTGCATTCATTAAGATCTGCATGTACATAAAATTGATTATAGTACAATCAACTACAGAGATGTTGAATTGGTTCACTTTAACTGGTGCTACACATGTAGTGGAGTCATCAAATGCATATAGCTACCTATACCCACCAGTACATGAGACCATATCAGAAGTGATTGTGTATCCAGGGAAGCAGTCACAGTGATGGGAGCCTGGGTCATTGACACACACCTCAAGACAAGTGACATTACCAACAGCACCAGGTTCACATTCATTGATGTCTAAATGGGAATGGAGAATTGGATCAGAACTCATAAAACTTTAAAGCTGTCTGCAGCTATATATTTGATTCTAACAACAGTTATGACCGGCATCGAACGTGGCAAAGATATCAAACCATTCCTTACCATCACATCGCAATCCATCTGAGTTCAAAGTCCATCCTGTTCCACAGCTACAATTGTATGAGCCAATTGTATTAGTACAGTCCTGATCACATTCATCAACACCAGTAGCACACTCATCAATATCTACAGTGTATGTTATACATACAATGAGAATTATATACCGTATAGCGGGAAATTTTCGTACGGTGGAAATTTTCGTATATTTCGTATGCGGTTCGAATATACGAAAATTAAAACTGCGAAAATTTAACTTCCGCATTTACTTTATACGAGCGCGCGCCGCGTATACGAAATTTAAAACTACGAAAATTTCTTTTGGCGCGTTTATACGAAATTTTGCACCAACGAAAATTTCCCGCTATACGGTAGCTTACGAGTTGTATGCAGTGTGTTACATTATACACAATGACAGTGTGTCAATGACCCAGGCTCCCATTATATTATATTATCGGTACAGCCAAGATTACTCAAAAAGCTATTCCATTGATGATGTGATGTGCGCTGAATTTATACGAGACATTCGTCTGAACGTATTGGTTTTTGACTCAATTGACACTACAAACTTAATCATTAATTCTGTATGCTGTGACTAACCATTTTCTATTCTATATATCATACTTTCTCTTTTCTTTTGCACCTATTATTGGTGTGTATATTTGAGATAATAATAATAATAATAATACGTACCTCTACAGGTGAAGCCATCAGCATTGATAGTGTAACCAGAAAAACAAGCACACTCATGAGCTCCTAGTGTGTTGTTGCATACTTGCTGACAGATATGAGCTCCAATCATACACTCATCAATATCTATACGATTGTACACATGTTAGTCATTGAGTATACATGTATGCTGGTCTAACTCAGAAAGACAATCATTGCTCTTAAAGTCTTTATTTTTACCATCACATGTGAATCCATCCACATCTAGAACAAAACCAGTATTGCAACTGCATGTGTAAGATCCGATTGTGTTGGCACAGTTTTGAGTGCAGTTATCAGTTCCTTCAGTACATTCATTGATATCTATTTACAAAAATTAATGAGATCAATATCCTAAAACTTTAACAGCTATAGTTTTGATGTCAACTTACCGCTACAACTGACGTTGTCTGAATTCAATCCGTACCCAGGATTACAACTGCACATATAAGAGCCAGGGATGTTGACACAGACTTGAATACAAGGGTGGGCTCCACTGCACTCATCAATGTCTAATAGAGAAGAGGTCAGTGAAACAAGCATGCACACTCATCTATAAAAAAATTATCGTTGCACACCACATTGGTCTCTCACTCACCATCACAATCAAACCCATCCTCATTCAAGGTGAAGCCAGTACCACAGCTACAAGTGTATGAACCAACAGTGTTGGTGCAAGTCTGAGCACATTGAGACGTCCCAGCTGCACACTCATCAATATCTATTTGTGTATAATTAAGGAGCTATATTAGCTGCAATTAAAATAATCATTAATGTTCGTGTAAACATGTGCATACCACTGCATGTAGCTCCATCACTGTTTAAGGCATAGCCTGGGTCGCAGTCACAGCGAAAAGAGCCTGGTATGTTGACACACACTTGCTGACAGTTGTTGGTACTTGAGGAGGCACATTCATCGTTATCTATTATTATGATCAACATTGCACAACAATGCAAGTAAGGTAACAGTACAAAATTCATCCTTCGCTTAACATATATGCTTGTTTCTTGTATTATTCATGACTATATAAATGATTAACTAAAAGTGAATATTCATGATGCTATATTTAATTTTTGTTGAATCATACCTATACAGTCACGGCCATTGCTTCCAAGTGTGTAGCCACTGTTACAGGAGCATGTGTATGATCCAACAGTGTTCTGACAGTTTTGAGCACACTGATGAGTACCAGCTGTACACTCATTGATGTCTGTTGTATACAATGTCATGTCAAGATATCACAATCATTGTAACAAGAGTGCATAAGAGGAAGATCGTAACTGAGAGAGATAGTATATAGCTAGCCTGAGTGCATTGTTGAACTGACATGCATATTTACCTTGACATGTGAAGCCATCAGATGCTAGTTCAAACCCAGGATTACAGGAGCAAGTGAAAGCACCTGGTGTGTTCTGACATATCATTGTACATGTGGCTGTACCATCAGTACATTCATCAATGTCTATATTGACAGTGACATAGTGCATCACATGCAATTAACAATCATAGTAAGAGTGCTCAAATTTATTATACCTATGCAAGTGCGTCCATCGGTGGACAAGGTGTATCCAGAGTTACAGCTGCAAGTAAATGAACCAGCGGTGTTTGTACAGATTTGATCACAGTTGTGAGCTCCAGTGGTACACTCATTGACATCTGTGAAGTGTGGAAACAACTTCATGTTATACAGTAAAACTACAACTGTATTATCGGACTAAAACTTTGTACTCAACAATGCCAACTGTAGCTATTGTTCTTTATTGAATGATATATACCTGTTTGACAACCATTTCCTGTCCAACCAGCCATGCAGCTACATGTGTTGGGAGCTGTGCAAGTTCCGCCATTAGCACAGGATGGGCTGCACACAGCTATAATTATTATTGTAGTCAAAAACCAAAATTAATTCATTTTCACTCATGGTCTATGACAGCCACCACAAAATGATAGATTGCATTGAACACAGTTTGAGTTAGCTCTGATACTTACGATTACAAGTTGTTCCAGACTGACTGTATCCATCACAGCAACCAAACTGATTCTGGAGACTATAGGTGGCAACGCTCTGTGATCTGTACACAGTCCTATTATGATTTGCACAATGTCATAAATTATGATAATAATACCGCCAGTAGACGTAATGTACTGTTGTAAATTATTGGTGTTCTATCTTATCCAGCTTTAAGTAAAACACATTATTCACAGTCTAACTCTAAATTATACTTATTTACCTTCGACATCTTCTCCAGCCCCTCCATCCACAATTGTACTGTGCAGTACCACTTGTAACCTGTTGATAAGCAGTCTGAGAGACTCTCACCTGAGTGTAACACACTCTGTACAAAGGAAGACAGATGATAATCTTCAATAAATTCCCAAGCGTTTATACCCAAATTAATGCAGCTAGTATAGATACAGTATAACATTGTATCAAGTAACCCTACAGTATTATTATACTTAATTTTCAGATTCAACTGATCGTGAACATACCCATTCTGTGCCTTGTTGAGCTGTAGCAATGCTGCGAATGAAATAAGAATAAAGAAAGTCCGAAAAGGAAGACTAGAATCCATCGTTACAATAATTGTTGATCACGAGGCAAGAAAGTGGGCGGATCTACCTAGCGCGCGAACATGCGCATGGCACGTGCATGCCTGCGGGCAGCCCCACCCAGAGCCCCACCCACAGTTTCACTCCAGTCTCTTGACTTGAAACAATTCAAAATCAACAACGAAAAACACAAAATTATTAAGAAAGTATTTTTAAAATAGATTGTTACAAAATGTCTTGTTTGTACTCCTTTATAGTAAGTGCAGTCTATCCCTAAGTTGAAACAGTCTGCAACAATGCAGCACGAATTAGTATACATAGCTAATAGACTTAAACATTACTTATTCCGCTTAGACTACAAACAATCACAATCACAATTAAACTGGTAAAGCTTGAAGGATCACATTAAAATAGAAACTGATTGACGATTCATTCTACATAGCCAGCTCAGCATAATCACCCACAGAAATCTTCTTGTTTGTGGTTGGTGTATTCACGTATCCATGATCCATCACATCCTTATCTGCCTGGATATTTGACTCAACATACATAGGGTTTTCATATATGTCTTCTGTCACAATGGTGGATTCACACTGATTTGGCGGAGAGCAACTTGACTCTGATTTCTTGAAAGTATCACTGGTCAATTCGGGTTCACTCATCCGAAGTACATTGCCATAAGTATTCTCTTCAGAATTGCTATATAAAAAATAAAATTAAAAAAACAAAACAAAAAACAACAACAACAACAACAACAACAACAACCAACAACAAAACACTTGAAATACAAGAAAAATAGCAAAGGCACCAATGATGGTGGTGTGGTGGTTTGTTCAACAATTACTCTGGCTGCCAAGCCATGGGTTACGGGTAGGCAATTCAAGTTAATTCCAATGTTTCCCTGTTTTGTCTTTCAAGCTCTACTAGGAGGTGAATTTTACAACATGCAGGCACTTATGCAATATCAAAAGTGAAACCTAAACAAAAAATCTCATAGCTACTGTTCCCAGGCTTATACAATACCTGTACTGCATGTGTATTCTCTCTAATTGCACACAACATAGTTATCTTTGCTTACTTATTAGATTGTCTCTGATACTCGGGCTTTTTCTTGCGACAACATTTGCAACAACAGCAACAACAGATACAGACCAACATAAGGGCTGCAAGTACGAGTAACACTCCTCCACTGATGCCAATCGCTATAATGACCTCCAGTGCAATTGGTTCGGCCTGAGGGGAAGCTGATACTGTTGGAGACTGTGGGCATTTTGGAATTTCGAGCTCCTCGACTGAAACTTGAAGGCAATAATAGTTGGCTCTGTACTGCTTTCCATTTAGGATCAGTTCGGGCTCCTGGAGAATCCAATCTTGGATGGCATTTAGTGTTTGGACGGATGTAATATTATCTGCTGAAAGGAGATATCCTTCAAAGATGCTTTCATCTAGATTATCTCCACAGAAGAATGAGTCTTCAATGATAAAGTCACTTGTGTATTCACAACCACAGACACTTGAAATTTGTTCAGTTACAAGACTCTTTACGTCTATCAGCTTCTGATCAACATTCATTTTCTGCATGAGTGCACATGCGAATAAGAATTTTCAATCATAACAGCATAAAATTTAATTTGTAGTGGGCACTGGTTACACTCACTGTAAAGTTTAGGCATCCTAGAGCACTTGGAATTTGTAAATGAATTTGAAATGGTACTCTGTTTGGCACTAAAATTAGGTAAGGCAAAACCATGATCATAATACTGACTCCAATAGTTTGAATGAATCTAGCTTACATGGTAGTGTTAGTGTCTCACTGAATCCACTCTCGCCTGCTCGAGTGCCGACTTGCATAGCAACACAATACTCAATGTTTGGTAGGAGTCCAATAATGGTTGCCATGGATTGGACCATTATGTCTTCAGTCATGTGTAACACATTGTCACCATCCTCAAGGATTGGCTGACACTGTCCACCATCTTCCAGTGGCTCGTAGGCAATCTGAAGAGTTGTGAGTATCCCCCTGGTTTCATCAGGAGTGAGAGGCACCCATGACACTGTGGCTGTTTGTCCAGTGAGACGATCCACTGAGGAGATTGATGGCACTACTGGAACTGCATTATACATACCCAATGCAGTGTTGAAGGGTAGATAAAGAAAACAAAACAAAAACCCCAAAACACACAAACAACAAAGATAAGTACACTGAAACATAGCTATCAAGCAAGTATAGATTCACTACCTCCATGTTTTGTGTAAACAATACTTGTAGCTGGATAACTCTCTCCAGCAACAGTAGCAGTACGCACTGATATCCTATATGGTAGGTAGGGCTCTACAATGCATGCATGTGGCATTCAGTGTTAGGATGCACATTTTGCTACATAAAAGTAGAAGACACTTACCAAGCTGGGATACATTCACGACTCTTGGTTGAGAAGGCATCAAGATGGTGGAGTAGTTGAATCTAGACAGCTGGTGACTGACCTCAACACTGTAATAGATCAGTATTCCATTTGGAGAGAGAGGTGGGTCCCACTCTATCATAATGGTGGAGTTGGAGAGGACATCAACTGTTGTACCAACCACCATAGACGGAGCTGAAGAGATTGAAGTGAACAGTGAAAAAAAAATCAAAAAATAAACTTAGCTCAAGAACTCTTTACCAGTTTGTGTTGTTCTTAACTCCATCTGCTCTGACTGTGGTCCTTCTCCAGCACTTGTACTAGCTGATATGTTAACTCTTACCAAAGTGTAGGGACTAAGATTCATAATTTCATACGATGTTGAAGTGTTTAGTGAAACAACATCAGTTGTTTTACTGTCATTAGCTTCTTCACCATCTATGCTCACATACAAGGTATACTCAATGATGACTCCATTGGGGACAAGGGGTGGTTCCCATGCTAGAGTCAAGTCATAAGGACTGATGTTGGTTATGTTGATTGAAGTTGGAGGACCCTCAGGAGCTGTGAAACATTAGTATAATTTTTATACATCAGAGTGTATCATCACAGCTTCATACCATACCATCTTCCAAGCTTGTTTCTTTGATGCAAGCAGAGGGACTGATTCCATTGGTAGTCTCCACAGTTAGACAACAGTTATATGTGTTGTATGGTAGGAGATGTATCAGAACAAACTCAGTTGCTTCTCCATTGGCAGTTCCAGTGAAAATGAAGCCAGGATGTTGCCGTGAGTTACATTCAATGGAGTACTGAGTGACATTTCCATCTCTTCCTTCATTGTCCACAGGAGGCTCCCAGATGAGAGTCATGTTACGAGACCCACTTGGAGAGAGAACAACATTAGAAGGAGGACCTGCATGGAAATGCACGATGGGGAAAAAACTGCATCTGAACCACAATATACCCCATCATAGCTACAATAACATATACATACCTAAACAGCTGATAGCATCATGAGTTACTGTGTATCCTCTATCACAGGCACATGTGTATGAACCGTTAGTGTTAGTACACAGCTGCTCACACATATCCACACCAGTGCCACATTCATCAATATCTTAGGACGAAATTTTCACATAAAGTTATGATTATTATATGCATGCATGATCAATTTATAGCTAAAGGATGTCTTCTGTACATGTATAATTATTATTATACATACCATTACACGAGACCATATCTGAAGTGAGTGTGTATCCAGAAGGACAGTCACAGTGATAGGAGCCTGGGTCATTGACACACACCTCAAGACAAGTGGCATTACCAACAGCACCAGGTTCACATTCATTGATGTCTGGAAACAAACAAACAAAAAAAAATAAAGCCATACATCGTGCTATAAAATACATTCACATAACATAGGGTAGTGTTTACCATCACAGCGTAATCCATCTGGGTTCAAAGTCCATCCTGTTCCACAGCTGCAATTGTATGAGCCGACCACATTGGTACAGTTCTGATCACATTCATGAATACCAGTAGCACACTCATCAATATCTAGAATATTAATTTTATGATGACACATAAACAAGACAAACTTTGAAGTTTGAGGAGCACACAACTGATACTTATTATACATCCTTAGCTAATACACATTCAGACTCATTACCTCTGCAACTGAAGCCATCATCATTGAGAGAGTAACCAGGGGAACAAGCACACCTATGAGAGCCACGTGTGTTGTCACAAATTTGCTGACAGACATGTGTTCCAATCATACACTCATCAATATCTGTATGAGGCAGTAAGATTATGCCATAATCCATCATGTTCCGGCTTAGTCAGGGACCCATACATGTAGGTCAACAGGAATTACTCAATTTTTTAATTTTACCTCCTCAGAATAGAAATTAATAATATGTCAGGCTTCACAAAAAAAAAAAAAAAAAGAAAAGATTTTTTCTGATACTTTCATGCCATGTATAGCATGTTCCATATTAACTCACACAGATACTACTTACCATCACATGTGAATCCATCCACATCAATAACATAGCCAGTATTGCAACTACAAGTGTAAGATCCGACTGTGTTGGCACAGTTTTGAGTGCAACTATCAGTTCCTTCAGTACATTCATTGATATCTAAGAGTCAGGGTATAATCTTATGATAATTATGTGTATACCTGCAGATCGCTTTTGTTGAGTCACAAATTAAGGCTTACCACTACAACTGGTGCCATCTGAGTTCAGTCCATACCCAGGTCTACAACTGCACTCATAGGAGCCAGGGGTATTGGTACAGACTTGCATACATGGTGGACTATCTCCATTACACTCATCAATATCTATAGAATACAAATTTAAAGAATTGACAAAAACTATATGCATGAAAATTGTAGTACAGGACTTCACAACAAAGCGATTTATATACCATCACAATCTTGCCGATTATTATTCAAGGTGTAACCAGTACGACAGGTGCAAGTGTATGAACCCTCAGTGTTGATACAATTCTGGGCACACAGAGACATTCCCTGTGTAGCACACTCATCAATATCTGTATAAAATGCATGCACAATGTCATGAATACACCATAGTAACAATGTACATATTCATTCAGACTCATTAAGCATACCATTGCAAGAAAATCCATCTCTGTCTAAGAGGTATCCTTGAATGCAACCACAGCGGAATGATCCCACAATTTCAATACATAGTTGTTCACACATGTTAGTGGCTTGAGAGGAGCATTCAGGAGTATCTTAAGTCATGAAAAAAAAAAAAAAAGAGTAGTCACAACAAAAAATTAGCTCAGTGTACTCCAATTTTAAACAAGATTTTTAATGCAGCATGTTTTTTACCATGAAATTATTACCTAGACAACTATGACGGTTGTTTGCAAGTGTGTAGCCACTATTACAGGAGCATGTGTATGATCCATCGGTGTTCTGACAGTTATGATCACATTGATGAGTACCAGCTGTACACTCATTGATGTCTGTACAAAGGTATACATGCATTATTGTCTCAAGTATATACACATGATTTGGATATAAAAAATCACCAAGACAAGTGAAGCCATCAGTTGCCAGTTCATATCCAGAGTGGCAGGAACAAGTGTATGAACCAGGTGTGTTATGACATATTCCTGTACATGTGGCTGTACCATCAGTGCATTCATTATTATCTGCATGTATAATGCGTGCATTTAAGTTTTAAGATATTCATTACAATAATGTAGTTGTGGATTTTAATAAAATTATTATCGTCAATAAGCCAGAAATTCACAAACCTATGCAAGTGTGTCCATCAGTGGACAAGGTGTATCCAGAGTTGCAGCTACAAGTAAATGAACCATCGGTGTTTGTACAAGTGTGATCACAGTTGTGAGTTCCACCGGTACACTCGTTGATATCTGGATAGGTACACAATCATAATGACAGATGAACATTAAGAAAGACTATAATAATTAAGGTATTTTGAAATAGGACAAACTGGTGTGCTTAGTTAAAGTGTAGAGATATCATTGCCTTAGTAACCATATATACAGAGCTTTCTAAAGCTCCCCCCCATAAATTTACATGCACCTGTTTCACAAGTATCTCCAGACCAACCAGAGGTGCAACTACAAGTGTTTGGAGCTGTACAAGTTCCACCAATACCACAAGAAGGGCTGCATATAGCTGAAGAAAAAAGAATAATAATTATAAGAAAAAAGATACATGAACGTGTATAATGGTAAAACCAACAATCCTAATCAACTGTGTGTACGTTATTGATCATGATATTATATATGCATACTGTTTTTTGTATGCATACATGATAATAACTGACTCACATGCATGTATACACGTATGTACACAAAATACAGTATGCATAATAATTATCATAATCAATAACAAACGCACAGTTGATTATGATTGTTGTCCGGCCAGCCTGGATTGGCCGAGGCTCAATGTGTAGCAATGCATTCATGGTATGATGGATAGAAGCACTAGAAAACAATTAAGTCTCAAAATATTTTCATGTTTGTGATTAAGTGGCATCCAATAACTATACTGCTTCTATTCTCAGGAGACTCAATTATCAGTGACAAAATATGAAAACATTACGAATATAGGTCCACAGTAAATTCAGAAGTTACATACACTTAAATGCATGCATGGATAATAGAATAGCAAACCTTATACGCTATTGTTTAGTCTATTAATGTTACTGTTTGTTAATATGTTTATAATAGAGCTATCTGTCACAATACCACTCTTCAACTAGCTATGAATAGTCAAACTAACTCACGGTTGCAGATCATGTCCATTTCAACTTGGTTGTACCCGTCACAGCAAGCAAATTCTTCTCTAGGGGTAATGGTTTCATAGCTCTCCACTCTGGTCACAGTCCTGAATAAGTTTAGATGGTGGATAATATTCCAAACAATGTTGTACAAATTTTTAGCCAGTAAACATTAAGACCCACAACCCCAAATTGAATGTGTAGTAGAACCAAACATATATTATGTGAGAAACTCTCCAATAAAGAAGTTGTAGCTGATCAAGTTTGACCACAATATGCACTCCATTGGGGTCTGTATTTAAACTTTGTTCCCAGGGGTGAACCTTGGAGTGAGGGCCTCAGGCTAGTAGTCTAACTGTGCATGGCATACTATGGAAACTAGAACACATAACTACCAGAGATCACAGTTGTAGTACACACACACACACACACACACACACACACACACACACACACACACACACACANAATTGATAAAAGCAGAGCAAGTGGTCGGCACACACACACACACACACACACACACACACAAATACTTGATATCTTATAACTTACCTTCTGCATCTTCCCCAGTTAAATAAACCACATTCATACGATTGAGTGCTGCTAGCAGTTCGATAGCTAGTATGGTACAGTGTCACAACACGATAACACACTCTGCAAAAGAACAGCTACTATTATTAATTCAATCTATATTGTGTGATTATATCATACCCATCTTGTGCACCAACCAGCTGTAGTAAAGACAAGGCTAAAGCAAAGACAGTAAAGGAAAGAGCCATCATGAAACGCGCTAAATGCCATCTCAAGCTTTGCGCATGCGCATTTATATAAACGCACGCGTACGCGAACCAAAATGCACGTGATGCAGGTGCGCACAGTATAGTATGAATTAGCGCTATAGCCTCGTCCTGGGGACGAGGCTAAGTATGAATTGACATAAATTTCCAACAATTTTTTTAAGAAAATACGTTCAATTTCATACCTTAATCTGACTTATGTGACATCATTCAAACTGAGAAATTGTTGATCAAACTTTCAAGTTTCATCATTTTCCTAGATAGATATATAAATCCATCGGCAAGCGCATGGCCATTCCATGTGCATGTGATTGAATTGACACGGTTCGTAGGTAAAGGTCGTCATTGCGCTAGCACATCCCTAGATTTGGGGATCGGGAAGTCCAAGTCCTAATGAGAATGACATAACTGACATTGTGTAACACTTGTATCATAATGCTGCTTTGCATGTGAACATTATTTTCCAAGGAGACCAACATTATTAGGGTATTTTCGGACACTGACACGGTGACACTGTTACACACAAAAAAAAATATTGTAACTATATAGTTGTGCCATCTAGCTATAATGAAAAGGCACCAAAGCACATTGTCACACATTAATCTAGGTATCAGTTGCGATGAATAGTGGGTCCAGGTGATCCAGCAGAGGGACACTAGTACAATTAATTAATCATGAAAGCCCAGAGGAATGAAATTTGGAGCAGAACTTTAGTGTGTTAATTTACTGATAACTCAAAAGAGGATATAATGACAACACATGTAGTAATAACACATTACAACAATAGTTAATAAAAAAACACAATAGTAAATTAGATGGTTACACATTTATACACTCACTACCTTGAATAGTAAGTTCAAAGGATACTTATATAGTAGTGTGTAAGTTTAATACCATACTTGAATGCTATTAATTGATAACGTTACATAGTAGATACAGGACGTTGTCTAGAGCCATTCGATCTAACTGAGTACACTTGATGTTCATCTAGATCATCATAGTCATAACCTGGCTCATTTTGAGCATTGGAATAATAATTCTCTGCATATTGGTGTACGTTCGAGGGTTCATCTCTTTGTCGGTAGTGGTAACCCCTAACAACAAGAGTAAAGACCACAAAGCCAATGAAAGCTATTAGAATATTGAGCAAATAGTAGATGAAACCACAGCTAATCCAGGGGGCAATTTTATTGTCAATGTTCCAATAAAAACTGAATGGGAACAAAAGTGCAGCGACTCCGATAAATTTGAAGAGTCTTTTGATGGCAAAAAGTGTTCCAATGATCGATGAGTCCTTTCATTGTGTGAGGGCTCTGAGCACATATGAACTCATATGCTGCCGTGTAAAAGAGAAGAGTGGCTAGTGCGTTGAGTACAATTTGTACAACTACAATGTTGGAGTTGATGGAAGACACAGGTTCTGGGAAAGGCAATTCAAAAGATTCTTCTTGATCCAAGAGACTATCACTTGTGAACATACAAATGGCTTCATTGTCCTTATAATGACCAGCAGTATCCATTGCAAATGAGAGTAGGAGAGATAACATGTATAGTAAAATGCTTACACCCAAACGTTTCAGGTTTCCAAATCTATAGCAGTACCTCAAGTAATATGGACGCAGGAAATAGATGTAGAGTGGAACGAGAATCACTATAATCAAAGAACTTAGAGCTTTTGGGTAAACAAAGGCTGTACATCTTCCAGCACTGCTTAGTTTCACTATTCTGTGTTCAGTTACATTTTCTTCTAAATGGTGAGATTGGTTGTAAACTCTAAAATCCAAATGCATGAAAAAGTTTGATAGAGAACCAGTAGCAGCTAGTTCAAGCATGAAGATAGGTCCAACAGTTAACAAAACACGAACAATTATTCTACCACAAGTTTTCACATTTTCCACTTCTTCAGTAGTGAAAGGTCCACCGTACTTGCTCTTCCCTAGATCCAGCCGAGAGGGTGGCTCATTTTCACAATAAGTAAAGGCACTGCGTTGAAGTGGGCGGTCATGTTTTAGAGCAAACCTGATGACTTTATAAACCAGCTTGTAAGGATTGTTAGCTCCTGGTTCAATTACAAACCATCTTTGAAAACGTCGATGGCGAATAAGACAAAGAGTAATAGGAAGAGCAATGTAGCCAACAAAACCGAAGAATCCAACAACTAGAATCAATAAATAGCGTGTCCAACCAGAATCAGAGCAGTAAACAGAACTAGCACTAAATTTGTACAGACAAAGAATCAAGTGGTACACTCAAACAAACCAGTATAATTATAAAGAACGAAGATTCACTTTCAGAACCATCCTGAAGCTGGTCTAGTCCAAACTGAATCACATTAGCACTGAATAACACGTAGCTTATGAGCAGCGAAGTGATAATAATAGCTGCAAGAGTGGATATTACTACAAGGAAGGCAATAGTTTGGGAGTCTGCACTGAACACATCACCCTCCCAAATGCCAATGCCAAAGATAGAAATACATACTGCAACAATTACTGTGACCCACAGATTCCATAAGCTGCATTTGATTATCTTGAATCGACCAAAACAGACATCGGCTATAAATCCAGCTACTGGGAAAAACAACAATACAAATTCAGCTATCCCATATATAACCATATTTCCTTCCCCTATTGTTGCTTGGCTTATAAAAGAAATTATTATGTCTGGTTCCAGCAGAGGCAGAAAGGTCAATAAAACAACCATATTCCAAAAAAGGACCAGAATCGCAGCCTTAGAATAATTTGTAAAATTAAAGCCTTCATTTTTTAGACACAAAATTAATGAATATTCAAAATCATGGTGTCAAAACAACAGTTAATAATATTATATGGCTAGTACAATATAAAATACTTGTTACAGTACACTTATATTATTAGATATCTGTTTTGATGTCAAGTTGTCCATCTTCAAACCTTTCACAAATACCATACACAGGATTGTCGTAACCTTCAGAATCCTTGACAGCCTTACCACTCAACTTAACAGTCAGCTCAGGCATGCTACCATTATTTGAACTATTTAGCAAATGTAAATGGAATAGACATAATTAACAAATGTTGCTTTATATAGTTTATAAAAGGATTACGTTCCTCAACTTACCCTTTAGGCTTAGCCATTCTCTTGCGGTGGAAATAGACCAGAATGACTGCCACTACAGCAACAAGAATGAGCAGCACAGCAACACCAATAATAATTATAGGAAATACGATGACTGTCCGTGTAATTGCAGGCTCAGTAGCAGTTACTGGAGACTGTGTAGCACTGCATTGAGGAGTTCCAAGCTCCTCAACTGCAATCTCACAGTACGGATCGGCTTTGTACTGCTCTCCATTTATAGTCAGTTCAGGCTCTCGGAGAATCCACTCTTGAACGGCATTTAGTGTTTCATCAGGTGTAATGTTATCAGCTGAAAGGAGATATGCTTCAAAGATGACATCATCTAGGTTATCTCCACACATAAATGAGTCTTCAGTTATAAAGTTAGTTGTGTACTCGCAATCACAGACAATCGAAATTTGTTCAGCTACAAAATTTTTAACATCTTGCAACTTCTCCTCAACTTCAGTTTCCTGCATATATAAAAATTAATATGCACAATAACTATACATTATCAAGATTTTATATTCTCTATGTAAATATAGGGATAATGCATGTTTGTGTTCTTATATGCATGCATGGCTTTGTGTCCAGCTAACACATGTGCATAGCATTATGAAGATCGAGTCCTATACTACTCGAGGGCCCCTCCCTACCTCTTATTTACCATCTCTTAGCTACCTTAAAGTTTGAGCATCCAAGCTCAATAGGAATCTGTAAATGAATCTGAATTGGCTGCTTGGAAGGTACTGGAATAGAAACACATGAAATGATGTATGCAGTTGCATTGTAAATTAAACACTGTAATTTATTAGCAATGATATAAGCACATGATTATGTGTTCATTCGCTTACATTCCACATACTTACATGGTAGTGTCAGTGTCTCACTGAATCCACTCTCGCCTGCACTAGTGCCGACTTGCATAGCAACACAATACTCAATGTTTGGTTGGAGTCCAGTAATGTTTGCCATGGATTGGGCCATTATGTCTTCAGTCATGTGTAACACATTGTCACCATCCTCATGGGTTGGCTGACACTGTCCACCATCTTCCAATGGCTCGTAGGCAATCTGAAGAGTTGTGAGTATCCCCCTGGTTTCATCAGGAGTGAGAGGCACCCATGACACTGTGGCTGTTTGTCCAGTGAGACGATCCACTGAGGAGATTGATGGCACTATTGGAACTGCACAAGGATGATATAAGAGAAATAACAATGATAATTGAACTCAAATCTATAATTATAAAATGTATGGGTGCAATAACAGATACCTCCATGTTGGGTATAAACACTTCTAATGATAGCTGAGTCACTCACACCAGCCACAGTAGCAGCATACACTGACACTACATATGGCAAGAAGGGCTCTAGAGGAAGAATGATCATGTGATTATCACAGGCTATACAATATAGCTGGACAGCAAAACCAATACACTAAATTCAGGTCAAACACAACTGTATAAGCTATGCACCTAGTCCAGTCACGTTCACCACTCTTGGTTCAGAAGGCATCAAGGTTGTGGAATAGTTGAATTCGGACTTCCCATGACTGACCTCAACACTGTAATAGATCAGTATTCCATTTGGAGAGAGAGGCGGGTCCCACTCTATCACAATGGTGGAGTTGGAGAGGACATCAACTGTTGTACCAACCACCATAGAGGGAGCTGAGAGTGAAAGAAAGCTAAAGGTAAATCTTGGATTGTGTATAATTGTGTATATGTAAGAAGATAGATTTACAATACCTGTTTCTGCTGTTGTATCTTCTACTTCTTTTGAGATAGGTCCTTCTCCAGCATTTGTACTAGCTGACATGTTGACACTCACTAAGGTATATGGGCTCAAATCTCCAAACAGATATGATGTTAACATTCCATCTACAGAAAATGGGCCAGCTTCTTCACCATCTATGCTCACATATAGGATGTACTCAATGATGACTCCATTGGGGAGAAGAGGTGGTTCCCATGTTAGAGTCAAGTCATAAGGACTGATGTTGGTTATGTTAATTGAAGTTGGAGGACCCTCAGGAGCTGAGTATATAGGAGAGATAATGCTAGGATTAGATGCATGATGCTTGAACTAACAATTAACTCCTACCTTCTTCCAGACTGGTTCCTTGAGAACAGGTGGTGGGGCTGATTCCATTAGTAGTCTCTGCTGATAAACAACAGTTGTACATGTTATAAGGGAGCAGTGCCATCAGAACAAGTTCCTCTGTTTTTTCACTGGTAGTTGTAGTGAGGGTGTATCCAAGATGCTCATTAGAGTTACATTCAATGGAGTACTGAGTGACATTTCCATCTCTTCCTTCATTGTCCACAGGAGGCTCCCAGATAAGAGTCATGTTACGAGACCCACTTGGAGAGAGAACAACATTAGATGGAGGAGCTGAGAGCAAAGAAGAGGGAAAGATGTACATATTAGTGTATACAGGCTGATCAATGAAAACTTGTTTTTTTGTAATTAAATCTCCAGAGATAAAATACCTAGGCAACTGATAGTGTCATATGTTATTCTGTATCCTTGGTTACAGTCACATGTGTAGGAACCAATAATGTTCATACACAGCTGTTCACAGTCATCCTTATCAGTGCCACATTCATCAATATCTGCATGTGTATACATAAAAAAGAAAATGTGCATGTACAATTGAAGTTAAAAAGCATGCACACTATACGTAGTTACCCAATAATAATTTACTATTAAGCCTGCATGATCTGAATTAACTCCTGCTTCATTTCAGCACAAGGGGGAGCTACTGTAGCTACCATAAACCGAGTATTAAGTGTCAGGTTCCTTAATCATTGATCACTTTGAAAGCTGACAGAGTTGATACCCCAGTACAAACTTCACTGAAGTACATAGAGAGAAGTGTGGTATATATTAGCCTTGGCTCGCCAAGAAAATGTCAACCCAACCCTTACTTAGTGTTTAGCCCGGGTCTTAATTAAATGCTGGTTTCAAATTAATGCAAAGTCAGCACACGTCATAACTTACTAACCCGTCCGGCTTTTAAATGGGGTAATATGGTACATACATACATACATACCATTACATGAGACCATATCTGCAGCGAGTGTGTATCCAGAAGGACAGTCACAGTGATAGGAGCCTGGATCATTGACACACACCTCAAGACAAGTGACATTACCAACAGCACCAGGTTCACATTCATTGATGTCTAAATGGCAATGGAGAAGTGAATAATATTACATACTAGTCTATATTCGTAAATCAGGAAGTGTGGTTTTAAACTTGATATCTTTTGAAAATTATTTCCATGCATGAAAAAACTATAAATTTAATTTTAACAACCCACTCCAAATTATGGTTGTGTGACTAATTTTTCTTAGACTAGTAACATGATGCACCAAGCTTTATATATACCATCACATTGGAACCCATCTGGGTTCAAGTTCCATCCTGCTCCACAGCTACAAGTGTATGAGCCATTCACATTAGTACAGTTCTGATCACAATCATGAAAACCAGCAGCACACTCATCAATATCTGTATGTAAAGTACAAACAAAGAGAAGTATAGATCATAATATGGTAAGATGTTGATAATAACACTAGCAAGGATGAATTTATGAGAAAAAATTGTGGCAAATGACATACTTTAATTGTACTTACCATTACATGAAACCTTATCAAGAGCAATTGTGTATCCAACAGGGCAGTCACAGTGATAGGAACCTGGGTCATTGACACATACCTCAAGACATGTGACATTACCAACAGCACCAGGTTCACATTCATTGATGTCTGATGTGGAATAAAGAATGGTATAAAAATGTGCATGCAGCTTAATTGTCAGAAAATACATAATGATCATGTGTTATAATTTACCATCACATCGTAATCCATCTGGGTTCAAAGTCCATCCTGTTCCACAGCTGCAATTGTATGAGCCAACCACATTGGTACAGTTCTGATCACATTCCTCAACACCAGTAGCACACTCATCAATATCTATAATGCATAACATGACAATTATATAAAATTATGAAAAATTAAAGCTACAAGGTTATGAGTGATGCTTATGATCATAAATTTGGCAAAATGAGTGGTACCTTTACATACAAAACACCATGCAGGCCATGTATGCATTACATACAAGAAGTAGATCCTGGCATTTCACAACCAGAATAGGTGTGTCAATGGTTGTGAGACAAGCATCTTTTCAATGTAGACATCTGGAAGGTCTTGCACTATTAGCTGTACTGCATGTGTGTGTGTGTGTGTGTGTTGTGCCAATATTGTGCAGCTAGTGATATCAATCTATCCCTGTAGCCTACACATATGCACTCACATACCTCTGCAGCTGAAGCCATCATCATTGAGAGCATAACCAGGGGAACAAGCACACCTATGAGAACCAGGTGTGTTGTTGCACATTTGTTCACAGATGTGGCTACCAATAGTACACTCATTGATATCTATAGGAATGAGAAATGTGGCATTGTGAGATGGGCAATAATTATACCATAGATTGGGAAAATTTAACCCTTAAAATTTTTTGCCACATGTGCATTAAGTGGTAAAATTTGAAATGCATGGCGATCTTTATACTGAATCAGTTGAAATGACAAAAATTAAACAAGAGAAAATCTATAGTGTTAAAATTTTCAGATCTATGGTCACCACAGAGATGATGAAGGACATACCATCACATGTGTATCCATCCACATCCAGAACAAAACCTGAGCCACAACTACAAGTGTAGGATCCGGCTGTATTGGTACAATTTTGAGTGCAGTTATCAGTTCCATCAGCACATTCATCAATGTCTAAAATGAAGAATTTATGAAATGTAATCTTCACTTGTATAGGAGTCAGAAAATAAAGTATAAGGTATATAGAACATATCTAACTTAACAAATTAGTCATTTAATTTAACTTACCATTACAGGTTCGTTCATTTGAATTCAGATCAAACCCAGTGTTACAGCTACACACATACGATCCGATGGTATTGTTACAGATTTGCATACATTGATGGGCTCCCTGACATTCATTAATGTCTGAAATAATTGGGAGAGTGTATATGTGAAGGGGATTGACATTGAAATATATATCTACTCATGTTTGCTTCTCACCATCACATTGAAACCTATTGGCATTCAAGGTGTAGCCAGTATCACAGCTGCAAGTGTATGAACCAATAGTGTTGCTACAAGTGTGCTCACACTGTGAAGCTCCTGTACTACACTCATCAATATCTACATGGATATAATTTATATATGGCACAATAATTATTATGCTAGTTACTACAAACTTTAAAAACCACAACAAAAAAACAACAAACAGCCATTATTTCCCAACAGAATCTGAAGTGTACTCACCAAAACAGGTATTTCCATCCCTGTTCAAGTCATATCCAGGTTCACAGTCACAGTGGAAAGAGCCTGGTGTGTTGATACACACTTGCTCACAGTTGTTGGTACTTGAGGAGGCACATTCATTGTTATCTATATACCATTACAATAGAGAAGAAACATCATGCAGGAGTTTGGCATCAACTTTTTCAATCAGCATTCCTATTTTAGTTCCATACCTATACAGTCACGACCATTGCTTCCAAGTGTGTAGCCATCTCCACAGGAGCATGTGTATGATCCAACGGTGTTTTGACAGTTCTGGGCACACTGATGAGTACCAGCTGTACACTCATTGATATCTACAATTGGCCATGTAAATTCAGAGTGTACATCAAAATCCATATAATACAGAGTATATTCAGACAATGACCAATTGTACAGAAAAGTTCATGATTCTAACATATATTCTACATTCATAGAAACTAGCCTCGTTCCCAGGCTCCTCCTTCATGAATATTTCTTCTGGAGGAGCCTGGGAATCACATTTGGTAGGAGCGAGCCATTTTACTAGAGTGTTCTTCACCAAGTCAAAGATGAAAATGGTAAAGATGGCTAATTGCAAAGATTCAGAAGTATGCCTGTGTGCATGAGACCAGGGTTATTGGCGCAATCATACCTTGACAGCTGAAACCATCAGTTGTCAGCTCATATCCAAGGTCACAGTCACAAATGAAGGACCCAACTGTGTTGTTGCATATCATCGTACATTGGGCTGTACCATCAGTACACTCATCATTGTCTGCAAAATGGCCATGCATAATTATAATGAGGAAATTGTTACTATCTACAGACATACAGTTCAAGAAGTAGACAATTACTTGCAACTGTTGCTGACAATCAGCTAACACAAACATGCCCATGCATCAATCCATACATACCTTCACAGGAGCGTCCATCAGTAGACAAGGTGTATCCAGATTCACAGCTACAAGTAAATGCACTGTCAGTGTTTGTACAGATTTGATCACAGTTGTGAGTTCCACTGGTACACTCATCAATGTCTATAGAAACCATAATCATTAAAAATAACCTCATATTATGTTTTTTGTCAGATAATACCATGAGCTATGTCTATACCTGTTTGACAAGCATTTCCTGTCCAACCAGGAGTGCAACTACACACGTCAGGTGATGTACAAGTTCCTCCATTAACACATACCGGGTTGCACAGAGCTGTATACAATAATTACAAAAAGGTATCTAAAAATACTAGAATAAAGAGAGTGCAGAATCTGGTATGTTGTAATAGACATACAGTCAATGTGCATTCAGATCTACAATGATCTTACCGTTGCAGGTTCTTCCATCACTGTTCAAGGCATAGCCTGGGTCACAGTCACAGTGGTGAGAGCCTGGTGTGTTGACACACACTTGCTGACAGTTGTTGGTACTTGAGGAGGCACATTCATTGTCATCTGTTGACAAAATTAATAAAGGGAAAAGTGTACACATGCATATTTACATAATCACACTCTAAACTAAGATATATAGATGTGTGTACAAAGTAAAATTATTTTCTCTATATACCTGTGCAGTTAAGGCCATTTGTTCCAAGTGTATAGCCACTGTCACAGAAGCACTCATATGATCCAACAGTGTTCTGACAGTTATGTTCACATTGATGAGTGCCAGCTGTACACTCATTAATGTCTGTACATGAAGCATAAAATATAATTGTAGCTCAAAAAAACATCTCTACTTAGAAAAACTCACCTTCACAAGTGAAGCCATCAGTTGCCAGTTCAAATCCAGTGCGACAAGAACAAGTGAATGAACCTGGTGTGTTTTGACACATCATAGTACATGTGGCTGTACCATCAGCACATTCATCAATATCTGAAAGAATTGAGTTACATAAGACTTGAAGGTGAAGACACTATGCATAATGTGTTCAGGTTTGTGAATGTCTCTACAAAAAAACTTTACCTGTTTGACAACCACCTCCTGTCCAACCAGCGACACAACTACATGTGTTTGGAGCTGTACAAGTTCCACCATTGACACAGGCCGGGAGGCACACAGCTGTAGAGTCATGCAGTGGGTATGCTTATATACTGTCACAGTGGATAAAGACTATCCAATGAGCTATACAAGTATAATGATAATACCTCTGCATGTAGTTCCATTACTGTTCAAGGTATACCCTGAGTTACAGTCACAGCGGAAAGAGCCTGGTGTGTTGACACATACTTGCTGACAGTTGTTGGTAGTTGAGGAGGCACATTCATCAATATCTAAGAGCAAATAATATGACAAACATGCAGTTAAAGTATAAACAGCTATATACAGTAACTAAATTTAGTAGGTGTGAGTATAACTATACATAAATTGGTGCAGAGCTTAACACAAACATCCATACCTGTACATAAGCGCTCATCAGTGGACAAGGTATATCCAGAGTTGCAGCCACAAATAAATGAGCCATTAGTGTTTGTACAGACATGATGACAGTTGTGAACTCCAGTAGTACACTCATCAATGTCTACATGCCGTACATTAAGGGAGGGAAAATTAAGTGTCACAATTTATTTTTGTCTTTCAAATACTAATAATTTAATCACCTTGACAAGTAAAGCCATCAGTTGATAGTTCAAATCCAGTGCTACAGGAACAAGAGTATGACCCTAGTGTGTTTTGACACATACTTGTACAAGCAGCTGTCCCCTCAGCACATTCATCAACATCTGTAGGGACATGGTATTGAAACATACTAGTTATCTCTTAAATGACCAGGTAATGCATACGTTCTATGATAAGGAATATCTATATTATACCTCTACATGACCGCTCATCAGAAGCCAAGGTATAACCAGAGTTACAGTCACAAATAAATGAACCATTAGTGTTTGTACAGATTTGATCACAATTGTGAGCTCCAGTGGTACACTCATTGACGTCTGTGCAAAATGGAAAAAAAATTACCATCAGACATATATATACGTAATAGTTATATCATGCGCGCCCTCGGGATTCGGTGCAATAAATGCCATACATCCCTCGTGCCCGTGATGTAAGTAATTTACATCCCCAGGCATTTTTACCATGGCTACATTTATGCTCGTTGCTATAGAGCTTTCTAAGAGACTTATCAACAAGGGTTCATGCTTAGTAACAAACCTTTGCCAAAACGAATTTAGTGCATCTTGAATCAGTTGTATAGTATGGCAACTTCGACTTCCGAACTCGTAACTATTTCTCCTTCGTTGCTAGAAAACGTTCGAATACTCTCTGTGCCAGCTCAGTTTAGCTTGGGAATGGTAGAATGAACTAGTAGCTTCTTTAAATCTCTAAAACCACCGCTCTCTCAGTCTGACCTGGCCTGCTCCCTGACAACGAAGCAAGCCTCGATTCAAGCACTCAACCTGGCCCCTCCTCTTTAGTGACCCACCCCTTTGCAGTCATCATCATGCAGTAAAGCAGCTCCGCCCCATGTCAAGCTAAGCCACCAAGAAACTTGAAGAAGAAGAGACGCTTTGAAACGCTGAATGATCAAGAGTTGGAGGCCCTGTCTAAACCATTTGTGCCAAAAAACACTGAAAATCTATTATGAACTGTTCATTTTTAGCCTCTTGTGCAATCATGCCCGAAGCAATTGTGGTTAGTGCAATATGAGTTTGTGGTTAGTGCAATATGAGTTTGCGGTTAGTGCAATATGGAAAATAATTTACTTAGTAACAACATAGAAACGGGATGTAAATATATATATACTATGTACATAATTATAACTTTTAGTTTTTGATAAAGTTACCTGTTTGACAGTCATCTCCTGACCAGTTTGGAGTGCAACTACATGTGTTTGGAGCTGTACAAGTTCCACCATTAGCACAGGCTGGGTTGTCACACACAGCTACATTGTAGAGACAACAGTGTAATGGATTAATGAATGGTCTGACATGAAACATTTCGACTATGATAGCTACACATTATAATGGGCAAAGCTTGGATCAAGAGTTAAGTTTAAAACCAAGCACATCTTATTCAGCCTTGCATCCTAGGTTACAGCCAGGCAGGGATAAGGAAGGTTATTACTAGAAATTTCAAGTCAAGTATAATTTTACTAACCACTACATGTAGCTCCATCACTGTTCAAGGCATACCCTGGGTCACATTCACAGCGGAAAGAGCCTGGTGTGTTGACACACACTTGCTGACAGTTGTTGGTGCTTGAGGAGGCACACTCATTGTTATCTAGATGGAGCAACAGAAAACAAGACAAGCTTAGTATGACATTCACAGTTATTATTATCATTCCACATATACCAATGCATTCACTGCCATTGCTTCCAAGTGTGTAGCTACTGTTACAGGAGCATGTGTATGATCCAACAGTATTTTCACAACTTTGATCACACTGATGAGTACCAGCTGTACATTCATTGACATCTGTATGAACGTAAACCACAAGATTCATTAAAGACATGTAAGCATCTTTTGAAAAGTGACTATATAATATATATTATATACTAATTATAAGCACTGTTTTAATTATTAACCTTGGAATTTTAAGTGTGCATTATGTAAGCTACGCATTGAAATAACAACTGACCACGTAGTACTAGTACTACTACTAGGCGAGTAATAGCAAAACGTGCAATAGTATGTGAAAAGGGGATATACCTAGTAAGAAACAACAAAAAAAAGTCATAAAGTGTATAAAAAAAGGTCCAAAATCTTATTTTTGGTAAGAAAAAACTGCTTATTTATTGATGCAGTTCTTTTAAATTACATGATTAAAATCACCTTCACAAGTGAAACCATCAGTTGCCAGTTCATATCCAGTGAGACAAGAACAAGTGAATGAACCTGGTGTGTTTTGACACATCATAGTACAGGTGGCTGTACCATCAGCACATTCATTATATCTATAGGGATATGGACCACAAACATCTTTTGTATCACATGCACTATCATACGTACGGTAGTACGTATAGTAGGAATGGGCCGACTGTCCCATAGACACAATACAAAATGTTCACGCTTAAAATTTTTCAGAGAAATATAGCTAAGCCTTCAAACATGCTTAGAGGCCTCCCTTAGATAGTTTTCTAACTATACGGATCAACAAAACTCACAAAAGCTTCCTTGAGCACCCTCAAGAGAGCGCTGGCGGGAAGCCAGAACAATGCAATTTTGTTTTCTCCTTTGTGACTTACTTGAACGCGATTTCCAGAGAAATGAAAGACATTGAGCCAACTTTAACCGTACAAGGTAACTTGAATTCATCCAAAGTACGTTCTTTGATACTCGTCTGCTGCCCAAAAGTAATCAAACAAAATCTAGGCAGCTTTGAAACTCTCAGGTACAAATTACTGTACTGTTATGTAGCCATTTTATGTAGGTAAAGGTCGTCAACAGACCACGTAGTTTGCATTAGTGCGCATGCGCATTCAATAGTTCTGCAAGCACTTGCTTTTTTGTAGAGACTTGTAATGGTCCTGCTAGGGCCTACTCAAGTTAGGGCAATACAATATATGAATATCATTAAATGACGCAAAACCATTGCCATGACGTTATATGTTTGTAGTTGCAAGCTAGCCAAGCGCGTAGACTGTAGAGCGCAGACTGCAGGCTTCCTCCAGAATCCTCCTTTGACCTTTCATGCTTTCACTCAAGGAAAAATTTTAGGAGACGACTCTGACTGCTCATTGAGCTGCTCATCTTCATGAATAAGCTGCATGAGACTGATGATGTCTGTACCAGACGTGGATCACTCCGCACTGACTCAGAACCAGACTGATGATTAGCCTGGTAAGTATTGCAACTTGACTCAGTAGTTCAGAGTCACTCACATACACAACAATGATTGTTTAACTAAGCCTAAGACTGATATAAACTGTCAGCCACATTATGTCACATGCATACAGAGTCATTGAGTTGGCTGTAGATACATGTCAGGCTTATAGTATGTGTGTCAACAGTCTCAAGAGGTGGTCAACAGTCATACCGGTACCATACTATGGTATGTACTATACTAATATTGGTAATCTGGACCAAAATTTAATTGTCCAATTTTTAGGCCTTGACTCTTGATCACACAATTTTGGAAGGCTTGATTGTAAAGAATTTGACCCGTGAAATCAGCTATAACATGCTATAGCTGTAGCTAGTGCCCATTTACTGTTGATCCTGGTTGTGGGTGTTAATACAGCAGTATCGTGACCACCACTTGTGTCTGTATCAGTTACCATGCTGAACTCTATATAGTGTCCAAGTCACCATAACAATACGTATTTAATTTTATTCATTTATTGTGGACAGACAATGTTTGCTACGTACCTGCACATGTACATGGACTGAGCCTACAACTACTGATGGTTCTCGATCAGATGACATTACTGTCCTCAACTCCATGAACGGTATGATAGCCAAGAACACCCTGTTTGAGATCTTTAATTGTAATCTGAGGCAGTTCTAGGATCATCCATCATAAGGGATACGGTATTACCATTGCAAGGCCTGGAGACTCCAACAGCTCTGGTATCAAGCTTTGGCATTTGGTCAACAAACAACTTGAAAGCTCTTAAGGTAAGTTTATTCTAGCCTTTCTTTCACACCTGAACTCCATGGACTGATTGTTGTAGTCTAGTTCTAGACCCCACCTCTCTCTGTCAGCAGAAAAAGGGAGTCTAGAAAAACTGGCACATGCACATTTTGTGTTCCTGCTCAAAAATGGCTAGACTGCGACCAACTAGATTGCTAGCTTGTTCAGTGTTACATGACACAACCTCAAATATTTTTCACACAAGTATTGTGTGNAATGGAGAGCAGTACAGAGCTGATCCTTACTGTCAGATCTCGGTTGAAGAGCTTGGAACACCTCAGTGTAATGCCACATCTCCAACAGTGGCAACCGTTCCTCCTTCTCCACCCATTTCCAGGGAGGTTATCATACTGGCGAGTGTCTGTGGTGGAGTGGTACTCATCTTTGTAATCTTGGCCCTGTTTATCATCTGTTGTTGCTGTTTCCGAAGTAGAAGAAAGACTGAGTACAAGAAGCAACCAAAGGAGTGAGTCCACAGCAACAACCAAATACACCCAACATGTGTGGATGTGTGTGACAGTAGCCTTAATTGATCCCAAGGCTTTCACACATGCACACACATACACACACACATACACGCACGCACGTACGTACACATGCACACACACACACACACNCACACACACACACACACACACACACACACACACACACACACACACACACACACACACACACACACACACACACACACACACACACACACAGCAGCATAATAGTGGAAGGTTATATGCAATCTTAGCTTGATGATGCAGATCAATGCATTAATTGTTGCTATTTACACTCTAACCATACAGGTCAGACAATGAAAACCTAATTGCCAGGAATCTACCCGCGTTGACTGATGCACGAGACTTTGGTACTTATGCACGACCAAAACGGATCGTCAATGACTATCAGCCAGACTACGAGCCCACTGATACTACTGTATATGATCTGACTGATGATGACAAAGTACCCCTTACCAATGCTATGTACGATCTGAGAGGCTTTGAGAATCCCGTCTTTGGAACTGAGGGAGACGTACAGAGGACCAAGGCAGACTACATGAAATCACTGGCCGATAAAGGTGAAAGCTCCGATGAAGACTATGCTACTATACCAGATGAATTCTAGATTAAAAGTTGTGTTGTGTTTTATTTAGCTAAAAAAATAAATGCATTGTTTTAGCTTGTATGATATTGTTGTAACCATGTACATTGGTGTACACAATAGTCATAGTGGTTCTTTCTCATTTATTAATATTTATTATTATTATGGTGAAACACTTTATCAAAAATATTTTAGTTATGTAGTGTATGTACAATGGACAAAATAATGTCATGAAAGTCAACTCAGAACGTACGGTGCACTGAGGTTACTTACTATTGGACTGTCCAGTATTGTCTATGAGGAAAGAGTCTGTCAACCAGACTAAGTCGGCTTTGTTGTACGAATGGATACTGCATACGTGATAAAAGTGAACAATAGTAATATCTTGTAGTCATTGTCAAACATTCATGTCTTTGCATGAGCAAACACTTACCAACTTTCTCCTTCTTCTTTTTCTAAGTCTTGTGTGTCTTGTAGATTGAACATTGGCTTGAGAAGACATGCTGTCAGTCACTGATAAAGTTGAAGGAGTTCTGTCAACTATTGCTTCACTTAAATCTTGTTTAGTTTGTGAGGTCATCCTTTTGATTGAATTCTCTTTTGCTTTGAGCATAATGATTTCCTGTACTGTTAAACTTGGTCCATCCTCAAAGCCCAGTTCTAACTGAACAGATTCAGGGAAAGCAGAAATAATTTCATGTTTTACAAGTTCTGTAATTGTTGGCAACTCTGTCAACAGACTTGGAGGTTTAGAGTCTGTGATCAAAGAAGCGGTTCCTTTGTGCGACATGCTATCAGCGCTCTCACTAGCTCCACTTAGTGTACTGTCATTGTTCTCCTTTTCACTGGAGACTTGTTTGGATTTTTTCCTTTTCCTTCTTCGTTTTCGTTTTGGATCACCAGTGAGGTCATCGATAGTGAATGTTGGTGGCCTGGTTTTGCTTCCACTGACTATAATTGATTTGCTGCACTCTTCATCAGATCCAGAGTCATCCTCTGCGAGAGTGGCTCTTTGAGACAACATAGTCTTGTTTGAGGCAGTAGCATGGCCTGTGTGCATTTTTTATGCATGATATTAAAGAATGAATAAAATAAAATTTATATATAAGGGTATAACTTAAAGGCTGACACGTACGAAATTGATAATGTTAATTATGATTAGTCTGTGAGGGAAAGAGGAAAAAAAAAACAGGTCCTGCCGAGATTTGAACTCGGATCTTGAGATTCAGAGTCTCAGGTGCTAACCGTTACACCACAGGACCACCACAGCACCACTTTAAAGTTGAAAGTATTTTTAAACACAAGGCAAGACCACACAACTAAGAAGATTAATGTATACTACCAGAGGAGGTATGACACAAGTGTGCCTTTGCTAAGCTGGCAAGCAGGTGCACTGATCGATTCTCATTGTGAAGTATTGCAGTCACATGATTGGAATGTAATAATTATTAATGAACTTGCCAGCTCAGCAAAGGCACACTTGTGTCATACCTCCTCTGATATACTACAGTAGTTAGATAATACTAATAATTGTACCTCTCTGCTTATCTGATCTTTGTCTTTTGTTTCCAGCTGATAGTTTTCGTTGTATCCTCTGTTCAATTGACACCTTCTCACGAGATATACCAGCAGTCTCAGCTCCAAGGCCAAGTCTATTGAAACCGGCAACCATGAACATAATGCAAACGACTAGTCAAATTCAATTGGGCTCATTATGAGCATAATAATTGTTAATCCAAACTATGTGCACAATATTATACAAAACCTAAGACTAGCTATTTATGATCAGGTATCTTACCTATCAGGACGAGGTGTGATCTGGGTGAATGCTTTAGCTGGGTTCTGTTTAGGAGTGGTGGGAAGCCAGCTTCTTACTACAGACTCTGCATCCTGAGAGATCTCCATCCACACAGCAAGATAAGAAACTGAGGGAGAAACACAGTGAGTGGATCATGAGTTTGTCAGTGTATTGGTACAGCTACTAGATGCTAGATGACTCTAAGTATTGGTATAATTGTTAGAGCACTAGTGGTTACACACAACAGCACAGTCCTCACCTGGTTTATGTCTCGGCTGGCTGTAGCTAGAGAAACAGTGAAACAGGAGAAACACACACCTGCAGGTCACAGTCACTGCTGGATATGGTAAAGATCGCCTATTGTCTAAGCTGCACTGTACTGAACCATGTGACAGCCCATAGATAATAGAGGACAGCCAAATTCAAGTCTGGACATGGAGGCAGAGAATGGAGCTTCTGAGACTGCAGCTGCTGTAGGATGTCCTTCTGAAAGTGTATGTATATAGGGATGTAGGTTTAGAAATGAGACTAATCTTGGAATTTCACTTTTGGTCTAGTCCTTGGCAGGTAGAGCTGATGTGTGTCAAGGATGTCCTGGCAGAGAGTTATGTTTGAAACAAAGTAAGCAAGTCTAGATCCAGGCTTACAAAAATCTGTTTCAACTTGTGTTACGTTCAGGTGGTTCTGACCCTGACCAGAAATTCATTGATGTGAGAATGAGAGCAATAAAGAGAAAGATTATCATTCTCTCTGGAAAAGGAGGTACTGTGCACATTATTATTACTGCCAAGATATATCATAAACTCCAAAGAGGAGTGTGTCCTATAAATACTGCAATAATTATTGGTGACTGTTGTTACTGTGTTCTAGGTGTTGGTAAATCAACAACTGCAGCCAGCCTAAGTATGGCACTTGCATCTTTACAAACAAAGGTAAGTTTTTATGTATGAATCTTGATACAGTTGTACACTATAATCCTAGTCATTGGAAGCTTCTTTTAGCGGGTGGTTGTACGTATGAGGTACACTCACACCTGCAGAATTGCCTCTTGTTTAGGTTGGTATTGTGGACTTGGACATCTGTGGACCCAGTCTGCCAAAGCTGATGGCAGTAGACGGGAGAGAGGTGATCAACTCCCAGTATGGATGGATGCCACTAAAGTGAGTGAGATGAATGATAGGTAAAGGTCGTTAAGACAAAAACCCACAATAGCTGCTTTGTCAGTCTCAGCATAATACCGTATAGCCGGAAATATTGACGGGGATTTTAATTTGACGGTTTGATGGTCAAAGTCCAAATCGTCAAATTTAAATCCGCCAATATTTTAGGCGCCGTATATGAATGTATTGTTCGCACGCGCAAATCGTCAAATTTAAATTCGTCAATATTTTTATTTTACGTTCTGCGGAGCAAACCGTCAAATTTTTTTTTGACCGTCAATATTTCCGGCTATACGGTATACTGTAAATGAAAGTGTCAGTGTAATGTCAGTAGTGGGTGAGCCTGAGACTGGGAGGGTGAGGGAGAGACTAGAGACACTAAAGAGATAGATCCAACCTTGCAAGTGTTCCTGGGCTAGCATTGTTCCCAGGCTCCTCTTCTCTTTTTGCTTCATTTCTAGAGAGGGAGCCTTGGAACGAGGCTATTCCTGGGCCCACTCCTTGCACTCATGAAAATTTAAAACCTACAAGGCGATATCTAGATTGATGTGAAGTAAAAGTGATCCGATGTCTATTTCAGGAGTCCACATCACGAGGTCAAGGTCATGTCAGTTGGATCTCTGTTGGAAGAGGTGGACACTGCAGTGGTGTGGAGAGGCCCCAGGAAGACAGCTCTCATCAAGAGATTTGTCAAAGACACCTTCTGGGGAAGACTGGATTATCTCATCTTTGATATCCTTTTTTTGTTTTGTGTTTTGTCCCTGTACTAAGTTGCAGCAACAGATAGAGAAATATTCCAAGCTGTTGATTTGCATCTATAGAGGTTTTTTTTCCCCTCTCAGATTTTGAAATCAGAATGGATTATATGCTTCTTATTCTTAGTTAGGTGATTTTGAATTGAGTGTGAATCACTAACACTGCATTCTGACTCTCTAGCCTTTTTTCCCAGTTTCATACATCCTTTGTAAATATTTCAAGAGCAGCCTGCATGGGAATGAGACTGCAGGCATATTGTTATACTCTATCTCCTTAACTTTCCATCACACACACTCCTCCTGGTACTTCTGACGAGCACCTCACTGTTGTCAAGACACTGATGAATGCCCAGCCAGAGGGAGCTATCATTGTCACCACTCCTCAAGAGGTGGCTCTCTCAACCATAAGAAAAGAGATAAACTTTTGTCGCAAGATGAAATTGAACATCATTGGTTTGGTGGAGAATATGAGGGGATTTGTTTGTCCTTGCTGCCAGGTTAGCAGCTAGGTCCTCCTTCTTTATCATTGATACTTTAGTATTGAGTGGTACCTTTGTTCTTTAGGAGCAGTGGGCACTGTTTTCTGAAGGAGGCACAGATAAATTGGCAAAAGAATACAATGTTCCCATTCTTGGAACCATTCCTGTAGATCCTGTAAGTCAATTCAGAATGCTGTAGAATTTATATTTATGCATGCTCACATGGTAACCTAGCCTTGTAAACCAGGCCTTAACTCATATGATTGACCCTTGTTTGCGATATATACCATACTGTAGCTGTCCCTGCATGAACATCTTTGGGACTGTCTTGGCCTGCACATTAACTGATTTTGGAATGTTGTACTCCTTTAGAATCTTGTAGAAAGTTGTGAGAAGGGAAGAAGCATATTTGAAGATCATCCAAACTCACCTGCAGCTGTTTCACTCCTTGAAATAGCAAGAAAACTCCATCAAAGTGTCAATTGAGTCATAATCAGCATATTCATATTGTATGTATATTCTTTGTCTCAGCTAGTGTCTGCACGTATCTGATAAAATGACATTCCAGGTTGAGCAATAATCATAGTTTTGTGCTTTGGGCATCCATACTCAAGTCGTTTCATAGGACTCGTTTCCTGTATGCAAGAATTCCTAATTAACGCCTCTCGACTTGAGACTAGACCACAAAAAAAGGTGGGGCTCATTAGCTGCTTGCCGATAGCTATAGCGTGTGCGTATATACGTGTCACGATGAAGTCTCTCAGCTGTAGTGGATACATAGTGGCTACTCTGGTGTTGCTAGCAATGGTGAGACTGGGGAGATTACAGTCTGGCTGCCCAATGATACAAACGAGTGATCTTGGAGGAGTCGGAGCTCCAAGGACTGGCGGTCTAATCTCAGATGCTATTAATTCACAGAGTCAACAAACAACCCCCAGAACACTGCAAGTGTTGAACACATCGTTTGTTTGTATCGCCCAAGGGTCTCTTCGAAACACATTTCGTATGGTGTCCGTGTTAGTCCGTTATCAACGCACTGATCAGACTACAGAACGTACACAACAGTTTCAATTCTTGTGCGATGGTGGACGGTGGGGAGCGAACATTTTCGGCTCTACACAATTCGTGTTTACAGATCCTCCATCTGCCACATTCAGTACTCCCTTGAGACAAGACTGTGACCTTTGTGTTGATCCAAACCAATTTGGATTGACCGCAAATCCTCAACACTGCAGCCGTAAGTCTTGGTCATGGTCACGGTGTTTGCATCTTCCATTATAGACCATTGAATGTGCATGTCTATTTTGTGCACAGTGTTTTTTTCATACACAATTTTAAGTGTAGTCCTGTTGGTTTATACATAAAAAGCCACTGTTATTTACTAAATAAATTTATTCTGTTAATAAAAATAATAATAATTATATTACTATCTATTCAGCTTGTAATTCTGCCTGCAACCAAGGTCTGCAAAGATGTACAGGATCATCAAACACTGATTGCTGCAATTACTTTGACCTAATGGATCGTTGTGCCTCATCATGTCCCACTAACACAGTCGCTAACAGTACAACGTTTGTGTGCGAGTGTATCCCAGGATATTCAGGAACTGACTGTATGACTGACATTAACGAGTGTCTCTCTGGTAGCAACCCTTGTCAAAATGGAGCCACTTGCAACAACTTTGATGGAGGATTCAATTGTTCTTGTTCGTCAGGTTTCACTGGAGACTTATGTGAAGAAGACATAAACGAATGTGATCCAACCAACCCATGTCAGAATGGAGGCACTTGTAACAACTTTGCGGGAGGTTTCAACTGCACTTGTTCACCAAACTTTACAGGAACATCATGTGAAGAAGACGTTAATGAGTGTATTCTCAACAGCCCCTGTCAGAATGGAGCCACCTGTACCAACACTTTTGGTGGATTCAGCTGCTCTTGTCCAATAGGCTTTACGGGAAATTTATGTGAAGACGACGTTGATGAATGTGCTCTGAATAGTCCTTGTAACAATGGCGGAACTTGTACAAACTTTGATGGGGGGTTTAGCTGCTCTTGTCAGTCAGGCTACACTGGTACTGTGTGCAATGATGACATTGACGAGTGTGTTCCAACTAATCCATGTGGGAATGGTGGCACCTGTACTAACTTTGCTGGAGGATTCAACTGTTCTTGTCTGTCAAGCTTCACTGGAGACTTGTGTGAAGATGACATAAACGAATGTACTCCAAATAACCCATGTCAGAATGGAGGCACTTGTAACAACTTTGCAAGAGGCTTCAACTGCAGCTGTTCTTCTGGTTTCACAGGAACATTATGTGTGGATGACATTGATGAGTGCATTCCGACCACCCCGTGTCAAAATGGAGGTACCTGTACTAACTCTGTCGGAGGATTCAGCTGTTCTTGTCCTTCAGGCTACACAGGAAGCTTATGTGAAGATGACATAAATGAGTGCATGCAACCAGTCGACCCTTGTGAAAATGGTGGAACCTGTACTAACTTTGACGGTGGATTCACCTGTTCCTGTTCATCGGGTTACACTGGAACTCTGTGTATGGACGATATCGATGAGTGTCTTGCAACGAATCCCTGCTCAAATGGAGGCACTTGTCAGAATCTTATAGGAGAATTTACCTGTTCTTGTCCACCAAGCTACACTGGAGACTTATGTGAAGATGACATAAATGAATGTGATCCAATCAACCCGTGTCAGAATGGAGGTACTTGCAACAACTTTGCAGGAGGTTTCAACTGCACCTGTTTGCCAAACTTTACAGGAACATTATGTGAGGATGATGTTAATGAGTGTATTCTCAACACCCCCTGTCAGAATGGAGGTACCTGTACCAACACTTTTGGAGGATTCAGCTGTTCTTGCCCATCAGGATTCACAGGAACTCTTTGTGACCTTGATGTAAACGAATGTGTTCCTACAAACCCTTGCAAGAATGGAGGCACTTGTAGCAACAATGCCGGAGGTGGAGGATTTACATGCTTCTGTCCACAAGGCTACACGGGAACATTGTGTGATGCTGACATAAATGAGTGCATTGTCAGCACAAATCCTTGTCAGAATGGAGCAACCTGTATCAATGTTGATGGTGGATTCACTTGTAAATGTATTTCAGGTTTCACAGGATCACTATGTGAAACTGATATCAACGAATGTCTCTTAAACAATCCCTGTATTAATGGAGGAACGTGTAATAATCTTGATGGAGGATTTAGCTGTTCATGTGATCCAGGCTACACAGGCGACTTGTGTGACAATGACGTAAATGAATGCACTGGACCATCCAATCCCTGCCAAAATGGTGGCACCTGTACTAACTCTTTTGGAGGATTCAATTGTTCTTGTCCATTAGGTTACACAGGAATGCTGTGTGAAGATGACATAAATGAATGTCTCCTGAACAATCCGTGTCAGAATGGAGGCACTTGTAATAACTTCGATGGAGGATTCGGCTGCTCTTGCCTTCCAGGATTCACTGGTTCTTTGTGTCTTGGAGATGTGGATGAATGTATAACAAGCAACCCTTGTCGGAATGGTGGCACCTGTTCTAATTCTAATGGAGGATTCAGCTGTTCTTGTCCCGTTGGTTTCACAGGAACATTGTGTGATGGAGACGTGNAATTTTAAGTGTAGTCCTGTTGGTTTATACATAAAGAGCCACTGTTATTTACTGTATATATTAAATAAATTTATTCTGTTAATAAAAATAATAATAATTATATTACTATCTATTCAGCTTGTAATTCTGCCTGCAACCAAGGTCTGCAAAGATGTACAGGATCGTCGAACACTGATTGCTGCAATTACTTTGACCTAATGGATCGTTGTGTCTCAACATGTCCCACTAACACAGTCGCTAACAGTACAACGTTTGTGTGTGAGTGTATTCCAGGATATTCAGGAACTGACTGTATGACTGACATTAATGAGTGCCTCTCTGGTAGCAACCCTTGTCAAAATGGTGCCACTTGCAATAACTTTGACGGAGGATTCAATTGTTCTTGTTCATCAGGTTTCACTGGAGAATTGTGTGAAGAAGACATTAATGAATGTGATCCAACCAACCCATGTCAGAATGGGGGCACTTGTAACAACTTTGCGGGAGGTTTCAACTGCACTTGTTCACCAAACTTTACAGGAACGTCGTGTGAAGAAGACGTTAATGAGTGTATTCTCAACAGCCCCTGTCAGAATGGAGCCACCTGTACCAACACTTTTGGTGGATTCAGCTGCTCTTGTCCAATAGGCTTCACGGGAAATTTATGTGAAGACGACATTGATGAATGTGTTCTGAACAGTCCTTGTAACAATGGTGGAACTTGTACAAATTTTGATGGAGGATTTAGCTGCTCTTGTCAGTCAGGCTACACTGGTACTGTGTGCAATGATGACATTGATGAGTGTGTTCCAACTAACCCATGTGGGAATGGCGGCACCTGTACTAACTTTGCTGGAGGATTCAACTGTTCTTGTCTGTCAGGCTTCACTGGAGACTTGTGTGAAGATGACATAAACGAATGTACTCCAAATAACCCATGTCAGAATGGAGGCACTTGTAACAACTTTGCAGGAGGCTTCAACTGCAGCTGTTCTTCTGGTTTCACAGGAACATTATGTATTGATGACATTGATGAGTGTATTCCGACCAACCCATGTCAAAATGGAGGTACCCGTACTAACTCTGTCGGAGGATTCAGCTGTTCTTGTCCTTCAGGCTACACAGGAAGCTTATGTGAAGATGACATAAATGAGTGCATGCAACCAGTCGACCCTTGTGAAAATGGTGGAACTTGTACTAACTTTGACGGTGGATTCACCTGTTCCTGTTCATCTGGTTACACTGGAACTCTGTGTATGGACGATATCGACGAGTGTCTTGCAACAAATCCCTGCTCAAATGGAGGAACTTGTCAGAATCTTATAGGAGAATTCACCTGTTCTTGTCCACCAAGCTACACTGGAGACTTATGTGAAGACGACATAAATGAATGTGATCCAATCAACCCGTGTCAGAATGGGGGCACTTGTAACAACTTTGCAGGAGGTTTCAACTGCACCTGTTTGCCAAACTTTACAGGAACATTATGTGAGGATGATGTTAACGAATGTATTCTCAACGCCCCCTGTCAGAATGGAGGAACCTGTACCAACACTTTTGGAGGATTCAGCTGCTCTTGTCCATCAGGATTCACAGGAACTCTTTGTGACCTTGATGTAAACGAATGTGTTCCTACAAACCCTTGCAAGAATGGAGGCACTTGTAGCAACAATGCTGGAGGTGGAGGATTTACATGCTTTTGTCCACAAGGCTACACGGGAACATTGTGTGATGCTGACATAAATGAGTGCATTGTCAGCACAAATCCTTGTCAGAATGGAGCAACCTGTATCAATGTTGATGGTGGATTCACGTGTAAATGTATTTCAGGTTTCACAGGATCTCTATGTGAAACTGATATCAACGAATGTCTCTTAAACAATCCCTGTATGAACGGAGGAACGTGTAATAATCTTGATGGAGGATTTAGCTGTTCATGTGATCCAGGCTACACAGGCGACTTGTGTGACAATGACATAAATGAATGCACTGGACCATCCAATCCCTGCCAAAATGGCGGCACCTGTACTAACTCTTTTGGAGGATTCAATTGTTCTTGTCCATCAGGTTTCACAGGAATGCTGTGTGAAGATGACGTAAACGAATGTCTCCTGAACAATCCGTGTCAGAATGGAGGCACTTGTAATAACTTCGATGGAGGATTCAGCTGCTCTTGCCTTCCAGGATTCACTGGTTCTTTGTGTCTTGGAGATGTGGATGAATGTGTAACAAACAACCCTTGTCGGAATGGCGGCACCTGTTCTAATTCTAATGGAGGATTCAGCTGTTCTTGTCCCGTTGGTTTCACAGGAACATTGTGTGATGGAGACGTGAATGAGTGTACTCCCCTCAATCCCTGCCAGAATGGCGGCACTTGTACTAACTCTGTTGGAGGATTCAGCTGTTCTTGTCCATCAGGCTACACAGGAATGCTGTGTGAAGATGACATAAATGAGTGTATTGTTAACAATCCCTGCCAAAATGGCGGAACCTGCAGTAATGTTATTGGAGGATTCAACTGCTTTTGTCCTGTTGGTTTCACAGGAACATTATGTGATGCAGATGTGAATGAATGTACTCGTATCAACCCCTGCCAGAATGGTGGCACATGTACTAACTCCTTTGGAGGATTCAGCTGTTCTTGTCCACCAGGCTACACAGGAATGAGGTGCGAAGATGACACCAACGAATGTATCCTAAACAGCCCCTGTCTGAATGGTGGTACCTGTTTTAACTCTAATGGAGGATTCAGCTGTTCTTGTCCATCAGGCTATACAGGAACACTCTGTGGGGAAGATATAGACGAATGTACCCTCCAAACAAATCTCTGCATTAATGGTGGTACCTGTAATAACTTTGTTGGAGGATTTGACTGCAATTGTTTGCCAAGTTTCACTGGAGCATTCTGTGAAGATGACGTAAATGAGTGTATTCCCACCAATCCCTGTTCAAATGGAGGCTCCTGTGCTAACTTTTATGGAACATTCAGATGCTCGTGTCCATCAGGCTTTACAGGGGACATGTGCGAAGAGGACATTAACGAATGTACTCCTACAAACCCCTGTCAAAATGGAGGCACTTGTAACAACTATAACGGAGGATTCAGATGCACATGCTTGCCCAGTGTTACAGGACCATTGTGTGACGCCAACATAGACTTATGCACATCCAACAACAATCCTTGCATGAACGGTGGGACATGTGCAAGCATCCTGGGAAGCTATTCATGTAGCTGCACACCTGGATACACTGGTATGAACTGTGAGGACGATATCAATGAGTGCGAAGAACTTACTGAAGAGCTGTGTCTGAATGGCGGCACATGTAGAAACTCTCCTGGCAGTTATATGTGTGAATGTGGAATGAATCGAGAAGGGCCGGACTGTGGAGAGTGTACTATCGATGGGTGCTTTAAATGCAGTACAAGTGGATCAGATACCATGTGTGAGCAGTGTGATCGTGGATACTTTGTAACTGAGGACGGCATATGTGGTAAGCCTCGTACACCACACCTATGACTGTAAGCATACAGTGCTGCTTATAGACACCTTTGTTCTATGAAATATAGTATTATATCTATGTAATAGTTATTAGCTATACTCATACATGAGAATAATATAGACTCCTTGAGCCTCACTGCATGCCTCTAGACTGTTTACTAGGAGGTGTTTGTTATTCTGTGGACACATATGTGAGCCAAAGAGGTTATTGTAATTCATTGAAGGGAAACAAAGGTTGATTTAATTCATGACGGCATGGTATGTTTGCCATGAGACTGTTTACAATGAGTCTAACTATGTATATGATGACAATATTCATTTAACACCTGTAAAATAATATTTGCAGTAAAATTCATGATACTGCACGTACACCTTTACAGTTCAATGCAGTGTAGAGAATTGCTTGGCGTGTACTGATAAGGTGTGTGCTGCTTGTTCTGATGGCTACAGCCTGGATGTAGCAAAGAATGAGTGTGTGGTAGGAGGTGAAGGAGACGGTGGAGGTGGACTTAGTGACATTGTGATAATAGGTATACATTAAGTTATGTAACTATAATATACTTGCTCCTGTACAGTATACTCAGTATTCACTACATGTGCCAAATATAACTTGACAATGTGATGGCCGGATAAAAGTTAAATTTGTTATCGATAAATCTGCACTGGAAAATGCTTATATTATGCATGTGCACATGGCTATATCATGAATATATACCTACACCTCTCGAGTCACTATATACAATGTCATGCAGGTATCATTGTGGCTGCCATCCTGGCTTTAATTTTGCTCCTTGCACTTGTGGTATTCATCATAAATGGTATCGTCAAGGCACTACGGAGAAACAAGAAGCCTCCCAAACCCAAACCAATTGATAGGATACCATTATACACGTAAGAAATATGCAAGCTGAACTATAGGCAATTAAAGCATCTACATTAGATAGCTACATACTCAATTATTGCAAGTAATGGCCAGTGTGCATGCATGCAATGATTTTGTGTGTTGTTTTACTTACAATTTTAAACAAACAATTACATGATCTATTGTACACATCTTCTTACAGTAAAGACATACAACATCACCAGAAGAGTGTCAACCCAATGTTCTTAAAGAACAGAAACGTAGAAGAGGGTGCAGCAGTGATTGTAGAAGCTGAGGTCACTCAGAGAGAAGCAATCATCGACTTTGGCCCCGGAAGCTCCGAGTTGTCAGAAATTGAAGAGGAGATATTTGAAGAGGAAATTGAAGAGCTACAGGAAGTTGAGGAACTTGAAGAGGATGAATTGTTGAGTGCGGCAATAAACAGTGATGAAGATGAAGATGAAGAAACTCCAGAAAGATCCTATATTTAGTCTAGGATACAATAGCCACTGGCAGTGGTTGTTTTTTTGTTTTTTTTAACAATGTATATAGATATACATGATAATGATTATGTGCTTTTAAACCTGGGGGTAAACATTTTAGTTTTTCTATGACAATTTAGCTAGTTGTGCATAAACACAATAATTATTATTATGCTGCACTGACACACAAAAGACATTTTGTTGATATTAAAAAGAAAATTGATACGATCAGTTAAGAATCGACTTAGCAACCTCAATGTGTAGATACCTCACTTTGAACTGTGCGGCATGTAATTTCCAAATAAAGAACACCTTCATGATCTGCTCACCAGTAAAACCTCACCATGTGACAACAAAAAATCTATAAGCAATGCATCACACAGTTTGAAGAAGACTCTTGAAAATTGAGGAGAATCAGGTGAACTACTGCAACATGCAGCTCCTATAGTTTGAAGATAATGATAGCTAGCTAAGCACTAGCTATACCAAATGACCGGCTTTGATTCAAATAAAGATAATCTTCCATATTTAGCCCGGCTCGGACATAAACTAGGGGTGTCGTTCCAAGAGGCAATTCAAATGTCCACCACTGGCATGCAGGTTGAACAGCATCTTTTGAGATATTTTGCAGGCAAGAGTGCCAAGCTTAATGCAACAAAATCAAGACTCTTTGAGAGAGCAAACTTGAAACATCTTTGGCATTGCCATACATAAAATTATATTCACCTCATTAATTATTTGAAACAGGATCACACAAAATACACATTCTATCAAAATTAATCTGCTACGAAATGTATCCAGCTGATGAGACATTGTCTTTGAGTACCAGATCGAGCTAACAAGTTTGTTGGTGGATTTGTTCTTTAGAGTGGACAGCAATCTATGCAATGCAAAGATGTGTATACATACTCGAGGTAGAAACATGGGTACACCTTTACTTTAAGATAGACTTACCAAGTATGTTTGTGAATGCTATGGACTCGCTATAGCCGGATTGCCTTGATTGCTCACTTCTTCAGATAGAACAGAGATAATCATTCGAATGGCAACAATAGAACCACTGAAGAACAGCAAGTCTCGGCCAATACCTCTGAAATATATTATAAAATAGAAAACAAGTGTACACCTTAAATAGTGAATGAACCAGACCATTTCTGAAGAATTTCATTTTAGAACATCAAAAGTTGTTTATTAATTAATATTTAGGTGTCATTTGAGGATCGAGCAGCCCCACCCTATATAGTGCAATGCTATCTTGAAAATCAAACCTTGTGCTCATCGAAATTCCAGCATGAGAGATAACAATAGATTTTTGGGGGGGGGGAGGGGTTACTGAGACTTGTAGCAAGACTAGTATTGATTTCCCGTAACAACAGTCCAACAAATGTTGGTCAATGGGAGTTGTTGAGCACACTGGGAACTGAATCAAGAGGTCAATAATTTGAGTGAGGGGGTAATGGTTGGCAGAAAAATTAAATCACTTAAGTTAGCACTAACCTAGTAAATTCAGTCTGGTAGAGCAATTTCACTATTCCCCACAGTTTTCCTATTCTTCCAATCTTCTTTGGCTCAACACTAGGAGGCGCTGTAGGCGCTGTTTTTGTCCCTGTGCTTCCAGTTGAGGCCATGCTGTACTGTGACCCTAAAAACACGTGGCTACCGTAAATTTCATTCTTGAATTAAACGAAAGAAATATCGAAAAAGTATTTCAGAGGCGGGCTTGACTAGTAGACCTTGAGAGAGAGTGACCAGTGGGGAACAGAAGTATGACTGCCAAGGACAATACAAGTAAGTTCTATAATCAGCCTGTAGATTTCCTTCGTTTTTGGTGCCTCTCTTAGGAAAATTTCAAACTGTGGTTAACTGGGCTTTTGTTTTCTGCACTCCGAACGTTTTATCAGATGCAGGCTACCTCAAATACATGAGTCTGTTGACTCTAACCATCCAGAACACTCTCCTCATCATTACAATGAGGTACTCCCGTGTCCAAGAGGGGCCCATGTACATCACAACCACAGCTGTAGTGTTTTCTGAGGCCACAAAAATGGTGATTTGCCTCTGCGTCATTTTTTATCAAGAAGGAGCAACGTTCAAGAACTTCACGTCACATCTTCACGAAGCTATTATCATGAATTGGAAGGATACTCTTAAGATGTCGGTGCCAGCCATTGTGTACATGATACAGAACAACTTGCAATATGTGGCCGTGTCTAACTTGGAAGCAGCCGTATTTCAGGTGAGTGAATTGGCATTGGTGATCAATGGTGGGTGGTGATGACTGCTTTGTGTTTGGTCATACTTGAGTATGCATATGAAAGGACTATAGTAAAAGAGTTGAATTAATGGTTCCTCCTTCTTTGTCTGCATATTCAGCTCTATTGCAGTTTGGCATAGTTTATAGTACGAACAGCGTTTATGAATCAGCAGATTTTTTTATAAGTTTACCAAGCCTTAATGACAAGAGTGTAACTTGATCATCCACATGTACATTTTATACTTGCAATACTGTACTGGCACATTGTTAGGTGCTTATTTGTTGGTAAGTGCTCATGCAAATGTAAGTTGTCTGGGTCGTTATTAAGTGTACCATCACCTTTTGATACATTGTAAACATAATGTACTCTTATTACACTCCTGATCTGCAGCAGCATGTCATTTTAAGTTGATTGTTGCTACAAAATATTGGCGGGAATAAAATTTGGCGGATTGTCAAAAATTTCATGATTGGTGGATTTTATTTTGGCATTTGCGCTCGCATCAATATATGTGCATGTTCAAAAAGGACTGTTTGGCGGATTTAATATTGACAGTCCTTACCAAACCACCAATCTGCCAATATTAAAATCCGCCAAATTTTGTGCTATATGGTATTTTCTGCAGCACAGTGGATGTGGCTATGCTATACTATGCCACGTGGATGTGTACTTTGAACTCTAATGATGCTTCTAATTGAAGCCCATTTATGACTCATTTATAGGTGCTTACTCGTATACATGCAAGGGCGAACTTTCTTCCTGTGGAAATAATGGCGCATGCACTTAACAACCCGCCAGTACAGTAGCTATACAGGCACTAAACTTTTTCAAGTTGTATTATAGTTTTGTATACCTAAACATCTCTCTTTCAACGGTTCACTGTAGGTCACGTATCAACTAAAGATCTTGACCACTGCTCTCTTTTCTGTCCTCATGTTGAACAAGAAGCTCTCCGGCCTTCAATGGGGTTCACTCATCATTCTCTTTGTGGGTGTGGCACTCGTACAGGTTCAAAATAGCTCCTCTTCGGGTCCGAAAGCGTCACAAAATCAACTCATCGGTTTAGGAGCTGTCATTATATCATGCCTCTCTTCAGGATTTGCTGGAGTCTACTTTGAAAAGATGCTGAAAGGTTCAAATGCTTCCGTTTGGCTTCGAAACGTCCAACTCGGCATGTTTGGAACACTCACAGCCATTGTGGGAATGTTCCTGAGCAGCTATTCTGACATCAAAGAGCGTGGTTTCTTTGTCGGCTACAATTTGTTGGTTGTCTTGGTGATATCTCAGCAGGCCATGGGTGGTTTGATTGTTGCAATGGTCGTTCGATACGCCGACAACATTTTGAAGGGATTTGCTACTTCTCTTTCGATCATCCTATCGTGTATCGCTTCGATATATCTGTTTTCGTACGTCATTTCTTTCCAGTTTTGCATAGGAGCTTCCCTCGTGATAGCTGCTATATATGTGTACGGGAGACCGGCCCCTCAATCTTCCTCTCCCTCTGTGCTTCCTACAAGTGCACCTAAGCCTAGTGATGATAATGTTCCATCGAATGGAACTGCAAACAAGTCAATACCGACCACATCATAACAGTTGAAGAATAAAACTATTTAGGAGCAGTATACTTAAAAGCCTTATTATTCCTACTGTTTTTAAAATTTTTTTTTGAAAGTTCTTGTCAACTTGAGATTGAACTATGATATTACATGTATGTAAATAGACTTGGCAAACACATGCTGTATAATTACAATTCACTTAGAATTACATATACTGCATACGTGTATGCATAATATCTCAAACTGTTGTGTACATGTACATTAAGTTATTGATGTCTTATTAGATTTGTTCAAATATGCAAAGGAAAAGTCCTAGTTGTAGTTGTACGTGTACTTTAATAATGGTTCACAGTTTTTTTCTGTGACACTCTATTGAGTCCTGGGGATTGAAACTAAAAAGAAACACATACGGGGTGTCCAGATTCTTGGCAATTGGCCAGTCCTTAATTCCTGAATGCTATCAGTTATTGTTGTTATATATTGATGTCTTATTTGTCTAAGTATGCAAGTCCTAGCTATATGCATGTATTGTTGCACTTGTATTTTTAATAATGGTTCGCAGTTTTTCAGGGACTGTCTATCACTAGCTAACCAGTTTACTAAAACAGATACAGTGTGTCCAGATTCTTGGCAATATTGGCCAATTCTTCCTCAATGCTATCAGTGTAAAAGTTGTTGATCCCTATTTGATTGTATCCGGCTGCTGAAAGCACCAACCCAGCATTCACTGCTGCATGCGCCACACTGGTTCTGTGAGTGGAAGCCCTTTCTAGTCTCTCCTCCATGCTGGTTCTTTGAGCAGAGATCCTTTCTGGTCTCCGCTCTTCCACACTGGTTCTTTCAGTAGAGATCCTTTCTGGTCTCCTCTCTTCCACACTGATTTTTTCAACAGAGATTGTCTCTGGTCTGCTCTCTTCCGAACTGAATCTTTCAACAGAGATCTTCTCTGATCTTTCCTCTGCACTGGTTCTTTCATCGGAGACTCTCTCCTCCTCCTCCTCCTCCTCAATGTCAGACATGTTGCGCTCTTTGCTCACCTTGTATTTGTGTGCTTGTAACCCATAGAAGATCGAAGGATCGCTTGGAAGTTTGAATTTGGATCGTGGTGCACGCTCTTCAGGAGGTAAGGAAGCAGTTATGCTCTTGAAGTTCAAAGTGACTACTTTTTCAGCCTTGTTGTGGTCCTTGCTACAAGTAAGGCATAGCTTTACGTGCTTTTTCAAACGTGGATTTATCAACATCAACATCAGTGGTGAAACAGTGGTCAGAAATGAGATACAAGTGAGCAAGAATGCAATCGGAATCGGTAGTTCGTCCACGAGATTACAGCTATTTTCGTCGTCATTGTCCGTGCACGACATACTCATACCCACTAGGTAGCGTATCAGGTTAAAAATGTACAGTGGTAGGTGAGCAATGACGTGCAGACTGAACACAATGGCTAGGGATAGAACGGCTCGCTCTGGAACATAATTGGACAAATCAGAGGAGTCTTCCTCGATCACAAGACCCTTGTCCACCTCAATCGCATTCAGTTCCTTATTTGTCTTTGCGTAGTAATAGTAGGTGATGACTGTTGCTATTCCCACCAAAACGCCATTGACTATCTTCAAACAAAACTTGTAAGGCCTGTTGTACGTACCCACCATTGGCCAGAGACAGTAGCGATAGTCGCTGCCCGTTTCTTGAAGGTCTAGAAGAAGTTGTAGAACTCCGAAGACGAAAGATGCTGTCCATATGAGCGTGCTGTACATGTATGCTTTCCGACGGTTGATGATCCAACTGAGTGGTCTCATGGAGATGAAGAAGCGATCGTGACTGAGCACCATGTGTGTAGCAACGATACCCACTGTGGCCATTTGTTGAAAGATTGTCGAAAAGTGGCACATTTGTGGGGGGATGTATTTCTCTCGCTGAAAGATGACCACGGCCATCGTGATCTGGTTGAAGAGTTGTATCGTGTTGAAACCACAGATGCTGAAGAGGTAGATATTGAGACTGGTACACGAGGCCGAGAATTGTATGATGAGAGCAAAAAGGATTCCGTTCGATGCCACGTTGAGGATCATTTGAATGAAGACCAGTGGAGCAAACAAGTAAAGGTAGTGAAATCCACCGCTCTCTCCAGTGGGATCTTCACTTGTGAAAGCTGTCGGATCAATAGGCAGTGTGTTGTTCATGCTCATAACTCCTTCCATTGAAGTCACTTCAGCTTGGCTTAAAATTACTGGTACACTTTTTAAAACTTATGCAAGCTATCTTAAAAATGATCAATTCAAGTTTGCAATACCTAAGTCTAGTGCACATATCTTAAGCTTAGGTACATCACTCATGTATAATATCCAAGGCATTCCAATTTTTGTGTGTGACTCTTCTAGGTTCATGTCTTTTCTATGAGGGAGTGTGATTTATCAGAATGCAGTGTCCTTGCGTGACTATAGATGGCGCCTGTATGAGGTGCTTCGGTTCAAACGTTCAAAATTTAACTAGTTTACATGTGCCCTAGTAGTTTTACTTCTAGTCTTGATCAGATGAATCAGATGTGAGATGTGATTACAGTACGTCCTTTGACTCTGTTAAAAGGTTACTTGCACCTACTGTGTACTGATCATAATCAATAATTGTTGTCAATTGTTGGTAATGACTGATATATTGATGTAATTAATTAATTGCTTTTATATTATTGTCCAGAAATTAACTTAAAAAATATTTATATTGACAGTTTTATGTGACTGACAAAATGCAAATGATCAATGCGAAATGCTTTAAAATTGAAAGTGGAAAAATATTATTATGAATTGACGGTGCTTACATATGAATATTCATTAATTTAATGCAACTTTAGTCAGCTCTAGCCACTTGCTAAACGGTCTCTCCAAATCAAGTTCCAAAGTGTTCAAATCGATACACACTTCTCCCACTATTTTCTTGGAGAAGAGCTTTCCGTTAGCGCAAAGGCATACCTGTACAAACACCCAGGAACACGATGTCTTAATAATTAAGTAATGTGTCTGAAAGTAAGATTTATTTTTTGTTTTTCTTGTATATAAATTATGTGTGCCTACCTGTAGGCGTAGGTTGGTTATTTCAGTTTCAAATTGGAGTATCCCCATTGGAGCTGATGGAAAGGGGCTTTTGACATTCACAATGGTCTTGTTTTTCAACACACACACACCAGTGCTGCTGTGATAGAGGTACCCTTTCAGCGAGAGATCTGTATAAAATAATAAGTGATTAGAATGTTGTTTATAATAATGTGGTTGCCCAGGATTCAAAGTTTTGATAAGGGATTATCTAGAGTTTGGATCACCGATGGCAACTTGAGAACTGATAGGGGTCTATGATTGGATGTTATGCTTTTGTCAATTTGCAAGTTTGTATCTACATGAGTCAGGCTCCCCCATCCCCCATACCTTACACGTAAGGAAAATGATAAGGTATGTGGAGAGCCTGGGAACAGGGCTAATAATATTGTCATGCTCTTTTTCTAAATACCTGATGAAAACAGCTTTGGTGACTGAAAGACGACATCAATCATCTTGACAATCAGCACAGGATGGAGAGGGTTGAGTGTGTTGAACTGTAGCTCGAGTTTGATCTTCCCAGCTGTCCTTGTCCCGGACTCAGTGAGGGAGTTGGTCTTGGAGACACTCGTGTGAGCAGATGGAATCTGTGTCATGAAGGAACCCTTTCTAGTCTTCTTTTTTGATCTGTGATATAGTAAAATGGGATCGGATATAATGAAGTTGCCTTTTCTCAGTTCAATTACTATATATGTATACAAATGGTGTGCTTTATATGGAAACTATAATACTGAAATGGCCCATAAATGTCCTAGATGGCTTGTAGCTAAACTTACTTTGATGCTTTTTTTGTCGGTTGGCTTCCAAGGAGATTGTCCAGCGATCGCCACTTGGCAATGCCACTCTTCTTCTCAGGTTTTGGGGGCCTACCAACAGGAACAAGAGACTTCTGACCACTCAATTGTGCTCTCTCTTGCCCACTGGTATCGGAATCACTGGTACCATCACACTCGGCCAAAGTCGATCGAAGACGTTTTACAATATCAAGTGAAGATGACTCCCCATCCTCATCACCATTGTACACCTCATCAATAGTGGCCCGTTGTGATCTCTCTGCGTAGTCGAGAGACGATGCCGTATAGTCGCACTCCTCCTTCACCTTGACAAAGCTCGTCCTAACGTTTGTTGAGCTCAGTCTAGATCGTGCCGTGAAATCCAGCGATGAGAACACGTCTCCCCCACTGATCTCATCCTCACCATCAACTTCCTCTATAGCTCCAACGGTTGTAGTTAGTGTCTCCGATAAAGGACCGACGGCTCCGAGGTAGTTTGTACTCTCCTCTCGATGAGAGCTAAGGGGAAGGCGCACCAACAAGAGCTCTTCCTCGTCGTCGAGGTCTTCCAGGTCTCCAACACTTCTCGGCCTCTTCTTTTCTTTTGGGAGCTCACGTTTTGTATTGCTACTGAAGTTCAGTGCTAGAGAAGCTTCTGATGTTGGTGTGGTGGTGGTGGCTTGGAGTGTGTGTGGCAGAGTCTTGGACCGTTTGGATTTTTGTTCAGACTCATTTTTCTTATCGAAATCGACAATGTTTATTCGATGAAGACTCACTTCAGCTGGATAGATGTCGTGATCGATATGCTTGGACCGAATTGTCCTGCTGCCATTTCCTCCTTTGGTGGGCGACTCTAGTTCATCTTCGCTCTGAAAGCTATCCACTATCTTGTAATGAGTCTGGGACTCTGCAATAACTGGAGAAGATGGAAAGGAGTCTTTATCTTCTTCGGCAGTGGTAGTGGTTAGGTGTGTTTCTGGTTTTGTTTCACTTTGAGGTTGATTCTTTTGCTTACTGAAAGAGTTTTCGATCTCCTCCAAGAATGAATACACAGTGACCTTTTCTCCCTTGCCTCTTTCACCTGCTCCAAGGCTGTCACGTAGATCCGGAATGATTTTGAACGAATCACTTCTTGGGCGAGCATTCTGCTTCGAAGCTAGGTGATTTCTCTTTCTCACTCGGTAATCCAATGTACTGAATTCTTCTTGATCGCTACTTGCATGTTGTGGTCCATCTATAGGAGAGGATACCCTTGTGCTGTTAGATTCTAGACTTTCCACGTTTAATTCATTGCCTTGAAGCACTTTCACGATATTCGAAAGTCTCGATTTCTTCACAGCCTCAGCGTCACTCTCCAACTCTCTATCGGTACTTTCAGCTTCTCTGAGCACTTTAAGAATTGCCGACAGCTGCTGTTTCACCTCTTCCATGCTAGGATTAGAGCCACACGCATTCTCTATCTCCGTCTCCAGCATGTCAAACATGGCCTGAGACGAGTAGGTTCCAGAGAGACTCTTCCTGTTGCGTCGGAGTTCTTTCTTTGAGAGGGACATGTTTCTCCTCATGACCGGACCGACGAGGTTGCTTGCCCCGGCCCCCTGAGAGAGGTTAGGGATGGAGGTGGACGATTTGAAGGTGTGTTGCTTGAGAGCCATGGAGAGGTTGTGTTTGAAGCGTTGAAGGAGGTGTTCGACTGAAGCAACACCCTTTTGTTTGTTGTGTGCAGCCATTGCTGTTGGTCTCGAGAGTTTTGGGAGGTTGGGATCTTCCGGACACACAGTGTACCACGTTGGCTCCCCATTGAGGTTTACGATGTCATGGTTAGTGAGACCTAAGAGCACCTGTATATGTTTGCACATGAATTTTGTACATATAATATTACAAGGAGTGTGGCTCGCTTCGCTCGCCACGCTCCTTGCATGTGTATGAAGTATACTGATGTTTACTGCTAGATGCATGATAGCACAGGCATCTGCAGAGTAATAACTGGGTAGTGAAAGGTACATTGGCATGTAGCTTTGCAATTTGGCCAGCTCAGCAATTTACCTCACTACGTGACGTCACAGACGACCCTTTCCCGACTTCCGCCATTTTTGCAATCAGCTGGCAAAGAAACTCGTTATCTGGCTAGCTGTGTTTCGTGTACAGCGACAGAGAAGCAGACTCTTAGAAGCGAAATCTCTCCCTGCGCTACGCTTCTTTTATGAAAGATTGGCTGCTGTATCACGCTTCTTTGACGAATACGGATGCCACTGGTAAGCCTTGTCAGCGATCTCAAAAACAGTCAGCCATACTTGTAGCGCCTGTGATTCTATCCTAGGCTAGCACTACATAAGCAAGCTCTCTAAGCAGACTTTTCGTAGCTTGCATTTTCCACACTCCAGAGAAAAAGTAGCATTTTAGCTCGAGGTCGCATCACTTCCGGTGAACTCCCGTGACACACACACACACACACGGACGGACAAAACTTTGCTTATAATATGATATGGAAGAATTAAAATATGAGCAGCTGAAGATGAGCTGGTAGCCTGATCATATTGCTATGGAATGCCAACCTAAGGGTTGGAGGTTCAAGTCCAACTAGTGACAGTTCTTTTTTCCTTTAGAAATTATTTGCCGATTCCAGTCTTACTGTTAGGCAATATATTAGCTACTACTTGAACTAGTGAATTTGACAGTTCTTACCTCTCCTCTGAAGATAACATTATGTTTGGATTTGTTGGCATCCCACAAGACCACTCTCAGAGCCACATTGGGCAGCTGCAGTGAAATCAAACAAACGTGGTCAATAACAATGTAAACAGTTAATAGTCAATTGTCAGCTACACATTCAAATGCCTGTTACTGCTTTTAAACTTTGTTTGTGTACAGTACATGTAACTCAATGAGGTGTGAAACATGATACATGTAGCAATTGATGATGTCCACCAACAGAACACAATGACTGTGTACACACATACTGACCACAGCTGTATTTATCAACACACACAATCATCCATACACACAGTACATACCTCAGACTCATAAATAATGTACGAAGTGCTGCTATCGTGTGTGCTGTCATCCTTTTTCACTTTGATGTTGCGTGTTCCTTGTTTCCTAAAGAGTAGAACCCACACAGAACATCAACAAGTGATCCCACACAAAATCGAACCACAAAGTCATACATTGTCACATTGTAGTATGATACACATGATGACACTACACAAATGTGTGACATACAGTGTACACCACACACACTCTGACGAGAGTTAATTGATGAACTGTGGCATATGGAACTATTGTGCCAATAGTGCCACTTCTCTATACACTAGTAATAGTCAATGACCTCAACAAACTTATGGGCCTGGCAACTGTACTCCAGCTGTCCTCCTCATCCATAGCCTATAGCAGCAACCTTGATCCCTCCATTTTCCACCCTTCCCAGACCCGCTATCTAGTATCTATCTTAATGTCTCTTGTGTAAATCTATAAGAATCTTACTATAGTGCTGTCACATACTCTTGTCATACTCTGGGCCAGTGGCAACTGTACTCCAGCTCTCATGCATAGCCAACCTTGATCACTCCATTTTCCACCCTTCCCAGACCCGCTATCTAGTATCTACTGTACAGCGGGAAATTTTCGCTGGTTCAAAATTTCGTATAAATTGTTAAAAACGCACCAGAAAATTTTTTCGTAGTTTTAAATTTCGTATACGCAGTGCGCGCTCGTTTAAAGTAAATGCGGAGGTTAAATTTTCGCAGTTTTAATTTTCATATATTCGAACGGCATATGAAAAATATGAAAATTTCCCGCTATACCCTATCTTAATGTCTCTTGCGTAAATCTATAAGAATCTTACTACACTGCTGTCACATACTCTTGTCGCCTACCCAAAGCTGTTGATAGCATAATTCAAGCTAAGATGGTACTAATGTGAAGACACTTTATTCTTATGAACACTCATAATGTGTGACTTGTATGCATGTATCACCTGATGTCTGGGATGAGGAAGGTACTGAGGAACACACCAGACGTATCGTTGATCTCCTGCGACGATTGACCTTTGACATTTCTCAAAGTGATCCTCAAATCCTCAAAGTTGCTATCATACTTCAAAGAAAGCTGCAGTGTTGGGCATACAAAGAAGAAAATAGAATCATAATGATATGATCTGACCACCATTAAACAATTAATCTCACCCTGTGATAGTGCAAAAATTTATACGATAAGGTGTAAACCAATTTCCAAGGAGATGGTTTAAAACAAAAACAAGAATTTATTCTAAACTCAAACGTATACATATTGTAAACTATCCATACACACATCTCATGCAAGTACACACCTGTATCAACCCTCCAACTGCAACAAGCTCTTGATATCCATTCATCGCTGGTGGTAGAGGACTCTTTGCTCTTCCCTTAACAGTGGTAGACATAGCATGCATAAAACCAGTCGAATTACTCTTCAGCATTGCACCATTCCCACTAGCAGCTGGCTCAGAAGAAGATTTTGAAGTTGATCCCTCGAGCACTAAAGAAGCTGGTCTCCTGTGACTTCGGTGGCCGTGGTCAACATCTAGTGTTTCGGGGAGCGATTGCTGTGTGTGAAACGTGGCTCTTTGAGGTTTCTTTGAAGCAAACAGGTTCGGATGCGATCTTTGCACATTGAAGAAGTTACGTCCCGACTTCCTTGCTGGATTGTTATTGGATATAGTGTCCTGCTCGTGGTGTGATGATGATGACGGTGTTTTGGAAGTTGATGGTTCAGAGTTGAGTATCGAAGTGGGAGTGAATAAGGATTGGTGATCAGCTTCGATTGTTACCTCAAATGATGTTGACTCTTGCGGCTTTTCACTAGAGAGCTGTTTGCACACATATGTATACGACAAACTTAATAGTGTACATTTACATTATATAGATAGTTGCTTTGGAGTGTGTGTGTGTGTGTGTGTGTGTGTGTGTGTGTGTGTGTGTAATTTGAATAGCAAAAGGTATTGTTCTCAATTGAAACACTGCATGCATGTACAACACTCAGTGGAGGTATCATTGTAACACACACACACACAAAACGGATGTACATGTACGTATACATACAAACAATATCGTCATTACATTACACACACACACATACACACAACCTACACCTTCAGTGTTCAAAAACACAATTCCTACAACAAAACTTTTGTGGAAGACTTAGCAATGTCTGCATGTGCACCTAGTTCTAGTCAAAATTCACCAAAATTGTACGTTATCTGTGTACCTGTTTGTGTAAGTTAGTTACAGCCTCTCTAATACTCACGCTAACTACAAACTGTACACAAACACCCCCACTGCAAAACAACCAATCTGTAATGTCTTTTTAATATCACTGGTGCATCCAGATTGAACTAGATTTCCCTGAATTGTCATGTTTTTGTGTTATAACCTGAAACCCCCCCACCACCACCAACCTTAGCAAGCTTAAGGACAACACATCCTGGTATACATCAGAGGCATGTGTACATACATTTGTGCATAAACACTATAGGCTTTGTGTACTCTAGGTGTGGACAGGAATTCCCTGTTATGAGAGGACTGGTAAGCAAAAGGACTATTGTTGACGTAAAATTCTCCGCATAGTGAGTACATCCACACACATGTATATACCCAGCCTGAAAGATAAACTGGTAGTCAATGGGGAGTTGCATTAAGCATGTTTTTATAATTGCGATTGTATGGGGTAGTGTACATGTGTTGGTGAAGAATTTGAGATTGGGAAAACTTGAATTTGTGTGTATAGACAATATTTCAAAAAATTACCCTTACGTTCATGATGTCATTTCTGTTTCTGTTGAATCTGAGACCAAAGGCTCTTGACAAATGTTTTGGAGAAGAAGTAGGTCTTCTGAAACTGATCAGGTTGTCACTGATCATGAGTGTGTGAGAGTGTACGTGTGAGTGTGTGTATGTGGGTGTGAGTGAGTGGGTGTACTGTACAATAAATATGTGTGTACACACATCTCTTTGAGCACAATCTACTATGGTGTGTGTGTGCTGCCATCATGCCTGTTGGTGTTGTCCCACTAAATATGGAGTATGTTTGCCTTTATTATGGATATAAATTGGCACACTTTAAATTCAAGTGGCATGCACGATTTTGATAGTCCACTGTCATCTTATCATAATATTTAATGCATGCTGAGTCAGATTTATGTAGAATTATACGTATGTATATAGGCTCCCTTGAGTATTTACTTTATATATATCTGGTAAATAGTTAATAGTTGATCTAATTATACCTGCATTTTTTGAATGCTATCTCCACATGGTTGTAATTTGAGTCTCTTGACTCGTTGAGTATCCGTCTGACCTCCTCAAAGGAGCACCCTTCGAGAGCCTTTCCGCACCACTTCACCACACACATACCTGATCGAATAGACACACACAAGCAAGCAATGTTATGTTTACTATCATGCTGTATATGTATACCACCTATATACCTACTCTCTAGGTTGTCAGGATGAGTGAGTAGGAACAGTCATTGTGAATCATCATGTGGTATACCCTTATCAAGTACATTTTCAACATGACCTTACTTATTGATATAGGATACACAACTGTTAGGCAGGAATTGTTTTTGTAGTATACAAATTCAGTTCTTTACATTTTCACCATGGATGTGGTTTCACTATCACTAATGGTCCTATAGCAGAGGTACTTATCCCCTGGGCCCAAGTTCACTAGTTAGTCTCATCTTAGCTGACCTACAGCATCTCAAGTGGAAGTGACTTATTACTGCCTAATGCTCAGTTTGTTGGCTTCATTTCCTTTCCCATTTGGGTATGGTTGTACAGGCCCAGTTACTCATGTGTTGGTTTCCTGCCAAGTCTATTTTTGTAAATGTCCAACCCTTGTCTCTATAAGTGGACATGACAAAAGATGCTCAAGTACCTTCTTTGATCTCCTTAAGTGGCTCTGCTTCAGTAGAAACTTTGGTGACCACAGCATGCAGGCAAGAGCAGACATCACATTTCACTCCACCTGTGATCTTGAGACCAAAGTCATCCATTCCTGCATGGAATTAGGAGGGGCAATCTTAATGAAGGAGCAGCTTATTGTGTATATAATAATACAATGCATGTATTGTTGTCAATGAATTTAAATGCCCTAATATTATTGAGTAATGGAATGATCAAATTGCCATTGTTTGCTTTTGTAGATTGATGAGTGTGTGTAGCTGTGTGAGTCATTTCAGACACTGTGATGCACTGACAAATCTAATATAATCATTTCCTATGTGCACCCATTTCCAATCATGCAATGCGGCCATGTAATGCCACACTTGATATAGCTGCTACTATTACTGTTCATAAACATATTGTGGCACTAACTTGTAATATAGGACAAGAGTATATGCTTACCGTTTGGGTGTCTCTCTTGGAATTCTGTCTTCTTCACTATCACATTCATCACCTTATTACCACTCTTCACCTCATCCTCCTGTAAAAATTTGTAACACCATCCAAGATGAAGTGGCAACAAGGAACCATGGATAATTATTGGGGAATGAAGGAATTCTCTATGTTATAATATATTGCACAATATGCTGATGGCCCGACCATCATATGAACAGATTTTACATTCATTATGTTGCCATTTGTGCCTGCTGCTTATAGGTGTGGATTGGCAGAATTTGTGCATGATAATTTCCTTCCTCTAACGTCATTCAACCATTTCAATTCTCTATTGATTCTCCACTATTATTTTAATGAACCATAAAATAAGCAGAATAGTTACCTCTTTGCTATCAGTTTCCTCCAAAGATGCAGCATTTTCATTTTCAACTGGCTTTGCTGGGCTATGTGGTGCTGCCACTTCTGCAATGACCTCTTCAATGTCTCGTTTGATTGCATCTGGCAGCGCACTGGCAGCGAGGCACTGCAACGGCAGGGGGTTGTAGATCGGTGGAGGGATCGAAATGTCAGGTAGCCTCATCAGCAAGGTGTTGAGAGATTCCACGGAGGCCGCAGATTGTCGTGACAAGGTTAGTTTACATTCTGCTTCAGCTTCGAACACTTCATCATCGTCTTCTAGATATTCGGCTTCTGTTATTGAGTCACTGATTTCCATTTCATTCGAGTAGAACAACTCAGAGCTGATAGAAAACTTGACTGTAGTTAATTCTGTTTGACAGTTTCCCTTTTGCACACTGGCGAGAAACTTTTGAGGTGCAAATTGCGTCACTGTCAGAATGGTAAGGGTCGTCGAAATACCTAGCTATTCCATCTTGAACTGCTTGGAAGATGTACAGGGTACTTGTGCTCGGTTCTGGGTTCGTGTCAGGTCCACTGGTGGAGTATCTTGTACGAGATGGAACTGTAGCTGTCACTGTTGGTGAGTTAATCAGAATGCCTGATCAGCTGATCTGAGATAGTTTCATAAAACTTTATGATTCATGCATGTGCGCATGTAAGGCTGATCTGAGAGACAGACAGATTAGATAATTATAGCTCATTGATGTTTGTTGCTATGTACACCTAAGCCTGTTCTACATTTTGAGTCTTTGGAATGACCATTCATAACCTGTACGATAGGGACACGTAATCCGTATAAATCATGTACGTACCTTTGTTCCATCCCCTCTGCATTCACACACTCTATCGAACAGCCTCTAATATCTTAGAACAAGCTCAGCAGCTGGCCAAGACCTACCAGAATACTACAGCTACCACAGTAGATGTAAACTCTGATAAGAGCTTTGGTACACTCATCGGAGATCACGAACTAGTTGTAAGGTGAGCTCTAACCACCAAAGTTTTAGTAAAATGTGTGACAGATCGATTTGTGACATTTTTTGTTGACACATAATAATTATGTATGCATTCACTTTCACCACATCTAAAGGATTGAGTATGTGTATTGATGTGTCTTGTGTGTATATTCAATAACCTTTTCTTCAGTTATGTGCCCAATGGTCTACATCCACTAGTAGCTAAGCAATGTTTGAATCGCAAAATCAATATGATCACTGCAAGTTATGTTTCACCAGAAATGAAGGTGAGCTTTACTTTACTTTATTCTTACGCTCTCTCATATTGTAGTGGGCAGAGAGCCTTGCAACTTGACAAGGCTAGACGTTACTACCACACACACACACACACACTAGGCTTTTCATGAACCAGCCATTGAATCCAATGTCACCATTTTGAATGAAGTAGGCGTTGACCCAGGTATAGACCACATGCTGGCTATGGAGTGCTTTGATGAAGTGAAGAGTAAAGGAGGCAAGGTACATTATGTGATCTCTCTTCCTTTGTATCTACTTGTATACCCATAACAGGTGGTAGTATAGGAAACGTTTCATTAGAGAGGCTCAGCTTGAACAGTCGCCTAACAGCAGAGCCTATTCTACACTGTACTATCATTGGAAACATAAAGTAGACACTGCATTGTCTTCAGTCTTGTGTCAGAACAAGTAGCTACAGCTCAGAATCTAGCTACAGAATCACATCACACACACACACACACACACACACACACACACACACACACACACACACACACACACACACACATACACACACACACACACACACACACACAACCCAGGTAGTATCCTTTGAGTCCTGGTGTGGGGGACTGCCTCATCCTGACCATGCCGATAATGCACTCAAATATAAATTCAGGTACAAATACATTCTACAATAGTTAAGACAATAAAACATGTACATCTATATATCCATGTATAGTTGGAGTCCCAGGAGTGTTTTCCTTGCTGCTCTCCGTACTGCAAAGTTTATAAAAGATGGAAAGGTGTGTAATGTGAGAATATCCAGTTACAATATGTGTGTGTGTGTGTGTGTGTGTGTGTGTGTGTGTGTGTGTGTGATGTGATGTGATTACTGACAGTCTGTATCTTCTTTATGAATTTATCCCCATGTGATTGTTTGTGTGTTCATACCCTACCTATAGCTGAATGAAGTGTCAGAAGGTGATCTAATGGAGCCTTCCAATGTGCTGCCATTTGACAACCTTCTCCCTGGGGTTGAAATGGAGGGCTACTACAACGCAGACTCTGTGAAGTACGTGGACATCTACAACATCCCTGATGCTAAGACTGTAGTCAGGGGCACTCTCAGATACAAGGTATGTACAAGATGAATGTTGGGCCAAGAGCTTACAAGCATTACAGAACACAATCATAAGCTTGCAGCCTGTTTGTTTTGGTTGCTAATCACTTATTCTTATTGTGGGTACATGTATCCTAGGAGTCTGTGTTAGCCTCCTGTATACCAGACCTTCCTTTTCCTGTTTTGCTTCATTATTTCCCTGAACTTAACAATATAAATTGGAAGCAGGAAGACCTGGTTTAGAGACTAGCTATGCTGTGTGTCACAATATTATATCATCTCATCATGCTGTACCATGTTTGTGACTACAGAGTTCATTTGTTGGAACTGTGTAGCTTATAATCAGATCAGTATTGGTGTAGACATCTATCCCTGCTAACCTCATCACTTGGACACCAGTTCCCTACCATAATTACATTACTTTCTGTTTCAAACACTTCCTGTTTCATTGTGTCGTGTGTCATTGGTTCTGGGCTAGAGGTATGATATGGCCACCCATGGTTGTCTTGCTACAGGGATACTGTAGACTAGTACAGGGAATGTACAAATTAGGTCTTCTCAGTCTTGTTGAGAACCAGAGGCTAACACAAGGAGCAGCTGAGCTCAGATGGGTAAGCCATGCATGTTGTACTTAGAGACTGGTATGTATACAAAGAAACATTGTTGAATTCAGATGTGAGAATAATTAGGCTAGTTCCCAGGGTTGATCTCTCCTTTGACCTTTCACTCCCAGAAAGGTCAATAGGGTGACTGATCAAAGAAGAGAGCCTGGGAACGAGGCTGGACAATATTCTGTTTGTTCTTTTGTCAAAGTACAGTAGCTATATGTACTGTATGTTTGTTTACAAGTGTATATTTGTTGTGTGTAATGTGCAGAAAGATTTGATGGGGATTCTGATATCTCAAGGAGATGTGAGGCAGCCTGACCTTCACTCCAGTGTCTTCCATGCTGTGGGAAGTGACCACCAAGTTGTCAAAGCTTTAGAAGAGTGAGTGAGTGAGTGAGTGAGTGAGTGAGTGAGTGAGTGAGTTGTCTTTACCTACTTTATTCCTTCACAAAGATAATCAAGTTAATGGTTCTTAACCTCATGAGACTAATGGATAGTCATGTTGTCATACATACTATACTATAAACTTATGCCCATGGAGACAATCAACTGGAATATCTTTGTGTTGCTAGACTTGCGTAGATGTGTGCATGTAGCAAACATTGCTTATACTGTCTAGTTGGCTGTTAAGCTATACAAACAAAAAGAGCTGGAAAACTCTGTTTACACTCACATTTACAAATACATGATGCAATATATATCATGAAGAGTCATGGTCAGTATTAACACAAAGATTACCTTGTCATTTCTCATTGTTGGACACACCAAGTTCTTTCCAGACTTGTGCTTTGGCCTCTAAAAGAGGGCAATTAGAAGGAGCAAGGTGGGACTGCTTGGATGACATCGCTCCCATTGTCGAAGATTCTGCAGTTGTAAACTATGTACAACAAGGTTAATAAACAGTAAAAGTTAACTTTTAACAACTTGATGTCATTTTCTCTTTACACTCTTTTGGAAAAGTCTTAGTACCTACATATGACTGGGCAAACTTTTTTAACGATAACTTTAAACTACAACAAAGGGAATTAAGATGTAGAACAACTTTGTCTTCGATTCCAAAATGCTGGTTACATTTCCATGAAGGAACACAGACAGTGACAGCGACAAAACAGAACAGAGAATAATGCTCAAAAACAAAGACTGGAGGCCAAACCCATCTGATATGCCAGAAGTAATTGCAGTCAGCAAAGAGAGACAAGTTTACCTCTATGAGAAAATCCGAGTTTGTTGACGAAAAACACCAACATTCTGTGTGTCCAAAGCCAGCAGATTACATGGCAACTACCCGACTAGAGCCTTGATTCGAAACTGCTGCATCATCCACTATAACACCACCAACATTATTACACAATGCTGTCACAAACAGTAAAACGAAGGAAGGTACTCTCTGCAAACAAGCTGGAAACGAGTGAGTTAACAGCTAAAAGACAATAAAATTTAACACTGGTGGTTTATACTTCTCAAGTTCTGTGGGAAATGTCCAAGCTGGGTAATATTAGCTAGAGGGAATGTGAGTTGATACCACAAGAGCCATGAGAAATCAAACTTGAACTGTACGAAATACTGAGAAACAACACATAACTCCTCTGTATGAAAATTGAGCAATTGATACTGACGACCTTTACCTACTAAGTGCACTCTTAAAATGTGTGACAGATCGATTTGTGACATTTTTTTGTTGACACATAATTATGTATGCATTCACTTTCACCACATCTAAAGGATTGAGTATGTGTATTGATGTGTCTTGTGTGTATATTCAATAACCTTTTCTTCAGTTATGTGCCCAATGTTCTACATCCACTAGTAGCTAAGCAATGTTTGAATTGCAAAATCAATATGATCACTGCAAGTTATGTTTCACCAGAAATGAAGGTGAGCTTTACTTTACTTTATTCTTACACTCTCTCATATTGTAGTGGGCAGAGAGCCTTGCAACTTGACAAGGCTAGACGTTACTACCACACACATACACTAGGCTTTTCATGAACCAGCCATTGAATCCAATGTCACCATTTTGAATGAAGTAGGCGTTGACCCAGGTATAGACCACATGCTGGCTATGGAGTGCTTTGATGAAGTGAAGAGTCAAGGAGGCAAGGTACATTATGTGATCTCTCTTCCTTTGTATCCTGATAACAGGTGGTAGTATAAGAAACGTTTCATTAGAGAGGCTCAGCTTGAACAGTCACCTGACAGCAGAGCCTACTCTACAGTGAGCTATCATTAGATTCAACACTACATAGTCTTCAGTCTTGTGTCAGAACAAGTAGTCAGAATCTAGCTACAGAATCACATCACACACACACACACACACACACACACACACACACACACACACACACACACACACACACACACACACACACACACACACACACA
>CAXIPT010000003.1:9691385-9721842 GCA_964030475.1 Tethya wilhelma | reverse complement strand
GTGTGTGTGTGTGTGTGTGTGTGTGTGTGTGTGTGTGTGTGTGTGTGTGTGTGTGTGTGTGTGTGTGATTACTGACAGTGTATCTTGTTTATGGATTTATCCCCATATGATTGTTTGTGTGTTCATACCCTACCTGCAGTTAAATGAAGTGTCTGAAGGTGATCTAATGGAGCCTTCCAACGTGCTGCCATTCGACAACCTTCTCTCTGGGGTTGAAATGGAGGGCTACTACAACACAGACTCTGTGAAGTACGTGGACATCTACAACATCCCTGATGCTAAGACTGTAGTCAGGGGCACTCTCAGATACAAGGTATATACAAGATGAATGTTGGGCCAGGAGCTTACAAGCATTACAGAACACAATAACAAGCTTGCGGCCTGTTTGTTTGGGTTGCTAATCACTTATTTTTATTGTGGGTACATGTATCCTAGGAGTCTGTGTTAAGCCTCCTGTATACCAGACCTTCCTTTTCCTGTTTTGCTTCATGATTTCCCTGAACTTAACAATATAAATTGGAAGCAGGAAGACCTGGTTTAGAGGCTGTAGCTGCCATTATAATATTATCATCTCATCATGCTGTACCATGTTTGTGACTAAAGAGTTCATTTGTTGGAACTGTGTAGCTTATAATCAGATCAGTATTGGTGTAGACATCTATCCCTGCTAACCTCATCACTTGGACACCAGTTCCCTACCATAATTACATTACTTTCTGTTTCAAACACTTCCTGTTTCATTGTGTCCGTGTGTCATTGGTTCTGGGCTAGAGGTATGATATGGCCACCCGTGGTTGTCTTGCTACAGGGATACTGTCGACTGGTACAGGGAATGTACAAATTAGGTCTTCTCAGTCTTGTTGAGAACCAGAGGCTAACACAAGGAGCAGCTGAGCTCAGATGGGTAAGCCATACATGTTGTACTTGGAGACTGGTATGTATACAAAGTAACATTGTTGAATTCTATTGAGCTGATGTGAGAATAATTAGCCTCTTTCCCAGGGTTGATATCTCCTTTGACCTTTCACTCCCAGAAAGGTCAATAGGGTGACTGATCAAAGAAGAGAGCCTGGGAACGAGGCTAGACAATATTCTGTTTGCTCTTTGTCAAAGTACAGTAGTTACATGTACTGTATGTTTGTTTACAAGTGTATGATTTGCTGTGTGTAATGTGCAGAAAGATTTGATGGGGATTCTGATATCTCAAGGAGATGTGAGGCAGCCTGACCTTCACTCCAGTGTCTTCCATGCTGTGGGAAGTGACCACCAAGTTGTCAAAGCTTTAGAAGAGTGAGTGAGTGAGTGAGTGAGTGAGTGAGTGAGTGAGTGGTCTTTACCTACTTTATTCCTTCACAAGTTAATGGTTCTTAACCTAACTTTATTAAGTTAATGGTTCTTAACCTCATGAGACTAATGGATACTCATGTTGTCATACATACTATACTATAAACTTATGCCCATGGAGACAATCAACTGGGATATCTTTGTGTTGCTAGACTTGCGTAGATGTGTGCATGTAGCAAACATTGCTTATTGTCTAGTTGGCTGTTAAGCTATACAAACAAAAGAGCTGGAAAACTCTGTGGCTTAGTTATTGACAACAGTGCATATAGTGGGCAGGAACAGCTGCTGCTGTGTGTGTGTGTACCCATGAGGTGTTCTGTGGTGTCTAAGGTGGGTCAGGTGGTGAAAAGAGAGTCTGGTCTGCCACGTCCTTGAATCCCATTCTGTGTACACATCTCTTCCTCTTCCAGACTACGTCTCCTCTCTGACGACCCCGTTGACCTTGTGGGTACTCCATTGGATGCCCTCTGCTCTCACCTGGAGAAGCACCTCCAGTTCAAGCCGGGGGAGAGGGATGCCATCTTCCTGCATCACTTTATAGGGATAGAGTGGCCTGACAAGAAGGTATGTGTTGCACATTATGTACATATATACCTGGTCCAGCTGTTTGTGGTGTGGTAGGGTGGGATTACTTGCATGCTGGGAAAGCTTTGTTGCCTCATTTCTATAATATTATGGACTCTCCAGACCAGGTTTCTTTTTCTTATCTGGCTATACTATTACACAGTGCTTGCATCACAGATCAAACCCAGTACTTATGTCAGCCACCCTTTAGAAATGTTCCACGCAAGACTAAGTACATGTGTGCGTGTATAATAAATTATACCTTATACAGTGTACCAGAAATTGAGGCTTTTTCGTATGACTAGATTTACGTGGCTCTTCGGTAATGATCGTCAAAATTAAAAATGCAAGTAATACCATTACCCAGTCTGACCACTCTTTTGCTTTTGCTGAGCAGTACTAGTGACCATTGTTGAATAGCCACACTCTACTACATAATAAAGTTTAGTACACTACTGTAAAATAATCTACAAAAAAAATCAAACACACACACACACACACGCACACACACACACACACACACACACACACACAGCAAGAAGTGAGACACATTGACTTCACAATGTATGGTGAGCCTAATGGTTTCTCTGCCATGGCCAAGACAGTAGGGACACCGACAGCCATTGCTGCCAAACTCTTACTCAGTGGTAAGAAGACCATATAAAGTAAAAATTTTTATGTTAACTCCTCATATTTTGACATATGAAGTCATGATAACAGAAACTCTGGAAACTGTCAAACATTCATTATAATTATTCTATTGACTAGTAACTTTAAACCTTGAAATTTCAAACTTTTATCGTAGATTTTTTTCTTGACATGCATGTGTAGGTGAGATGACAACCAAAGGTGTTTTGACTCCCACTACAGTGGACATTTATAAGCCCATCTTAAAGAGGCTCAGAGAAGAGGGAATTAGAGCTAACGTCAAACAACTCTAGGAGTAAAATAAAATCACCCCACCACAGTATAATTATTTATAGAGCAAAATATAATAGTTTTTGTACTGATATTGTGGTGTGTATTAATGCAGTATCACTATGTACAGCATTGTATTCAACGTCTTGGTGGCTTTATACAGTACTTTGCTTCGATCCATTGCTGTATTGAGAGAATAGTTTCTGAACGTTCCAAACTTTCCTAGTGTTTGCACATAAGAGAAAAGACAAATTCTCTCAATAATTCTTTCCAGAAGAAAGCCTGCCTTGTTCATACATAATGCATTCTTTGTGGAAACGGTTCATTTCAGAAATTAACCAAATACACCCAACAATAAAATTTACATTTGAAATAGATGAAAATAAACTAGACCTAAGGAGAAAGGTTCTGTTCAACAAACATATACTTGACAATTAAACACACATTAAAAAAACTAAAAAACAATTGTATGTACATGCTGAATCATACAACTCCACCGAAACCCCAAAAGCTATGGTAAAACCAGGCCGGAGATACCTAAGAACCAACTCAAACAAGGATAACGTTATAATTTTAGTATGAGAAAAAAATCATCACCAAGCTAAACGAAAGAGGTTACACACCATCAGATTGCAAAACGAAACACTACAATAGACACCTTATCCTAAAACGAAACATTCTTTTGTTCATAGGTATCTAATTCCTCACAACCTACAACGATGACACCAAACAAATTTGTTACAAAACACCGGAAAATAATTAGCTTTCCAAGACCACCCAGAACAGTTACCTCTTCAATGTCAGTTTTCTCCAAAATGCAGCATTTTCATATTTTCAACCGGCTCTGCTGGACAATGTGGTGCTTCTGCAAATTATGACCTTTTCTGACATTGTCACTGGAACGGCAGGGGTTGTAGATTGGTGGAGGGATATCAGGTATGAGGTAGTCTGGTCACCAGATCCTCCAGACTATACTAGGTATGAGCAAGACCATAGACTTTAATACTCTTTGTATGACATGAGGTATGCGAATGTGCTGCCAGGATGGTAAGGGTCGTCGAACCACCTAGCGGGCCGGCCAGGAAGATCGTAGTGACACAGTTCCTATAATAATTTACTGAATTTATATGAAGAAAGATGCACAAAGTACTAGTACTCGGTTCTGGGTTCGTGTCAGGTCCACTGGTGGAGTATCTTGTACGAGATGGAACTGTAGCTGTCACTGTTGGTGAGTTAGAATGCCTGATGACAAGATCATACATCACATGTGTACAAATTTAATAAGGCTGACAGATCTGAGGAACAGACTGATTAAATTATACCTTGTTGCTTTGTGCAACAACTCATCAATATTATTATGGCTTGGAATGGCCATTCATAGCCTAGCAAGCCTGATTGACTCATTATAATAATAATAATAATAATAATAATAAGTTGCTTTACAGCGACACCAGAAATTGTTGAAAAATGAAAGATGTTGATAAAGTGAGAGTTCACTGGCATGAAGGTGGCTGACAGACAGACACCAACTAGTGGTGCTGCTGCAGTAAGAATTATTAATTAAAACTAAATGAACACAATGAGTATATAAACAAACAAATAGTATGTGCTGATTGGGTGCTATTGACTGCGGTGGGTTCTGATACAGTTGCTGATACATCTATTGCATGGACAAAGGTAGTGGAGTGAACACGGGAGTTAAGGATTGAAGTGTTCCAGAAAGTGTGACCACAGGTGGTTGAAGATATTACGTTTGATTGTTGCTGGAGAAAGCGACAAGTCAATGGGGGGAGATGTAGTTTTATGATAGGGACACACAATAATCTTAATTATGGCGTAGCTTGTGCTTTTCTATTCCATCCCATCTGCATTCACACACTCTATCGAACAGCCTCCAATATCTTAGAACAAGCTCAGCAGCTGGCCAAGACCTACCAGAACACTACAGCTACCATGATAGATGTAACCTCTGATAAGAGCCTCAATACACTCATCGGAGATCATGAACTAGTCATAAGGTGAGCTCTCAATCATTTAGATGTGGTAAAAGCGATACACGCATAATTATCTTTACTGTGTCATTGAGACGTTTGGTAGTACCATGGTTAGTACGAGAATTCGTGTGTCTTGTGTGTACTTGATGACCTTTTCTTTGTAGTTATGTGCCCAATGGTCTACATCCACTAGTAGCTAAGCAATGTTTGGATCGCAAAGTCAATATGATCACTGCAAGTTATGTTTCACCAGAAATGATGGTGAGCTTATTTTACTTCATTCTTACGCTCTCTCATATTGTAGTGGGCAGAGAGCCATGGAACTTGATTTCACACACACACACACACACACACACACACTAGGCTTTTCATGAACCAGCCATTGAGTCCAACATCACCATTTTGAATGAAGTAGGCCTCGATCCAGGTATAAACCACATGCTGGCTATGGAGTGCTTTGATGAAGTAAAGGGTAAAGGAGGCAAGGTACATTACGTGATCTCTCTTCTGTTTGTTTGGGTTCTATCTACATATGTACTTACATATCTACTTGTATACCCATAATGTAGCTGGCTGTATAATTGGAAGTATTTTATCTCTGTTTAATGCTTTCAATATACACCCGTGATGTACTTAGCCTCTGAAGAAATAAAAGCCCTGAAATGTGAAGATTACATAGTGTCTGTTTATGTTTCGAATGATAGTTCAGTATAGAGGAGGCTCTGTTATAATATTATAAGACAGTTCAAGTCTTTCTATTGAGAACAAAGGGCTTTTATAACCTAATCTACAGTTTTTTTCTGTATCATTGACCAAGTAGCCTAGCTACCGTATAGCGGGAAATTTTCGTACGGTGGAAATTTTCGTATATTTCGTATGCAGTTCGAATATACGAAAATTAAAACTGCGAAAATTTAACTTCCGCATTTACTTTATACGAGCGCGTGCCGCGTATACGAAATTTAAAACTACGAAAATTTCTTCTGGCGCGTTTATACGAAATTTTGCACCAGCGAAAGTTTCCCGCTATACGGTATTATAGCGCAGAATCACATCACACACACACACACACACACACAACCCAGGTAGTATCCTTTGAGTCATGGTGTGGGGGACTGCCTCATCCTGACCATGCTGATAATGCGCTCAAATATAAATTCAGGTATGGAACTACATGTGTTGATATGTTCACTGGATTATCCTGTCATGTGTACATGCCCATACAGTTGGAGTCCCAGGACTGTTTTCGTTGCTGCTCTCCATACAGCAAAGTTTATAAAAGATGGAAAGGTGCGTTGTCGAGTTATCTTGGAGTATCCAGTTAATATAATTATTATAATAATCACAGACTCTCTTAACCAATATTGCACATGTTATCATATTCCCTGTACTACATATTGTAAAGCAATAACAACAACAACAACAATAATGATAATAATAATAATAATGCACGAAGTCCTTCTTGTGCTGCATTCTCACAGTGTGTGTGTGTGTGTGTGTGTGTGTGTGTGTGTGTGTGTGTGTGTATGTGTGTGGTATCTTCTTATGATACAATTGTTGTAGTTCATTCCCATGTGACTATTTGTATGTTTGTTCCCTGTCTAGTTGAATGAAGTGTCTGAAGGTGATCTAATGGAGCCTTCCAATGTGCTGCCATTCGACAACCTTCTCCCTGGGGTTGAAATGGAGGGCTACTACAACACAGACTCTGTGAAGTACGTGGACATCTACAACATCCCTGATGCTAAGACTGTAGTCAGGGGCACTCTCAGATACAAGGTATGTACAATGCAACAGATGAATGTTGGGCCAGGAGCTTACAAGCATTACAGAACACAATCATAAGCTTGCAGCCTGTTTGTTTGGGTTGCTAACCACTTATTCTTATTGTGGGTACATGTATCCTACAGGGATATTGTCGAGTGATACAGGGAATGTACAAATTAGGTCTTCTCAGTCTTGTTGAGAACCAGAGGTTAACACGAGGAGCAGCTGAGCTCAGATGGGTAAGCCATGCATGTTGTACTTGGAGACTGGTATGTATACAAAGAAACTAAACATTGTCGAATTTTGTTGAACAGCTAGATGTGAGAATAATTAGCCTTGTTTCCAGGCTCAATCTCTCCTTTGACTTTTCACTCACAGAAAGGTCAATAGGGTGACTGATCAAAAGGGAAAGCCTGCAGCTGGGAACGAGGCTAGATAATATTTGATTTATTCTTTTGTCATCACACAATAGCTACATGTACTGTATGTTTGTTTACAAGTGTATATTTGCTGTGTGTAATGTGCAGAAAGATTTGATGGGGATTCTGATATCTCAAGGAGATGTGAGGCAGCCTGACCTTCATTCCAGTGTCTTCCATGCTGTGGGAAGGGACGACCAAGTTGTCAAAGCTTTAGAAGAGTGAGTGAGTTGTCTTTATTTCCTTCACCAAAATAATCTAACTTTATTCAATTAATGGTTAACCTCCCGAGACCAATGGATAGTCATGTTGTCATACTAAACTTTAAACTTTTACCATACATACTTATGCCCAGACAGTCAACTGGGATGTCTTTGTGTTGCTAGACTTATGTAAATGTGTGCATGTAGTCAACATTGCTTACTGTCCAGTTGCCTGTTAGCCTTGTACTTAGGCTCTCCCCTTTGACCCTTAGTGCAAGGCAAGCTGCACAAACAAAAGAGCTGGAAACTCTGTTATTGACAAGAGTGCACAGCTGCTGCTGTGTATGTGTGTGTGCTTCAATGAGGTGTTCTGTGGTTATAGTCAGGTGATGAAAAGAGAGTCTGGTCTGCCACGTCCTTGAATCCCATTCTGTGTACACATCTCTTCCTCTTCCAGACTACGTCTCCTCTCTGACGACCCCGTTGACCTTGTGGGTCTCATCCTGACCATGCTGATAATGCGCTCAAATATAAATTCAGGTATGGAACTACATGTGTTGATATGTTCACTGGATTATCCTGTCATGTGTACATGCCCATACAGTTGGAGTCCCAGGACTGTTTTCGTTGCTGCTCTCCATACAGCAAAGTTTATAAAAGATGGAAAGGTGCGTTGTCGAGTTATCTTGGAGTATCCAGTTAATATAATTATTATAATAATCACAGACTCTCTTAACCAATATTGCACATGTTATCATATTCCCTGTACTACATATTGTAAAGCAATAACAACAACAACAACAATAATGATAATAATAATAATAATGCACGAAGTCCTTCTTGTGCTGCATTCTCACAGTGTGTGTGTGTGTGTGTGTGTGTGTGTGTGTGTGTGTGTGTATGTGTGTGGTATCTTCTTATGATACAATTGTTGTAGTTCATTCCCATGTGACTATTTGTATGTTTGTTCCCTGTCTAGTTGAATGAAGTGTCTGAAGGTGATCTAATGGAGCCTTCCAATGTGCTGCCATTCGACAACCTTCTCCCTGGGGTTGAAATGGAGGGCTACTACAACACAGACTCTGTGAAGTACGTGGACATCTACAACATCCCTGATGCTAAGACTGTAGTCAGGGGCACTCTCAGATACAAGGTATGTACAATGCAACAGATGAATGTTGGGCCAGGAGCTTACAAGCATTACAGAACACAATCATAAGCTTGCAGCCTGTTTGTTTGGGTTGCTAACCACTTATTCTTATTGTGGGTACATGTATCCTACAGGGATATTGTCGAGTGATACAGGGAATGTACAAATTAGGTCTTCTCAGTCTTGTTGAGAACCAGAGGTTAACACGAGGAGCAGCTGAGCTCAGATGGGTAAGCCATGCATGTTGTACTTGGAGACTGGTATGTATACAAAGAAACTAAACATTGTCGAATTTTGTTGAACAGCTAGATGTGAGAATAATTAGCCTTGTTTCCAGGCTCAATCTCTCCTTTGACTTTTCACTCACAGAAAGGTCAATAGGGTGACTGATCAAAAGGGAAAGCCTGCAGCTGGGAACGAGGCTAGATAATATTTGATTTATTCTTTTGTCATCACACAATAGCTACATGTACTGTATGTTTGTTTACAAGTGTATATTTGCTGTGTGTAATGTGCAGAAAGATTTGATGGGGATTCTGATATCTCAAGGAGATGTGAGGCAGCCTGACCTTCATTCCAGTGTCTTCCATGCTGTGGGAAGGGACGACCAAGTTGTCAAAGCTTTAGAAGAGTGAGTGAGTTGTCTTTATTTCCTTCACCAAAATAATCTAACTTTATTCAATTAATGGTTAACCTCCCGAGACCAATGGATAGTCATGTTGTCATACTAAACTTTAAACTTTTACCATACATACTTATGCCCAGACAGTCAACTGGGATGTCTTTGTGTTGCTAGACTTATGTAAATGTGTGCATGTAGTCAACATTGCTTACTGTCCAGTTGCCTGTTAGCCTTGTACTTAGGCTCTCCCCTTTGACCCTTAGTGCAAGGCAAGCTGCACAAACAAAAGAGCTGGAAACTCTGTTATTGACAAGAGTGCACAGCTGCTGCTGTGTATGTGTGTGTGCTTCAATGAGGTGTTCTGTGGTTATAGTCAGGTGATGAAAAGAGAGTCTGGTCTGCCACGTCCTTGAATCCCATTCTGTGTACACATCTCTTCCTCTTCCAGACTACGTCTCCTCTCTGACGACCCCGTTGACCTTGTGGGTACTCCATTGGATGCCCTCTGCTCTCACCTGGAGAAGCACCTCCAGTTCAAGCCGGGGGAGAGGGATGCCATCTTCCTGCATCACTTCATAGGGATAGAGTGGCCCGACAAGAAGGTATGGTACTGTACATACCAAAATTAATACCAGCTCTCTGTGGTGTGGTAGGGTGGATTAGTTGCATGCTGTGTAAACTAAATCATGAGAGTAGAGACTCATGCAAAAAAGCCTAAATTTCTGGTAAAGGGTATCATTATTGTATGTGTACCAATTAAGTCTTTGAGTAAAACATTTTTCTGAAGGGTGACTGGCATAAATAATTTTCTTCCAAGTTGAATCATGTACAAAAAATATCACATTTCACACTGAGTGTATCTACAGTACTGGTAGTCTCCTTACAGTCCATTATAAAGTGGTAGACATTCGCCACTTGCTGTAAACCGGCCACTATTTTCCCAAACTCCATCGGGAGAACAAATCCACGGATCATTGGTCGTCTTCTGCCAGTCGAGTAGCTCTTTCTTGAGATTGGAAAGTGTCTTGGAATGTTCTGGGTCATCTGCTACGTTTTTGATTTCCTGAGGATCATTCGTGAGATCGTACAACTCCCACTGACCACGATAATAGTAACCCTCAAGTGTTTTAAACCAGTTCATCTCCTTTTTGTCGACAGTGCGATTTAGGAGATCTTGAAAACTCGGCGAGAGGTAGAAATCTTGATCGATCGGGAACGGCATTTTGTAGTTGAGATTGTGGATCAGCTTCCAGTTCCCCTTACGCACCGCTCTCATGGGATAGTACATGGTGACCTCGTGGATGTTGTGACTAGTGAACACCGTGTCCCATTTATCTTGTGGTTCTTCGGCCTCTGTTGTCAAGGGTAAGAGTGATCGGTCTAGTGTTACGTTGTTTGGACCGAAAATGGTGTAATTTAGAGTCGAGAGTTCCAACCAGTCTAGCACCGTCGGTACGAGGCTTGTTAGCGACACCATAGCCTCGCTTGTCTTGCCCCATTGATCCGTCGAGTGAGGGTTAGAAACAAGAAGAGGTATGTTGACGCCAGATTCGTAAAGATTCGTTCGTCCGTTTGGAAACGGTATTCCGTTGTCGGAGGTGTACACGATCAGAGTGTCCTTGTCGAAGCCGGCTGCCTTCAACTCGCTCAGCAGTAGTCCAATGCCTTGATCGAGCCTGCTTATGGTACGATACTGGGCTGCTAGGTCTTTACGAGCTGCCGGCGTGTCTTGTACAAAGTATGGTACAACTACATCATCAGGGGTGTAATCCACGGGAGTCCAGTCGGGTATGGTACCCATTCCCTCCGTTCCATCGCCAAACTTCTCACAGAAGACCCCGTACTCAGGGTGGGTGTGGCCACATCGATGAGGGTCGTGAAATCCGATGTATAAGAAGAAAGGACGATCGCCAGCTTGGCTGAGAAACTCGCGAGTAAGCTCCTTAATTAGAGTGATATTACGTCCAACTTGGGTAATGGAGTGATTCTCTCCAGTATAGGAGAATGCAAAGGGATAGACTTCTTCAGGCCCAACGTGTTTCTTGCCAATAATGCCTGTCCAATATTCTCCAGACTTGTTGAGTACGAGTGGCAAACTCTGCACTTGATCAAACGAGTGGAAGTGATGATAACTATGGTAGAGGCCGTACATACCATTTTCGTGTTGCGGAATACCACTCATTATGACTGACCTGCTTGGAGAGCAACTGCTCACAGACGTGTAGGCATTTTTGAAAATGGTGGATTTCTTTGCAAGCTCGCTGAGATGGGGCATCTGGCATTTGTGGTTGCCATACACTTGACTCTCAAATCCTGCATCGTCTGCCACGATCATCAGGACATTCTTGCGAGTGCGCGGTGCCTCATTCTTCTTGTTGCTGAGGGTTTGATCTGTGATGCGAGCACTCTGTAGTAGTACAGCAAGATAGACCAGTAGAAGAAGAAGCTGGCGCTGCATGTTTGCTCTGATTTACTGCTGATTTTACGGAGTTTAGACTGAATCTATACGGTGCTCTAAGACTTTGGTAATGATCGTCAAAATTAAAAACGCAAGTTAGACAACTTTTGAGTGAATAGCTAGCTACACGTCTTGATCCTTGCTCTGACTGTTACTGAACAGTACTAGTGTCCATTAATTGTATAGTCACACTCTACTGCATAATAGACTTTAGTACACTACTGCAAAATAAAATTTAAAAAATCAAAACACATACACACACACAGCAAGAAGTGAGACACATTGACTTTACAATGTATGGTGAGCCTAATGGTTTCTCTGCCATGGCCAAGACAGTAGGGACACCGACAGCCATTGCTGCCAAACTCATACTCAGTGGTAAGAAGAGCATATATAGAGCACAAATTTTTTATGTTAGCTTCCTCTTATAATAATTATTATGCATGAATAAATGACCACAGAAACTTTCAGACATTCAGCAGAATAATTATTATGATATATAATAATCATGGTACCACTGAGTAAAATTAGGACAGCTTTTCCCATGGCATCCTAGTAGTAATGGCAACTTTTAAACCTTCAATTACTGAAATTCATTGTAGATTTATTTCTCAACATGTGTATATAGGTGAGGTGACAACCAAAGGTGTTTTGACTCCCACTACAGTGGACATTTATAAGCCCATCTTAGAGAGGCTCAGAGAAGAGGGATTTGGAGCTAACGTCAAACAACTCTAAAATCACCCCATTAGAATAATTTATACAGCAAATAGTCTATAGTAGGTTGTTTTATTAATTTTGTCATGACGTTGTGGTGTGTATAAATGCAGTATCACTACATACGGCATTGTGTTCAAAGTCTTAGTAGCTTTATACTTTGCTTCGATCCATTGCTGTATTGAGAGAATGGTTTCTGAACATTCCAAACTTTCCTAGTGTCTGCACATAAGAGAAAAAAACAAATTCTCTCAAAATTTTTCCCACAAAAAAGTTGTAGCCCTGCTTTTATACATAGTACATTCTTTGTGAATACACATGGACATAATTCTTACCTGAGAGAATTTCTGTGTTCTTCCATGAAATTGAGTTGGCATGGTATGCACTGATGGGGGCTTTGACCTATACCATGCGTGGTACAGTGATGTGTGTGTGTGTGTGTGTGTGTGTGTGTGTGTGTGTGTGCACATGTGCGTGTGCGTGTGCTCAGATATCACAAGCTAAAACTTCATTTGTGTCAGTGTAGTGCATGACTTAGGGAACAACACTGTCTTTTACACAATGGTGCTAATTTCACAATGTCTTCATTACACCATGTATTAAGTGGTGCTAAGTGTTAAAAGAGTCATAATTTTGTATAGGCAAAGATAGTAGAGGGGGTATTGGTACAAAAATCATTCCTTACCCATATGTGCTGGCTGATGTTTGGTAAAAGGGACTGTGTTGTTTGTTGCAGTACCCTTCAAACCAGTCTGTGTACGTATATGAGAAATGTATACACATTTACAAACGTAATAATGAAACATGTTTTGTGTTATGTGAGTCTGGGTGTTGTGTGCAGGTGAAGGTCAAAGGTCAGTTGTTACCTGGGTGATTGAATCTTTCTGGGATGTTTTTTGTGCGGTAGAAGTCTGATGTTTTCAATCCAGTTTCAGGATGGCGAGTGTCCTGGTCCATTATTTCGACAGCTTCATGTTCGACCTCATTTCTAGTCTCTTGGGACTCTTCTTGGCCCGATTGAGCACCGTTGTTGTCTGACGTCGACATTTTCTTTGCATCAATGCAATGGTATCGTTTCGTTTATGGTCGTGGTTGCCATGGTAAATACGTCACGACCCGTTAAATTTTTTTATTAGCTCGAGGCGTCGCTTCCCGCCGTTTACCGCGCCGCGCATTGCTGCGCTGATCGATACCTGGTGCCATGATCTAGACTTGCAGTAAACTAACACTGATACTCCGAAGTCTCGAGAAGATAAGACCCTGAATTTTTGTTATGTGAGAGTTTATTCCCTGCTCTATCCGTCATGACTCTGTCCATGGACACACAGTTGCAGAACTTCTGGATTGAAAGCATCAACAAGGAAGCCTCGCTTCGTTTTGCTTGGCACCTCAAATACTCCAGACAATTTGGCAAGACAGCAGCAGCCAAACAACGCCAGTTGAATGATGGAGCCAATGTTGGGAAAACAAGACTGAATTTCAGCACTAACAATTCTGTTTCGGATCGAATCCAAAAGCTTGAGAGGAACAAGAAGCCGAGAGCCGCAACTGCTCCTGAATTGCCCAAGATCAAGAGTGACGAAAGAGTGGAACCAACAAGATCTAGAGCAACTTCAGCACAGGGGAGAGGAAATGGTGGTGACATGCGTCCTCCATCACAAAACACTCGAACACTACTCTACAATGGCATCAGTGCCCATGGCGAAGGCCGATATGCCTATCTCAAGAAACGAAAACTTCTCACTCCTGAGCAAAAGTTCAACTTCCCGATTCTGTCTTCATGTCAGTACGGATGGAAGATTCTTGAGTACGCTAACCCAAAGCCTTCACCTCATGCACGTACCTGTGTCATCAAGGACTCTTTCTATAGAAACAGTGGTATCATGTTTGGATGACTGTAAGATGATCTTATGTCATACAAATTGTTGATATTCTTTCTGTGGTATACATGACGGCATCTTATTAATATTATTTCTTGAACATATCGCATGACATTCTACATGTATAGATGTTTCTTTATGTGTAGTGTATTTGTTTGTTAACATACAAAGTGACTATGGGCTATAGCTACAGCTCAGTGATAATATTTATGATCTAGATCTCACCTATGAATAGATTTCAATCAGATGTGCAGAATGCATGTTGATAGCTTATGACTCTGTTTATATGCATGCCAGCCGTACATCCCACATTCTAGGCTTTCTACATACTCATTGTACACTCTATAGCAGGGACAAACCCATAGGAATTGAAGGCAAAAAGTTTAATCAGCAGCTGAACTTACTATTCTAAGCAAATGACACAGAAAAATCAGCAATCTCTATATATACTCTTAAGTACTTGACACAAAAAACAGCAGCAGAAAATAACCTATAAAACTGTGTGAATTTAAAGTGATTATAAAGCTAAATGTCGTGAATGATAACAAAAGTGTTAATGCCTAGTCGTTCACACACCAGTTTAAGAGCTACAAATTGGTGTTAACTTGACCTTGATGTCATTTTCAGTTCGTAGAACCACGCGGAGTACTAGCTTCACCTCGTGATCTTCATCAAGAGAGACTCTGTAGCGATTGATGATACTAGCTACCACTAGCTTCTCTTCATTCATAGCAAAGTTCTGTCCAATGCAGTTCCGATATCCAGCAGAAAAGGGTATGTAAGCATAAGGATGACGATTCTCAGTGTTATTAGGATGAAAACGAAGAGGGTCGTACTCAAGTGGGTTCTCCCAAATGTCAGGATGACGGTGAATCAGAAAGGGTGTGATACTCACCATGACTCCTTTAGGTATCAAGTGACCGTCAAGTTGAACATCTTCAGATGTTGTACGATAAAACTGGAACACTGGTGGATAAAGACGCATGGCTTCTTTGACACACCACTGTGTGTACTTCAGGTCCTTGAGGTCGTCATACTCCAGCCATTCTCTTCCCATTAGAACATTTCTAACTTCTTCACGAACTTTTTCTTGGTGTTCAGGATACTTGGCCAGACAGTATAGTGTCCATGATATTCCACTGGTGGTTGTATCATGCCCTTCAAACATAAAAGTATCTGCTTCGCTGCGAATTTCGTCATCGGTCAATCCTTTACCATCTTCATCAACACTTGTTAGCAGAATGTCCAAAAAGTCAAGGTACTTTCTTGTCTTTGAAACTTCTTGAAAAAGCTCTTTGTCATTTTGAAACTTGTCCGCCTTCTTATCCAAACCAAGAGCTTGTTTTCGTTCATTGATAACATTCATGGCGTAATCGTGGACAACTTTACATGACCGATTCATTCTTCGACCAGCAGGAGTGATGAAGTAGATCCAGTCGGTATGATAGAAAGGGTTCATAAAGCGATTGGTACTCAACTGAATCAAATCATAGACAGCCTTGATATAGGGGTGTTTCTGACTGAGTGTCTGACAGTCACTCTTTGTGCTGAATGCACACTGTAGGATAATATCCAAGGACATCAGGCTGACAGTTTCAAAGAGCTTCACCGACTCACTCTTGGAAGTAGAGACGGACCATTTTTGTAGCATCACTTCAAGGCAGCTGTTGTAGACAGGTATGTAAGGTTTGAGGATCTCAAAGTGAAATGCTGGAGTGAGAAGTCTTCTGCTACGATACCACTTCCTACCTTCGGCAATCAGCAAGCCTTCTCCAAGCCAGGGAATGAGCATGTTGTACACAGGTCTGCACTTTGGTTCCTTCAGTAGCTTTTGTAGGACTTCTGGATGTCCAACATCAATGCTAGCTAGAAAAGGTCCGTACCACACTACTATAAACCTGTGCCTATTCTCTAGCAAGTATTCTATGCCAGTATTCCACACTTTTTCGTCCATGTCCTTCACAATTAGGATGTGTCCCCAAAACCAATGTGCTGGTAGTGATGATATGCGTTTTAGACACTTACATAACCTGTAGTATCTCCATAGAGCTCCTGGAACGTCAAGCCAAGCTGCTAGGAGTAGGAGAACGGTGGTTACTGCTAGTATAATGCTCCATACAGCCATCACATCATGAACTCAAGAGTCGCTTTTGATTATGAGTTGTGATACAAATGTTATTAGGTCAAAGTTCAATGTTAATATAGCCCCACCCACTCTTAAAATAAAAGGGAATAATTATGTGTAAAAATTACTAAAAAATCAATAACATTTTGGCTGCATTTTCAACAAAATAGTAAAATTTAATACGTGTAAAATACAGAGAATCTAAAATCCGCAAAAAATGTACCTGCAAATAATTGTAACATTTAAGGTAAGTCATAATACTCCTCCTGACAAACAAAAATAGAATATAGAGATGGCATGTGTTATACTTACTATACAAAAATAGAAATCTACTTATAGTTTGTTACCATACATATAGCTTAGCTGAGGATAATGGGCAGACGTTGATGTTTTAACTATGTAAATCTACCAATCTAATTTTGATGTCATTTTCAGCATGTAAAACAACTCTCATGATAATCTTCACCTCATGATCTTCATCGAGAGAGACTCTGTAGCGATTGATGATACTAGCTACCACTAGCTTCTCTTCATTCATAGCAAAGTTCTGTCCAATGCAGTTCCGATATCCAGCAGAAAAGGGTATGTAGGCATAAGGATGACGGTTCTCAGTGTTATTTGGGTGGAAACGAAGAGGGTCATACTCACTTGGGTTCTCCCAGACATCGGGATGACGGTGAATAAGATATGGAGAAATATTCACTTGAACTCCTTTTGGTACCAAATAGCCATCGAGCTCGATATTTTGTGTTAATGTACGAAAAAATTGGAACACTGGTGGATAAAGACGCATGGCTTCTTTGACACACCACTGTGTGTACTTCAGGTCTTTGAGGTCGTCATACTCCAACCAGTCTCTTCCCATCAGAACATTTCTGACTTCTTCACGAACTTTCTCTTGGTGTTCGGGATACTTGGCCAGACAGTACAGAGTCCATGATATTCCACTTTTCGTTGTGTCGTGACCAGCAAACATAAAAGTATCTGCTTCACTGCGAATTTCATCATCTGTCAATCCTTTACCGTCTTCATCAACACTAGTCAGGAGAATGTCCAAAAAATCGAGGTACTTTCTTGTCTTTGAAACTTCTTGAAGAAGTCGTCTATTATCAGAATCGTTTTGAAACTTATCTCCATTCTTGTCCAAACCAAGAACTTTCTTGCGTTCACTTATAACCTTTAAGGCATATTCATGTACAATTCGAGTAGCTTGAGTTGTCCTATGACCTGCTGGGGTATTGAAGTAGATCCAATTAAATTGATACAGTGGATTGAAGTAGCGATCTGTACACAACTGGACCAAATCATACACGGCTTTGATATAGGGGTGTTTCTGACTGAGTGTCTGACAGTCACTCTTTGTGCTGAATGCACACTGTAAGATGATATCCAGGGACATCAGGCTGACAGTTTCAAAGAGCTTCACCGACTCATTCTTAGAAGCAGAGACGGACCATTTTTGTAGCATCACTTCAAGGCAGCTGTTGTAGACAGGTATGTAAGGTTTGAGGATCTCAAAGTGAAATGCCGGAGTTAGAAGACGTCTGCTACGAAACCATCTTTGACCTTCAGAAACCAACAAGCCTTCTCCAAGCCAGGGAGTAAGCATGTCGTACACTTCTCTTGTTTTTGGTTCTTTTAGTAATTTTTGGACCACTTCTGGATGTCCAACATTGACACTTGGTAGAAAAGGTCCATACCACACCTTTTGGATCTTATATCTGCTTTCCTGCATGTGTGCTACGTTTCTGTTCCATACCTTTTCGTCAAGATCCTTCTGATCCAAAGCATGTCCCCAAAACCAATGCATTGGCTCGCCTGGTATGGATCTCATTAGTTTGCACACTCTGTAGTACCTCCACAACCACCCTGGAATATCCAGCAATGTTACAATCAGCACTATGAGAGCTGTAAGAATGAGTAAGCTGCTCCATACTAAAATCGCCATTTTACAAGATATGAAGCCCAGTACATGCTTGTCCAATAACATTTTTGCGGTTAATAATTATAAAGCAATAAAGTCAGAGGTATGCATGCACCTCAGTTTTAAATGCAGGAGGAGGCACCTGTTGCCTATACGTTCGCAATCACTACAATGTGGTCTCATGTGAGTTACTATAATATTTATAGAATGAGGATGCTCCCATAGTCAAACTATACTGTGAACAGTTTCATTCAGATGAATAACACTTTAATAACATTTATAGTCATTCACTTTTTTTTACTTTGACTACATGTTACTGTACAGTACTGTCTGTATGTATGTATCTGAATCAACAGGTATATCGAGGCAGAGAGAAGGAGCGTGTACTGTTGCCAAATAACTCACAGTACTGGTTTCTGGCATACACTGGGCCATATGCCCTAGAAAGAGGTTATTAAGTGCAATACAGACCACAAAGAAGGCAACAATTATAGCAATGAGGTTGAGGTAAGCTGATATCATCCCAGCTCTTCTGGCTTGATCAACCATTCCAGCCTTAGCATACATATTCTTTACTCTACATGCAGAGAAATCAACTCAGTTCAGTTTACAAATCAGAGAATCTCAGAAGTAAATAGCTACTTACTTTGTATGAAAAGAATTTAGGCCTTTGCAAATTATGCTAGCATAAAGAGAATTATGCTGGCATAATATGTAGGTGAATTCCTGGCATAATTAGAGCAAAAATTTATAATTGTAGGTTTGAATAATCAATCTACTAAGGTTATTGTTTAACCTACCTGCTTTTACTCCAGATAAATCACCTGATATTATTGCTTAACAATGGCATCTTATCCTAACCATTACGGCAGTTGTGTCAAATTGAAATAGATCTGGATATCTTGGTAGATGTTGTGTATTTTGTATGAACGCATGACAAATTATGGATTTTAACAGAAAAATGTTGTCAATGAGCATAATAGGTAAAATTGTGAGAATTATCTATAGAGCATAGCTTAATGGGCAAAATATTAAGCATAATTTGCAAAGGCCTAGAAAAGATCAGGGCAGGGATTGTGATAATTATAACCAAAACAAATGCGCATTGGTGAAAATAGACCGAAGAATACGGTTGTCACAATAGAAAATGTCCAGAAATCATTTGACTTGAATGAGTAGTTGGGTTGATTGAAGCCACTGAGAAGGTAAAGGCTATTTATTTTCATGATTATAAGTTGGGCAAGAGAACATAAGATTTTTGGTACTGCCCATAATTAAGTATGAAAACAATTCACTCACATAGACAACTTCAGAACCAGCTTTGTACTGCACTACACTACTCGGCTGTGGTGGCGGTGCTGGTGCTAATGCTGGTTGATCAACCTGGAGAGGGTGCTGGTGGTATTTAGCTTGTTGAACGGTATACGAAGACATGATCTACAGCGTGGAGTAACAAATCCAATCTGCGCATGCACACTACATTGCAAATGCGTTAATGAGTCACTTGTGCGCGCGCTTCTACAAACAATAATGATATAAAATTAATGCCGTGGCTAGAGTACCGGTAGTCCGTATACTTTCCTATTGCTCCATCCATTGACTGCAATAATATTTAGCTTAGTTTACGGTGCCGGTACTCTAGCCACAGCGTGCAACTTACCTCACTGACTTGGGAACCCCAAGCCTTGGGGTTGCTGCTCTTTGACTTAAGATATAGTAGTCTTGACCTTACTACTCCCACACTAGTCCGCCCGACTACTCCCACACTGCTCATACACGTACACCAACATAAACGTGGCACGCACATGCCAACTATTGTGGCTTCCTGCTAGCTCTCTGTACGAGTGCTGAGGAAGGTTTCTGTGAGTTTTAGGCCTTGCATGCATTTGGTAATCTGTCAGTGAGAGCCTCTGAGCAGGTTTGAAGACTTAATTTTGTTTTGCTAGACTTTTATGATCATAAACATTTTGTATTGTGTCTATGGGACAGTCGGCCCATTCCTACTATACGTACTACCGTACGTATGATATATGATTTTACACATAGCTAAGTTAAAAATGGCAGGTGACAATAGAAGCTTATACAACGTGTCCAGTAAAGATCGTCAACGTAATAAATCATTAGAGTAATAATACCGCGCAGCGGGACTAGCCTGGGGACGCAACCTCTGCGTGAAGTAGTCTGGGCACCAGACCCCCCATAAAACCTATAGAGCGGGTGCAATTACGTAAAATGAGTCACTTCCGTATGGCAAAAATGTACTAAGCAATACGGAGAACGAGCAGCTGTCATTTACTTCCGTATGGCAAAAATAACTATTTCTAGTATCACTCAAAATACTTCCGGTTTTTGATGACGTTGATTGCACCCGCTCTATAGCAAGTAAGGGTCTGGTATCCAGTCTATGCGTGAAGTGCAAGTGTTATCGAAAATAGCTGTACTACTTGACCAAGAGATAAGATAATGTCTTGTAAAGCCTTTAAAAATACTGTTTTACAATCACAATTGATTCAATCCGAACACGATTTTACTGGTCATCTAAAAGACTATTTTTTTTGTTGTTCAACGGTTGTTTATACTTAATTGGTGCAGGTACGAAAGATAGCATTCCAGAGCCACAACACTACTATTCTACTGTGAATGAGGCTAGGCCACTTCAGTATGATGCAGGTGTCTATGGGGACCGGATCAATGTGCCATCTGCTGTACCCAGACCACCACAAGAGACTACTTTTACAGTTGGTGCAACGGTTTCAGTTCATCAAGTAAACATAATCATGATTAATTGATTGTACCGTGCATGGAAATCTAAATTATTTGTCATTGATCATATACGCATGAGTTATGCATAGCTATGGGGTAAGTACAAGGATAGTCTGGCATATGCCAAGTTAACACTTCTCCAGGGACCTGGTCACCACGCAGGGAGTTGGCATGAAATTGTCTTGAGAATTTTCTTGAATGTAAAGAATTCAAACAAAGTGCTGGCCAACCAGACTAGGAGTAAGGAGTGGCTTATGCTACATTAATTTTGGAATAACAAGGAAGATTTTACTACTGTTACGAATTGTTTAGGCATGCAGCTATCGATATGATATACTTGAATCATGCATACATGTATGCCGCTTTTCCATCAACTTTTAACACAATCATAATTACTGATTAATGTTCATGTACCATGCACCATTCAGGCAAATGCTATGACTCCTGGGCTTGGTAAAATTCAGAAACCAGACTATAAATCACCGCACACTTTCTTTGTAATATCTGTTGTTGTGACAACTGTATGTGGTGTTCTCAACTTTACCTCATTGTCATTTGGAATACCAGCACTTGTCATGTCAATACTGGTATGTTTTTATACCTTATTATTTATAAAGCTATAACCTACTATAATAATTATTGCTCTTTGATTGTGATGGGCTATTGTTTTGTTTGTTGTAGGCTCAGATTAGCCTGTCGAATAGAGATTATTCCCAAGCTTCCAAGAGAGGTACTGCTGCTATGATTCTCTCGATCTTGAATGCTGGCTACACTATCATGTTTGCAATGATAGTAACTGCATCAGTAGTGGGACCAGTATGTTTTGGTTTTAATTCCTGTCAATAAATAATATTATATATGTACATTGCCATGCAGAATTAATACTAATGTCAATTCCAACCAGCTTGATTATAAGTAATTAGTTACTCGGTAATCACATGAATAATTATTAGAGTGCAATTTGAGATAATTATACAATTATGGTGTAATTGTCATAACTATTTAAATTTTATGAGGCATGTAGAATGCCAAGTGATCGTAACTGTGACCATAAAAATCATACTACATACTGTCAGTGTGCATGCATGCATGCCCATGAGATGGCATTTGAATGTATGTAGGAGGAGGTGTTGCCTACGTTCGCGATCACTACTAACAATGGGGTCTCATGTTATTTATGGAATGAGGATGCTCCCATAGTTGTAAACTATACTGTGAAAAGTTTCATTCAGATTTATGCAACAATAATTAGTATTGTGTGATTCATGCCTGATTAATCAAGTAGAATTACCCTGATATATAACAGACCCAGCCAGAGAAGTTTTGAATTAGTGCCAAATTTTCAGTACAACATTTTAATAACATTTAGTCATTCACTTTACAGCTTAGAGCTTTGTTCAGAATTTACATTGACTACAGTACTGTCGTAATAATGGTTATAGTATGTGGCTGAATCAACAGGTATATCGAGAGAAAGAGAAGGAGCGTGTGCTGTTGCCAAATAACTCGCAGTACTGGTTTCTGGCATACACTGGGCCATAGAGCCCTAGAAAGAGGTTAAGTGCAATACAGACCACAATTAAGGCAACAATTACAGCAATGAGGTTGAGGTAAGCCGATATCATCCCAGCTCTCCTGGCTTGATCAACCATTCCAGCCTTAGCATATTCTTTACTCTACATACAGAGAAATCAACTCAGTTCAGTTTAAAAATCAGAGAATCTTAGCTACTTACTTTGTATGAAAAGATCAGGGCAGGGATTGTGATAACCAAAACAAATGGTGAAAACAGACCGAAGAATACGGTTGTCACAATAGAAAATGTCCAGAAATCACTTGGCTTGTATGAGTAGTTGGGTTGATTGAAGCCAGGAGGAAAAAGCTATTTTCATGATTATAAGTTGAGCAGGAGAGCATTAGATTTTGGTAGTGCCCATAATCAAGTATGAAAACAATTCACTCACATAGACAACTTCAGGACCAGCTTTGTACTGCACTGCACTACTTGGCTGTGGTGGCGGTGCTGGTGCTAATGCTGGTTGATCAACCTGGAGAGGGTACTGGTGGTATTCAGCTTGTTGAACGCTATACGAAGACATGATCTATGGTAGATCAGATCGGTAGCTACAGCGTGGAGTAACAAATCCAATCTGCGCATGCGCACTACTTTGAGTCACTTCCGCGCACCTTGTGCAATACGCTTCATTATACTGCAATGTGGCACTGGGGTGTCAGAGTATGACAAAGAATGTCTATGAGAATTCACCAAACAATAATGACATAGTTTCAATAGCTGAGCCAATTACTTCATAGACCTGTAGTGGAAAAATATTATCAGACACACACACACACACACACACACACACACACACACACACACAATCTTACTGCAGTGTAGAAGTTATCTTTATATTTCTTCTCAAGAATGGGATCTACTTCAGGTGCACTTGTTACACTGGTAGAAGGAGCCTGTGTGATCAGACGAAGCTCAGCATAAAAATGGCTACTAGATCACTATAATAATATTATATGAACAGTTAGGAAAATGAAGGCAACACCTTCATAGTAAAGAGGCTTTCCGTATAGCAGGAAATTTTCGTGGGGGGAAATTTTTTTGCGAGTTACGCGGTTTAATTGGCAGCTTTCCGCGAAAATTTTCCCCGACGAAATTTGTAAGGTACGAGGTTGTCACGTAATGTTGAGACGCAATCCACGAAAATTTTCCCCGCGAATTTCTATTCAAGACGAAAACATAAAAATTTCCCCCACAAAAAATTCCCGCTATATATACAGTATTTGTAGGGAGAGAGTAAGGGAATGGAACATTTCACAATAACATAAGTCCATGGGAAACGGTTATAAATACAATAGTCACGAGCAGTGGCTCTCTTGTACATTGTTAGACTGTACAATGGTAACACAAGTAATATTTGTACTATGAGTATCTAGTGTGTATGGTAATTGTACTCCTGAGGGCTGTTGTATGTATTCCCGAGGGCGCAGCCCGAGGGAAGACATACAACAGCACGAAGGAGTACAAAACCATACACACTAGATACTCATAGTACAGATGACTTGTACCATAGTGGTCACTAAATAAACTCAGCTGATGTACCCTAGGGTAAAACCACCATGTACCCTGGCTTGCTCTAGAGTTACTACTGGTGGTTAGCCAGTGTACATGGGATATGTAAACTTAGGCGGTACCTTTGAAGTAAGACTTAACTATGGTACAATGGTTAATGGTACATTCCTACAACACATGTACCCATTAAACTCATTAAATCCAAGCCATTGAAACTGAGATTAAAGGATAATAAAGCACGCTATGTACAAACATACAATCACACAATAATATAGGGCTAGTCATGATTATTAGCTAGGGTAGGGCCATAAATTGAGACCGTTTATCGATAGTTATATATTATTATTATTAAACTGAGTTGAAAACAACAGTTACTAAGTCCACGATTTTACAGATTTAATCGAATGGTAAAGATGAGCCACTCTTCAATAATTCTATCTCTACTGCTACTACTAGCCCTCTCCTCTCTTGGTTTCACTCAGAGCTGTGTCCGTAAAGAAGTGGCGGCTGTTTTGTCCGATCTAGCCAACCAACTGGAGGGTCTTACAGAAGAAAAATGTGGATGCGAGAGTATTGATCTACAACTGAACGAAACGCTGCACAAAGGATTTGAGAACATTGCCTCACTGATCACCCAAGAGTCACAACAGCTAAAACAAATGATCCAAGCCCAGTCTGGAGACCAGCAACCAACTAGTCCAGGAATACAAACCATTCAATCGTGCAAAGAACAGTTTGAAGACGATCCTTCGAGTCCTTCTGGCTACTACTGGGTGTTCTCCACTCCAGACCAAATCACCAGACTGTACTGTGAGATGAACAAGACGTGTAAAGGAGTCACTGGAGGTTGGCTGAGGGTGGCCAATATAGACATGACCAACCCATCCCATTCCTGTCCAAAAGGTCTTCGTACACTGACTGATCCTAAAGGTTGTGTTCGATGAAAATCAATGGTCCTGGTTGCTCATCTGCAATGCTCGATACTAAAGGTATCCAATACTCCAAAGTGTGTGGAAAGATCATAGGCTATCAAAAGCAGAGCCCAGACGCATTTGGAGCATATTACAATAACCGAGCCTTGACAATTGATGACAGGTATGTTGATGGTATCAGTCTAACCTATGGAAAAAGCCCTCGAAAACACATATGGACATTTGCAGCTGCTCTGCACGAAGTTCTCACAAGCTTTCGACAGTATCTCTGCCCCTGTACTAACATCAACAATCCAGTCACCATTCCAATACCACCATACGTTGGAAATGACTACTTTTGTGACACAGCCAGCCATGATCAATTTCAACATCGCTTCTATCCTGATGACCCCCTCTGGGATGGCCAGGGTTGTGGCTCTCTAAATACTTGTTGCACTCACAACAGTCCTCCGTGGTTTATAAAACAGCTATCTTCTTTTACGAGGGACAACATTGAGATGAGGCTATGTGCTGATCAATCTCGTTCTGATGAAGACATTGTATTTGAAACAATAGAACTCTATGTACAGTGATTGGGAAAACATCAAAGTAAAGACCTTGTTTGAAACTTTTAGCGGACTCAACATTCTTAGCATAGAGCTTTTAAGCAGCAGTGCGTAGAAATGACTGTAGATTGTATACTAGTTTAATTAATTGTAATGCATAATACTATGCTATACATTCCAAACATAAAATTAATGTGCTGCAACTTACCTCACTGACTGAGTACTCCCATTTTTTGCGGAGAATCTGGCTAGCGAGACTACTGACTGGGGGTTGCTGCTCTTAATTTGGGACTGGCTGTGAATTAATGTGCAAAAAAACAAGACGTGTTAGCATGAACCATTAAATTTTATGTTATCATACCAGTTGTCTTGGACTTAGTGGATAGTAGTCTTGACCTTACTACTCCCACACTCAGTGCCCATACACCAACATTGTGATAAGTTGACAGATAACCATGGCACGCAAAAACATGCCTCCCCCCCCCAAACACACACACACACACACACACACACACACACACACACACACACACACACGCACACACACGTACAATGAAAATTTCACGATGCCCGGCCGGCCCCGTGCGTGCGCGCCCGCGCCCGGCGCCGCCGGCTCGTGGTCTATTGACGACCATTACCTCAATCCAAACTAGTTATGGCCGGACTGACGCACGCGCAGAGCTCGGAGCATGTTAAACTGAATACTTATTGTGTCAGCAACAGTTACTGTGTTTTTGGTAGAATATTACCTGGACCGAGAGAGTTTCAGAACATAACAATGTCTCAGTGTAAGACTGATCATTATCGCCTATTATAATATTATATTGTTATTTGACTTTCTACACTANCTTTTGAGTTCAACAACTTATTATAATCTCTATATTAATTTTTTTACATGCGGGCAGACAGGAAAGGTGACAGTGAGGTCCGACCACTTAAGCTTCAATATGGTGTCTATGGGGACATCAATTTACCATCCACAAGGCCTGCAGCACATGTACCACCAGTACTACCAGACGCTGACGCTACAGTTGGTGTTTCTGTTCAACAAGTAAAGGTTAGTATAGATATGCAATAATATTATTTTTATTATTATTCATGTATCATATAGTTATATCCAAATAGTTTGTGATATTAGTAAACAGTTACTATTATAAATTGCTTTCACATGCATGTAATGATACGAGTGCATTTAAATTTATTTATTTTACAACTGCAGGTTAATGTACCACCATTTACGGAGGCAAATATTATGACTCCTAGACTTGGCGCATTTCAGAAGCCAAACTATAAATTGCCCCACACCTTTATGGTGATAACGATTGTAATTACAACTCTATGTGGAGTTCTCAACATTACTTCACTGTCATTTGGAATAGCAGCGCTCGTCATGGCTATATTAGTATGTTTTATACTTACAGTTCATGACTAAAGTGTTAACTTTTTTCTCCACTGCATATGCATTGGACTAATTATTATAGGCTCAGACAAGTCTTTCAAGTGGAGACTATTCCCATGCTTGCAAGCAGGGTGCTATTGCTATGATTCTCTCCATCATTAATGCTGGCTACACTCTCACTTTATCCACGATAATAACTGCCTCAGTACTGGGATCAACATGTTTCAACTGGCAGTATATTATATGCAAATAGAGGGCGAAATCAGTGTTCTTGATTATTAAGTTAATTGCATCTGTATTTATGGACAATAACCATGCATGGATGCATAATTGTAATAAATGTTATGAATAATAATTACAATTAATTGATAAACAATGCTACAGTAACAGTATACACACCAGTTTTTAGTAGTGTTTAGGAACTTGTTATAATGTTATAATGTTCACATTGTATTAGACGTACACATAAATTTTATTGCAATATGAATATACACTGGGCAGTGCATGTGATCATTATTATTGTGATGCATGCTTGATCCATTATCCATTCACAATTTATTAAGAAAATGGGTCCCAACGGGCCAATTCCCAATGTTAATACAGAAAAACTTAAGCAAATGATTCATGAAAAACATGACAACCATTATTATTGTTATTAATTTTACTATAATAAAAACAAGTGTCAACAACAATGAATAAAATTAATAATCAATGATTATGCACACCACAATTAATGCAATAATGATTGTATGACATTGTGCACAAAAACTCCTAATTTGCTCAAAATTTATTACTATTACAGTAACTATAACATTTTTAAAAATTTTACTATATATAGCCTGCATAATTATAGTACTAGTACAAACTCATGATTTTAACAGCCATATCGAATCTGAGTGTAGGAATATGTACGGTTGTAATAATATAAATATGGCCTACCGTGGCCTATGGTTTCTGGCATACACTGGGCCATAGAGACCAAGAAAAAGATTAAGTGCAATACAGACCACAAACAAAACGATAACAACAGCAGCAAGGTTGAGGTAGGCTGATATCATCCCAGCTCTCCTGGCTTGATCAACCATTCCAGCCTTGGCATATTCTTTACTCTATAAGTACAGAAAGATCAACCCATATTCAATTAATATTTGCATTAACTTCGATCATTTAATATGTTATGAGATTTACTAATGAAGCTAGAATCAAAACTTACTTTGTATGAAAAAATTAGAGAAGGGATTGTGATGACCATAGCATATGGTGAAAGCACTAGGCAACACAACACAGTTGTCACAACAGAAAGGGTCCAGAAATCTTTAGGTTTGTACGAATAGTTAGGTTGATTGACGCCAGGAGGACAAAGCTATTTACAGGTTGGATAGGACAACAGGTTAGCTAATAATTATACAATAGTCATAAAAAATCACTCACATAGACAACTTGAGAACCGGCGTTGTAATACACTACGTTACTTGGCAGTGTTGCTGGTGCTGTTTCTGGTTGACTGTCAACCTGGTAAGGCTGTTGAGGGTATTCAGCGGCAGACATTACTCGTAAGAATATACTTACATACGCGATCGACTGTCGAGCTCGGTGACAGTTTAGTTCACTCCCAATCTGCGCATGCGCATTCAAGCAAGATGAACATTTTTTGATGATGTTTACGCCATGTTGTGTTACAAAGTTAGCTGACATTCACTTCAAATTAGAGTCTTCTGACTGTGAGTGAATATGCTGATACACTTTATCCAATCTCTGTAATCCAGGATGTCCATCATTGCTGTGTACTTACTAAGAGTATCTCTAAAAATTCACAACATTTAATTTAGAGTCTAAGACCTAGATCTATGAGAAGTCATCAAACATCAATGACATGGTTTCAGCAGCTGAGCCAATTATTTCATAGACCTGTTACGAATAAAACATTAATGCTAGTAAATTGAAGAGTGGTTCATATAATATTCACACACACACACACACACACACACACACACACACACACACACAATCTTACTGCAGTGTAGAAGTTATCTTTATATTTCTTCTCAAGGATGGGATCTACTTCTGGAGCACTCGTTACACTGGTAGAAGGAGCCTATATGATAAGAGGAAGCTCCTCATAATATGGTCACTGGTGGTCTCAAATAAAGAGCACCAAAGGTACTTAACACTTGGTGCCCTACCAATACAATGTATACTCAAACATGACAATCTACCAGTACAAACAGTAGGCTGGTCACTAAGGATAATTTGATTATCTACGTTAACTGCTGTAGGAAGTATCATAGTCTGACACACAGTAGCAATAGTGCACAACGTGACTCTAGATAGTATATGGAATAGTTTGTGATACATATCCAACAAGTTGAGCATGTGTGACCGGACTGGTCACCCGGCCCCTATACAGTAATGTTGAACAAAATTTTACATACTCTGCCTTCTTTTAAGTGTGACATTTGCACATGTTTGCCAAATTCAAGACTAAACAGTGTTGGGACATGCCAACAGCCAGAAAAATGATCGTGGCTACTGCTAGTGCTGCTAGAACAAGTATAAGTGTTTATCATTACAATTATCCGGACTTTTCGCTTATCCAGCAGGCTTCTGGTACAAAGTATTCTCTGTGTCAAAGTATTCTTTGTGTCTCTGTATTCTCTGTGTTTATACATAAATTGAATGTAACTTACCTCACTGGGTGTTTGTTGTTGCTCTTTGGGACTGACTGTGAAGGTAAATAACAAACAATACCATAGACAATACCATGGTACTTCATGTAAGCTTGAAGCATTCATATCATCTTACCGGTCTGGTGGACACTTTAGTTATCTGATCGATGGCTTCACAAAGTGCCTCGTATCTGAATGGTAGAGATGAAGATCACATCAAACAAGCAGGAAAACAGGGAATCATGCAGTGTATCGTACACCACTCTATTCTTGGGTGTCTTCAAAAACTGCTGTACAACCTCTGGGTGTCCAACAATGATACTGGTCAGAAATGGTCCATACCATACCACACCTTGTCAAGTTGATAAATCTGTACTTTTTCTCTATAGTGTGTATGCTATGTTTTCTCTCCAGACCTTATCATCCATGTCTTTGAATTCCAGCAGATGTTGACCCCCAAAACCAGAGCATTGGTTTGCCTGGTAAAGCCTTCATTAATTTACACACTCTGTAGTATCTCCATATATCGCTCTATAGGGTAGATTAGTAGAGCTAGTAGCGCTGTGAGCAACATGATTCACACCATTTTGACCCTTCAGTCAGCGAAAGGAGTATGTTATCATGGTGTCAGATCAAAGCATTCAACTGTAACCACAACCCAATGACAGATCAGGGTCATGATACTACCATTGTATGCAATGGTCATAAATCAATCAATGTGCAGTGTATCATAAATTATATTATTATGCAACATATTAGTACACGATCCAGGTCCTGATCAAGCGGTGATTTCTTACTGTTTTCAAAATTGTATTAAAGAATAGCATTTTCTTTCTATGCATGGAGATATACGATACAGATCTATGAGAAATCATCAAACATTAATGACATGGTTTCAACAGCTGAGCCAATTGTTTCATAGACCTGTCAGGAAAAAACATCAATGTTATTGCATATGTATGAGTGCAACCCCCCCCCCCCC
>CAXIPT010000003.1:9627060-9691357 GCA_964030475.1 Tethya wilhelma | reverse complement strand
CACACACACACACACACACACACACACACACACACACACACACACACACACACACACACACAGTGACAGATACACACACAATCAATCTTACTGCAGTGTAGAAGTTATCTTTATATTTCTTCTCAAGAATGGGATCTATTTCAGGTGCACTTGTTACACTGGTAGAAGGACCCTGAGTGATTAGACAAAGCTCAGCATAAAAAATGGTCACTTCACTATAAACAGTGAGGGAAAATGTACGCCTTCAGGGTAAAGAGGCTTTAGTTGTAGAGAGAGAGTTAGGGAATAGAATATTTCACAATAACATCTAGGTCCATGGGAAACAGTAATATTATTCTTATTGGGTTTTAGGGGGGTGGGGAATAGTTTGGCTGGCCAGACTCTTCGCCAGCTAGACTACGTGGGGAATAGGCAGGGGAAAAAAAGGAAAGAAAGGGTCTGGTAAATAACCTAGTAGTAGCAACGATCCATGTCCAAAATAATTGAGACTTTCCGCAAAATGATGCACATGGGCCTTATCAAAGGCTTGGTGATTGTGTTACTCCACAGCTACATATGTGTGGCTTCTGCTACTGCAGGTACGTCTTCATTTTGGATGTGGATTCATGCTACTACTAAAGTCCATCTGATTTGAGAACGCCGCAGGAAGTGAAATAATAAGCAATACTTTTCTTATGGGACAAAATAGCTAACTATTGACTGGTAAGGTGTAGAATGGGGAGAACAAGCACTTTCCAATGGTGCTAGAAATTTTGAAATCAGTTGGATAATAAGAAGGATATTCTCCCGGCATTTTCAAACCAGACCCTTTCTTTCCTTTTTTCCCCCCACCTATTCCCCACCCCCTAAATCCAACAATAAAAGGGTCTGGGCACCAGCCTAGCTCATTAGCCAGGGCAGGGCCATAAATTGAGACTGTTCATCGGTAGTTATATATTATTAAACTGCATTGAAAACAACGAAGTCCACAATTATACAGCTTCAATCAAATGGCTAAGATGAACCACTGTTCAATTCTACCTCTACTGCTACTGCTAGCCCTCTCTTCTCTTGGTTCCACTCAGAGCTATGTCTGTGAAGAAGTGGCAGCTGTTTTGTCTGATCTAGCCTACCAACTGGAGGGCATTACTGAAGGAAAATGTGGATGCGAGAGTGTTGAGCGACAACTGAATGAACTACTGCACAAAGGATTTGAAGACATTGCCTCACTGATCACCCAAGAGTCACAGCAGCTAAAACAAATGATTCAAGACCAGTCTGGATGCCAACAGCCAACTAGTCCGGGAATACAAACCATTCAATCATGCAAACAACAGTTTGAAGATGATCCTTCGAGTCCTTCTGGCTACTACTGGGTGTTCTCCACTCCAGACCAAATCACCAGGGTGTACTGTGAAATGAACAAGACGTGTAAAGGAGTCACTGGAGGTTGGCTGAGGGTGGCCAATATAGACATGACCAACCCATCCCATTCCTGTCCAAACGGTCTTCGTACACTGACTAATCCTAGAAGGTTGTGTTCGATGAAAATCAACGGTCCCGGTTGCTCATCTGCAATGCTCGATACTACAGGGATCCAATACTCCAAAGTGTGTGGAAAGATCATAGGCTATCAAATGCAGACCCCAGATGCATTTGGATCATACTTCTATAACCGTGCCTTGACAATTGACGATAATTATGTTGATGGTATCAGTCTAACTTATGGAGAGAGCCCTCGAAAACACATATGGACATTTGTAGCTGCTCTGCACGAAGTTTTCACAAACTCTCCACAGCATATCTGCCCCTGTACAAACATCAACAATCCAGCGACCATTCCAATACCGCCATACGTCGGAAATGACTACTTTTGTGACACAGCAAGCCAGAATCAATATCAGCGTCGCTTCTATCCTGAAGACCCCCTCTGGGATGGCCAGGGTTGTGGCTCTCTGAATACTTGTTGCACTCACAACAGTCCTCCATGGTTTATGAAGCAGCTATCTTCTTTTACGAGGGACAACATTGAGATGAGGCTATGTGCCGATCAATCTCGTTCTGATGAAGACATTGTATTTGAAACAATGGAACTCTATGTACAGTAATTATTGGGAAAACATCAAACTAAAGATCTTGTTTGTAACTTTATAATAGAAGCCAACATTCTTAGCTTAGAGCTTTAAGTAGCAGGGCATAACAATGACTGTAGATAGTATACTAGTTTGTGATGCATAATACTATGCAATCTTAGAGTATGTACATGTGTGACCCCCTATATACTGTAGATCGGGAAAATTTCGTATTGAAAATATTTCATAAATAAAAATTTTGTATAATATTAATTTTCATAAAATTAAATACGCGGTACATACGAAAAAAAAATTTAACGGGTCGTCACATTCAAAAGTTCACGTTTGAAGTTTTCGCAGATTTTAATTTTCATAAATGCAGTGTCATACGAAAATTTTTGAACTACGAAAATTTCCTGATCTACAGTACATATCTGTCTATATGTTCCAAACAACAAAATTAATTCACATGAACGTGCTGCAACTTACCTCAATGGGTGTTTGTTGCTGCTCTTTGGGACTGACTGAATGTACAAAGAAAAAAAAAAGTACATAATTATGTTAGCCTGAAGCATTAATTTTATATCACCATACCAATTGTCTTGGACTTGGTGGTCTTGATCTTACTACTTCCACCCTGCTCAGACACCAACATAACACACACACACACACACACACACACACACACACACAATAAGATGTGTACAAGTGCACCAACACATACACATATATAGCCACTAACTTTCGTCAACAATTTTTAGCTATTTATTTGTGTATATACATACACGAATACATTGCTAGAGAGAAAAATGTGCATGACACTAGATAATTATATGCCCAAAGACACTAACACACACACGACACACATTCACATATTCACTCACACATATTATACATGCATCATTATGAAATGCAACGCACACGCACACATGCACACACGCACACACACACCCACACACACACACACACACACACACACACACACACACACAAATAAAAGCTTCATAAGACGTACATAAACATCCACAAGTAGTTTCGTGGCTCACCCTTTCTTTATCTTTGGACGAAGTGACTGCCTTCTGTTTGGAATCACTCTTCTTGGCATCCTTGGAGCCTCTCTTGCCCTTGCCAGTTGAAGGAAGAGCTAACAAAGCAACAAAACACACATAACACTATCACATCCATATGGTTCCATTTCAGTAAATGTGCTGTCACAGATTGCAAAATAAGCATATGCTGCATGTTAGTTTCATTGTGGCAAAATATTTTAACTTTGTGATGAAAATTTCACAATCTACAGTATGTCAGGTTGAATTGACACTCACCAGGTGAGGATGGTTGACTTGGTACCTCCTCCTGCTCCACTCCATTGGTGGCACATTGGAGCTCCTTAGCAGGTAGACCCATGACCAGCCTCAGTCTGGTGGACACTTCAGTTATCTGATCGATGGCTTCACAAAGTGCTTCGTATCTGAACGGTAGAGATGAAGATCACATCAAACAAGCAGAAAGCACACACACACACACACACACACACACACACACACGCATTATAGTTTCATAATCCTTATGTGGGGCACACTCGATGCATGGTCAAGAGATGGTCAAGAGCTGCACACTTGAGGTTCGCAGATGTCTCTAGTCAAACATTTTTGCGGTTTAACTTTCGCAGATGAGCTGTGCGAGGCCATACGCAATATAGATTACGGAGAATTTCGCAGATAAAAACTTTCACGAATTGATCGTGATCTGCGAAAACTGCGAAAGTTAAACCCCGTGAAACTTTCCCCCACTATACAGTAGCTACTCTATTGTCACCTCCACCCATCCAGTAACTGGCAATTAGCCTAAAACTTTGGTTGCTAGGCAATGGCAAACACACACACAAAAAGCAACAACAACAACAAACAAACAAACAAAAAAAAAAACAACCACAGAAATTCAAATCTATGTACCCAATGTTGTATAGTGACTGGCGTGGTAGGGTAGGGGGTGGGAAGTAGAGCTTCCCTACGAGTGAACTCAGCAGCTTCAGTTTCTCCTCCCTCGCTTCAAGCTCCTCAACTGAAACAACCACCTGTACATAAGCACATAAAATGCATGGGCAGGAATAATTGTAATACAGATTCTAATCTTGATTGTTGGGAAAGAGGATAACACTATCTATTTCCCTTCATGTAAACACAGAGAAAAGGAGTGTTGGGGTACACTGTTTCGAGTAGTGTAAAAAATAAGGCAAAGCTTAAAGTGATAGCCCTCGAATCAAAGATATTCTAGTGATGGTCCGTTTATTCATTTACCTATTTTGATATAAATATGTGCTTTAGCTTATGTGTGTGCTTTGAGTTGGTGTGAGTACGAGTATACAGTACACGAGCTACACCAGAACACAGAGAGCACACACACACACACACACACACACGCACACACACACACACACACACACACACACACACACACACACACACACACACACACACACACAACATAATTATGGGGAATATCTCTCTGCAGTGTCACATGTACACACATACATGGCGACCCTGAAAATACATTGTACGTGTAATTTTAGCTATACAGAAATCATTTGTGTGTGTGTGTGTGTGTGTGTGTGTGTGTGTGTAAACAAAGTCATGCACAATAAATTAATTAATTAAATTCATAGATTGACACAAAAAGAAAGGTGATGCAATAATTTCAAACAGTAAGGCACTTCAAGCTATTGTCAGTTTTGAGTTTTCTACTATAAAAAGTTTCCAGAGTATTGAATTAACTGCCCAAAAAGTTTTTTTGAAACTAAATTTGTACAAAAAAATTTAAGCTACAGTATAGTTACTGCAACAGAGTAAGGATATATGGCTCAGCAACACCAGGATACGCCCCAAATCGGATTTAAATCCATTCAAATCCTCAAAAAGAAAATCCTGGGTATTGGATCATATGGAATTGTCTGCCAGGCTCAGTGTGACAATCTACTTTGTGCTGCTAAAATTATCCACCAAACACTTTTCGATCCAAATGCACACGAACGAATTGAAAGCAACAAAGAACACAGACTACCCATTAGTCGTTTCATGCGGGAGTGTGAGTTCATGGGTTCAATAAAGCATCCCAATATTGTACAGTTCCTGGGCACACACCAAGACTCTCAAACTGGCCTGCCAGTTCTACTAATGGAGCTCATGGACGATAGCTTGACCCACTTCTTGGAGAGTTCACAAGATGCAATCCCCTACCATATCCAAGTCAACTTTTGCCATGACATCACTTTGGCCAGTTCTTACCTCCATTCCAATGGCATCACCCATAGGGATCTCTCTAGTAACAATGTGTTACTATGTGGACATGTAAAAGCAAAAATAACAGATTTTGGAATGGCCAAGCTTAGAGACTTAAATTCTCAAGCTTCTCGTGTGTCCTTTACATTGTGCCCAGGTACAGATGCCTACATGCCTCCTGAAGCTGTGAAAGATCCACTTGTCTACACAGAAAAGATTGACTGCTTTGCAATTGGAATACTCATCATCCAAATCTTGACCAGGATGTTCCCTAAACCAGGAGATAGACACAAGACTATACAAATAGACCATCCAGAGTATCCTGGTGGTACAGTTGATGTAAGAGTATCAGAAATTGAACGCCGACAAAATCATATCAGTCAAATTATTCCTAACCACCCTCTCTTACCAATTGCACTCAATTGTCTCAAGGACAGTGATGTTGAACGTCCTTCAGCCCAAGAGCTATGTCATAGAGTAGCAACATTGAAACAAACACTTCAGTTCACAGAAAGCGTTAGGAGAGCTCAAGAAAGACCAGAACCAGCTGGTGATAGAACTGAGAGAGAGGAAGAACTACAACACATCATAGAACAAAAAGACGAGGAGAATCGCCAGATAAGACAAGAACACGCTCAACAAATCCAAGAACTTCAGGAAATGATTAGAATACAAAACAACCATTTACAGCAAAAAGATGACATTATACGGAATAATGAACAGACTATTGTAGCTAGTCAACAAGAATGTCAACAACTGCAAGGAACTATCAGAGACCAACAGAGACAACTACAAGAGGTCACTCGGCAACTTGAATCCAGTCAACAAGCAACAGCTCAATTTCAGACACAAATCCAGGAACTAGAACAACAGCTGATAAGAAAATCACTATCTGAAGTAGAATCTAAACCACAACCAAGTCTCAGAGACCCCCCACAGACCCATCACTATGACAGCAGCACTAGTACAGCGACAGCAACCAGGGACAGCTTCACACTGAGGTGGAGAGAGGGCAAGAAAGCACCATGTAAGATGTTCAGAGGGTCTTCGATTATTGATGGTGATATGGTGTACTTCAGACCTGGTGATGCTAAATCATTTTATGCCTACAACTCCAAAGATAAGACATGGAATGAACTTCCAGAGTGCTCAAATCAATCTCTTGTAGTCATACAAAACTCTCTAACTGCCATTGGTGGATTTGACAGTGGTGATAAGGCAACAAATCAGCTCTTCAGCCTCAATAGGGAAGGTGGGAGTAAGAGATGGAGAGAAGTGTTCCCACCAATGCCCACCAAGAGAGAATTGCCAATAGCAGTGTGCACTGGACAAGCTCTGATAGTTGCTGGTGGATATGATCAGGATGGAAAGAAACTGAGAACAGTGGAAATCATGAATATTCATACACAACAATGGTCATCTGCTGCAGACCTTCCTGAACCACTCTCTAGTGCCTCTGTAACCATCTGTCTTTATTCCGTTTACATTATAGGAGGGCGTAGTAAGGGTGGAGATACCAAGTCAGTATACACATGCACACTGACTGACCTGTTCCTGTCTTGTCAGTCAAGATCACTGGGAGAAGATTTAGCTCAATCTCTATCACTACCAACAAGTCCACCCACGTCTACCGTATGGAGAAAAGTTGCAAATCTTCCAGTTACACAATCTACTTGTGTCACACTTCACGATCGACTACTAGCCATTGGTGGCTGTGATTCAAGGGGAAAACCTACTGCAGATGTTCGTATCTACCATCCTACCTCCAACACATGGGAGGTCATCAGCAAGATGAATATAACTCGTCGCCTGTGTTTTGCAGCTGTTCTTCCCACCAATGAACTAATGGTAGTGGGCGGTGAAACTACTAGTTGGTTCAGTATTACTGTGTTCAATCTAATTGACTCAGTAGAGCTAGCAACAGTTGTCTAACTTATATAATTTATACATTGTATAGTAGTGCTATTGTAGCAAATCACTCTCTTACTTGTTGTTATACTTGTATGCTATCTTGTTATGCTGTTAGTTATGGTAACACCTGATCAACTTTTGTGTGCCATAAATTAAAATATGCATTATGGGAGTTTCAAATATCTATAATTATATTAATACTGATAAATTTTACAATTGTGGCCCAAATTCAGTTTTATTGATCAAATTTGTCTAAACATACATTGAGAAAGAGTAACAACTATTCAATTGAATGATATACTAGCTCATCTCTTCAAAGCGGTCCATATTGTGATCAACATCAGGAGAGCATTCAAGCAATATTGATTTTATACGGGTGAAAAACATTACAACCCACATATTTTCTCCATGTTAATTTGAAGGAATAGCAATACACAGCTTCATAACACAGTCACAACGTGTGTAGCTAGCCTCAAAACCTATATAGGCCTAGGCTTTTTCCTTAAAAAAGCACTATATATAGACTCAACAGAGGAGCCTGGGAACAGGGTTAAGGCTGATGTATATATGTACCTTTTGTAAACTTTCAATTGAGAGATCCCAGTCAGGAATTGGAGATACAACCGGTTCTGGAACGGTAGATTCTACAAAACATACAGTACATACATAATTTATTCTACCAACCAATGACCAATACCAGTACATCTACACACCAGACAAACCTACCAGGAGGGGGTTCCTTGGCTGGCTCTTCTTTGGTCTTGGCACTCTTCTTCTCCTTCTCTTTGCCTGATTTCTTGGCACCTTTCTCCTCTCCTTTCTTTCCCGCCACACCCTTCTCTGACTTGGATGAAGGCTCGGCAGCTAGAGCGTCATCTTGAACCAGTTCAGGTCTCAGGATACTGTCATAGAGTCTCTTCAACCGTTGGACCACATTGTAGTGATAATAGACCTGAGGCATAGAATAAAAAAGAGCACGAGTATTAAACAGACTTCAGTTGGAGGATTGCTTCACAAAAGGGTGTAGTATGCTTACACCAGGATTCTTTTGCTTAAAGATATCTTCTTCCTTGAATTTGAAAGAAAACAATAAAACAAATCAGTCAAGGTACATATACATATTACAGTCTACAGTGTAGCTATATATAGCATTACACATGCATACCGTAACGATGGTCTCGAAAGGCTCTGGTGTGTGAGGTGGTGTTCTGATGGTTGACGCCAGTTGGTTGACTATACTCTCAGCAGCAGCCACTGCCATACGATGAGACAACAACCGCTACAGGATTTATAGAGCAATAGAACAAAAAACACAATCATAAGTGTTAAAAAAAAAAAACGGGGGGGGGGGGGNGCAAGGAGAAAAGGCCTGGAAATAACGCAAGTATTGTACCTCTATCTCCTCTCTCTTCTCTCTGTTGATGTCCTCCTGGAAGGCCACTCCCTTCAGGGTGAGAGTGACTGGCCTGCCTCTACACAACACTGGGCCAGTGTGAAGAGACCACACCTCACTGAAGACGCCAGCATTGGGAGACTTGAACACAAATGGAAAGGCAAGCTTTTGATTTGGCAGCAAGACACCTAAGAAGACAAAAGATGATGGACATGAAACACATGCAAGTATATAAGCATTGTACATTTGAGTATACCTCCTCTTGTGTCAAAGTAGAATCTCTGTGTATCGCCTGCTTGGACTGTTCCCAGTGGATTGGGCTTAGGAACAGGCTAAAAAGAATAGTCAATGCAAACAGAGTGTTCAGAATGAAGAGAGCAAACTCTTTGATCTTACAATGTGTGTATTTGGATATCGTACCTGCCATGAGTAGTATACTGCAGCTGTTCCACAATTCTCCATCTCCAGATGAGAGGTGTTTGTCTCCTCTGTGTTGCTTTCAAACATGACTCTCAATTCAAGAGGCTTCTGCCTTCTCTTCATCTCTATTGTTGCCTTCTGCTCTCGAGTAAAGTCTGTTAGTGATGAAGTCTTCTTTGCTAGATCTGGACCTTTCGTTCCTGTGAGGGCAATTTCACTTTTGATGGCTCTCGATTGAGTGAGGTGAGAGCTGTCTTTTGAAAGTGCTTGATTAGGGGGAGGTCCCTCCCATTTGAGAAGATGACCTCCAACCTTTAAAGCTGGACCAACAATTGGTAGTGAAGAGCAGTCTGCCTGGAAATCTAAAAGGCTGTCAGAAAAATTGTTGTGAATAACCATTAATACGATTCCTCTCCTTTCAACAAGACATATCACAAAATCATACATACAGTGAGTACCATACGTACGTATATACTGCAATCTTTGATACACACATGCACACACTCTTACTTCTGAGTGTCTTCATTGTCAGAGGGTGATGGGGAGAGAGAGTCACTCTGGCCGCTGGAATCGAGGGAGTCGCTCCTCAGTCTCATCCGACTGGTACGCTCAGGACTGAAGGGCTGCTCTCCATCGTGATCACTGTTACCAGGAGCATGTCCTATAACTTGCAGGCCTGATGTATCCTGAGAGAAGTATCAAAGCACACTCATACATCATATTAGAGCACACTTTAGCTAGCATATTAGTTCCTGGTTTCTATTTTTCAAATGTATACTATGTAATAACATTAGGGAAAGGCTCTAGCAACAAAGCTATTTTCAAGCCAATTCCAAGTTGCACTTCAATGAACCATGAAACAGAAACAAAATATGCATTCACCACAATCACACACACAACACTCACAGGTCTGAAGGGCTGTATGTCTTCAATGATGCCACCCAACTCTTCAGTTCTAGTGGAGAGATAAGAGGACTCCTTCCAAGTGTAGTGAGGAGGAACATTTCTCTCAACTTCTCCTATCAAACACAACCACATGCATACCAAGTAAGAAGAATAGTACAATTTATTGTCAGACTTAATATTCAAGTACCTTTTTGCTGGCGGATCATTGTTGGTACTCCAACAAACTCCAGCTCAGGAGGCAACCCTCTTTCAGTACGAGTGAGAGTGATACTAAAAACCAAATCATACAGTTAGTTCATGTGTCAGGCTACAGTATAAGTTAGTCTCACTTGATCCCAGTTGTCTCATTTCCTAGTCGGACTTGCTGGCTCCAAAATTCACTTCCAACTCGATCTGAAATACATGGCATCAAACATGTACATATCAAAATAAATTATACGAAGATGTAAATTTAAATGAACTTACATCCTTTCCCATAATTGACTGCAGGCATAGCTCTTTCAATAAGCATTCTGTATGAGTATAATTTTTTCTCAATGGATAAGTGATGCAAAACAGTTGTGCATGTCTACCTTTCTTCTTGGATTTTTCTATATCCATCTCCTTTGTTCATTGCAAGGTCTTCAGGTGAAGTTCCCAATTTTTCTAAGATACAGGAAAATAATTTTATAAGAAATATCATAGGAGTTCACAGTAATAGAGCTAGAATCCACAGAAGCTGTCACTCTTAGCTACAAGAGTCTACAGGAACAGAGAAGCTATCACTCTAGCTACAAGAGTCTACAGCAACAGAGAACTGTCACTCTTAGCTACAAGAATTCACAGAAGCTGTCACTCTTAGCTACAAGGAACAGAGAAGCTGCCACTCTTAGCTACAAAAATCCACAGAAGCTGTCACTCTAGCTACAAGAGTCTACAGCAACAGAGAACTGTCACTCTTAGCTACAAGAATCCACAGAAACTGTCACTCTTAGCTACAAGGAACAGAGAAACTGTCACTCTTAGCTACAAAAATCCACAAAAATCGACAGAAGCTATCACTCTTAGCTACAAGAGTCCACAGCAACAGAGAAGCTATCACTCTTAGCTACAATTAAGAGTCCACACTGTCATCTTATAAGAGTGACAGCTTCTCTGTTGTGTGGACTCTTGTAGCTAAGAGTGACAGCTTCTCTGTTGCTGTAGACTCTTGTGGGCCCTAGCAAACTCCTGTGGATGTCTTCTTCATTCTCCTCCAATACATCCACCAGCTGCCTGTAGGTGCTCAGCTACAAGAGTCCACAGCAACAGAGAAGCTATCACTCTTAGCTACAAGAGTCCACAGCAACAGAGAAGCTATCGATCACTCTTAGCTACAAGGGTCCACAACAGAGAAGCTATCATTCTTAGCTACAAGAGTCCACAGCAACAGAGAAGCTATCATTCTTAGCTACAAGAGTCCACAGCAACAGAGAAGAGCTCTTAGTTGCTACAACAAAAGAATGTACATGTACAACATACCACACAAACTCTGCTGTTGTGATCTCCTCACTTCCATACTTCGATCCCAGTGCTCCAAAGCATTCTTTTCTCTTGGCTACACACACAAGAGAACAAACAAAAACCTTGTAAAACAAAACACCAATCAGTACCAGATGGACAGTGCACTAAACTGACCAAGATTGTTTTTTCAAAGGACATTCTCTTTGAATGAGGAGCTCTGGTCACTTTGGGTAGAACAACTGGAGGAGGTTTAGTGAGATTACTGGTTGAATCAACCTAAAGAAAATAAAGGTACAATAGTGAGTGAGTGACACTGTGAAGTGTGTAGTCAGTCATTGAATGTACCAGGCCACTGTCTTTCAAGTCAGCAGCAAATTCTCTAGTGGAGCCAAGCAAGCTGTGCGAAATAACTGCCCCATCCTTGGTGAATCTTGGAGTAGCTTCAACAGTACCTGCATGGAGGACAAGTATGAACACAAGTTTAAAATGATTCTTGTTTGAGTGCTCAGTGGAAACTCACTCAATGGCTTGACTTCAGACACAGCTGTTCCAGGAGGCAATGGATGAAGAACAGCAACTCTAAACAAGTATAGATAACCAAAAATGTTACACTAACAAAGATGTATGATGTAAAGATATACCATAGATAATATACTCCGGCTATACCACTAATTAAGTTACAAAGATGTGTATAACATATTATAAGTTTGATCCATAAACATGTTCTTTTACCTTTTGTGCTTGGTGGAGGTGTCCTTTGGTTGGTTCCTCTTCACAACAACTCTCCTGGTGGTTACAGATCTCACACTAGGCAACTTGGGAGGCCCAAACTACAAACAACATTCCCATATACTAATACACAGCTTGAAAACTTTTAATCCTGCAGCCTGAAAAACTTAATAGTAGCATATTGCACACACCTTACTCAGCTCCTCTTCACGGATGCTGAGAGCATACACATCCTCTCCTCTCAGCACCTCGTCCACCTCACCTTCCTGTGGGTTCTCCTGACCTGCTCCCTCGGAGCATGCCGAAGCAGTGCCGTGGGTACTGGCCTCAGGGGTGTTCACCGTACCTCCTTTTATACGATCACGGTGCTTTCCACCTAGAAAATTCAAAAGGAAAAATGGGCAAATCTTATAGTATTAGTTGTTATAACCACTGTAGCATTCATCGTATTGCACAGGCAAGGATACAGAATGAAGTACAAGCTAAACTTTCTTATTAGTGCACATCACAATGCAGGCAAAAGCTATCAACTGAGCACAGTAATATCTGTATCCATGGACAGTTTACAAGTAAATAATATTAGCGTCTCTGCTGCCTCACCTGACGACACTCGTTTGGCGTTTTTAGTGGCTTTGCTAGACATGATGGTTGTTAGCGCGGCGTCTTCAGCTGTGCCGTTTCATTGTAACCATAGAAACGGCATACCGTAAATTATGGTCGTTTTTAATACCTGAAACTGCCATCATCCCGCGAGTAATTTTACATTCCAATTGTTTACGCATGTCCGGTAGGAGGCGGGGCACACATGTGTAGGATTCCAAGCTGAGCATGTGATTTCTGGAACCCATAGGCATGTACTGTCACTGAAATATTGCTGACAGACAGGCACTTCGGCTGTGATGATGAAGAAACTGTGCTTTTTATTGTGTGTTGCACAACTAACCTTCTGTTCAGCTACTTTGTACTCAGCTTGTGTTACCACAAGTAATTTGTAAGTTGATTCATACCAAGTGTATCTATGGTTGATTTTAATACTTACTATTAAACTTGATACAAAGTGACCTGATTTCATTGATTTCCAGTGATTCTCGGTTGGTGGTTGTTCCTGGAACCGAAGCAAAGGAAAAGGCTGCAGCATGTGGTTACTATGACGACACTCTGAATGAGAATGGGTGAGATCTACTATTGCTGGTTGAGCTTCAAGTTGTGTGTTAAAAGTTAACTGTTGTTGTCAACTTTATTTATCTCTATTTCCCAGCTGGAAGACCCTCCTGGTCCAGGCTGGGTATGGCAGTGTCAAGGGTGGATATGATGATGCTACTATCATGCGTGCTGCTGGTATGATCGAGGGATACCTCACACAGAAGTAAGATGAAATGTTCAATCATGTATATATTCCATTACATTCCAGAAAACAGTCACCATGTATTGATATGTGGAGAATACTTTTAATATCTTTTTCAGAGATATGTATGAGACGTTTTTAAACTTTCATAAGACCTTGTTTGGTGGAAAGTCTAAAGAATTTGCCATGAAAGTCAATAAGTTCTACGAGGACCAAGTGAGCCTTTGCCACCAATGTATAGTCTTGAACCCCAGTCTCATTTGCTCCCCTGTGTTCACTGTATAATGTAGAGAGATTGGATGAAAGAGATGAACACAGTAAAGAAGGGGTCGTCTGACTTGTGGTACTACATGGACCTCATCTCTTATCAGTTTGAGGGACTGAAGGAAGGCTATGGTCAAGCAGCACCAAAAACACAGGTACTTTAAGCTTCAAAACTATATTGTTATGTGGACAGATTTGGTCCCAGGCCCTCCCCTTAATAAAAATCGTCTCAACTATATATGAGAAAAAATTATTTGCACCTGTACTTAGCTGAGTTATACATAAAGCTGTTGGCTAGTCATGCAGCCAAAGCTTAGTTCACTTTTCTTTGGAATAACTAATATTTACATGCTCAACTGCTTGAAAAGGTCCTCATCATGACATACTGCACACAACTATTTACCTCACTAAAGAATTGCCATTATTTCTGAACAATCAAACTATGTTTTATTGTCTGCTGTGCCATCATTAATTCAATCCAGGTTCTTGATGACACGGCATTTGATTTTATTGGCGGATGGGGTGACTTTCTCGACATTCAAAACTTTGTTGACTTTGACTCCAGACCAGATCCTTCAAAGCTTTCCAAGGATGAGCTTGTGTCTCTGGTGAGCACACTCCAAAGCTGAACACAACTCTAATGCATCACTCTCTTGATTGTTCTCTATGCAGCTCCACAGTGGACATTGCTCAGCACTGATCAAGGTTCTTCCTGGATATGAGAATATCTTTGCTTCACACTCAAGGTAGGAAGAGCATAAGATTTTCTATGTATCAATTATTGTACAATAGGCATTGTGCTGTGGGTGGTTAAATAGAAGTCTTTTTGGTGCACCTGATCTGTTGTGTACGTGTGTGTGTGTTTCTGGACAAATTGCACGTTTACTTTTGTAACAGAATCAACTTCTTTCCTTACAGCTGGTTCTCTTATGCCGCCATGAACCGTATCTACAAGCACTATGCCTTTAAGACATCTCTCATGAGAGGAGAGGTAGGGGACCATTCTCCTCCAGCTACAGAGGTGATGTCATTTTCAAGTTATCCTGGTACTCTATCTTCTGTTGATGACTTCTACATTATGAGCAGGTACCTTTTCTTTTAAAGCATGTTAGTTTCACACTGTTAGAATTTTTTAAATCTATGTTCACATCCTTTGTCATGAATGTTTTGTAGCTATTGTTAACAGCACATATATCTTTCAGCCATTGAAGTACTTATTGTTTTTCTCTCATTCAGTGGTTTGGTGATGCTACAGACTACTAATGGTATCTATAACACCACTCTCTATGAGCAGGCCACTCCTAAGGGACTCCTGGCCTGGCACAGAGTGAGACTGGCCAATTGGTTGGCCTCTACTGGGAAAGAGTGGGGAGAGATACTGAGTCAATACAACACAGGTATATACTTCATTATGTCATTATATGCTGCTGTATATGTGACTTAGTTGTTTCTTTTAAACAGGTACATACAATAACCAGTACATGGTGTTGGACTTAAAGAAGATTGAATTGAATAAGACTATTAATGATGGAGCTCTTTGGGTAGTGGAGCAGATACCAGGGTAAACCAACTGTTTTGTATTCACACTTTCCAGCATAGCATAATTCCATTAGGTCTGTATCCATAGTAGGTTCACACTCTCATTCGAAACTCACACACACAGCTATGTTGAAAGTGGTGATCAGACTGATATCCTTCGAACTGGTTATTGGGCATCCTACAATGTTCCATTCTATGAGGACATTTTTGCTGTGTCTGGCTACCCTGAAGTGATGAAGAAGACCGGCAACCAGGCATCGTACCAGCTGTGTCCAAGAGCAAAGATATTTCGAAGAGACCAAGCCAAGGTTGGAAGGCCTTAGAAATCCCTTACCCCCCAGGAGAATTCCTTACCTGTAAAGTTTTTTTTTTTTTTTTTTTTTACTACTCAGGTGAAGGACATGGAATCCATGCAACATCTGATGAGATACAATGACTACAAGAATGATCCCTATTCTCTGGGAGATCCTATGAATTCCATCTGTAGTCGTGGTGACCTGCTCCACCCACCCTTTGCTGGTGGGTGCTATGACACCAAGGTATAGCCGGGAGATTGTAGTATTCACTATCAATGGTAAACTGTAAATAATTTATTTTCTAGGTGACGGATTATAACCTTGCTTTGGAACAGATGGCCTATGCTGAAAATGGTCCCACACATCAGGTATGCTTGTGTACTGCACAATGTCATTCTTGACACTGGTACTGTATTGGCACATTTCCATTGGTAAATAATTATTATGCCACTTGTTACTGCTTCAGTAAAGATCATTAGACACACATGTGATTTTACTATATTGTCTAATTGCAGGAGCTTCCCCCATTTCAGTGGTCTACTAGTGGAGTAAATAATGTGTCACATGTTGGACAGGTGCGCTACTATTGGAGCTGTATAATTAATACTTGTATTGATTGATTTTGTATCCTTCTTTTTCAGCCTAACCTGTTCAACTTCACGTTTGTAATGATGAAACCATCACTGCCCACTCCATCTGTCAACTGAACTGTTTATATAAAAATAATATTATTTAATGTGCACATGTTGAAACAGTTTTTATATACTTTGTTTACATTATTTATGATTGTTATACATGCATGTTGGAAGTCTCGAGAGAGCAGCATCATGCAATTGTTCCACAGATTGTAACATGCCATAATTCATGATCATTTGAGTACGTGGGCGGGGCTGATATGACGTAATCAATAATGCCTATAGTTGAGCTGAGCTGAGAGCCCACACATCTGCATATGATATGATCTGCTGACGGGAAAAATGAAGGCTCGAAATCTCTTTATCGTGTGTGTTGCTCAACTGACCTTTGGTTTCTCTACTGCTCTTTTGAATTCAGCCTGTGTCACCAAAAGCAACTTGTAAGTTTCTCATACAATACTGTCAACAGTGTGATAGCTACTCCAAAAGACATTATGCATATAATGGCCTAAACACTTACAAGTTGGTCATCATTAAAGTCGAGCCTAATCAGACCACTCAATCCCTTTAATCATGCATATATGGTCCATCTACTTTGCTTCAGCTGCATGTAGATGTATGCATCTCCGCTCTCTCCTCTATTCTATGATTCTAGTGGTTCTCAGTTGGTGGTTGTTCCTGGAACTGAGGCAAAGGAAAAGGCTGCAGCATGTGGTTACTATGACGACACTCTGAATGAGAATGGGTGAGTATTGTTAAGTTTGAATCTAGCTGTGAGTTGGTGACCTTAATGCTTATGTTTCCCAGCTGGAAGACCCTCCTGGTCCAGGCTGGGTATGGCAGTGTCAAGGGTGGATATGATGATGCTTCTATCATGCGTGCTGCTGGTATGATCGAGGGATACCTCACACAGAAGTAAGATAAACATTTTTGTGTATCATGACAAACCAGAGAACATGCACAATGCTTTGTGTGAAATTCTTTTCAGGGATGTGTATGAATCGTTGCAAAACTTTTGCAACTTTTCCTTTGATGGAAAGTCTGAAGAATTTGTCATGAAGGTGATAAAGTTCTACGAAGACCAGGTAAGCCTTTACTCTACAATAAGAATTGTCAATGATTATGATACTACCAGTCTCACTTGTTCTCCTGTGTGCTCTATAACGTAGAGAGATTGGATGAAAGAGATGAACACAGTAAAGAAGGGGTCGTCTGACTTGTGGTACTACATGGACCTCATCTCTTATCAGTTTGAAGGACTGAAGGAAGGCTACGGTCAGGCAGCACCAAAAACACAGGTACATACAGTACTCTAAGCTGCAAGAATACACTGATTCAACCATATACTATATAAAATGTTCATGTCAATATTTAATCAATCTAGACTCTTGATGATTCTGCATTTGATCTTATGAATGGATGGGGTGACTATCTCGACATTGAGAAATTTGTTGACCCTAACTCCAGACCAGATCCTTCAAAACTTTCTAAGGACGAGCTTGTGTCTCTGGTGAGCATTATCTAAAGCTGAACACAACTTTGATACATCACTCTGGGGCTTTTTTCAATTGTTCTTCATGCAGCTCCACAGTGGACACTGCTCAGCACTAATCAAAGTTCTTCCTGGATATGAGAATATCTTTGCTTCACACTCAACGTAAATGTTCACGCACAACAGTAACTGTTGCTAAACTCTTCCCAATAATTATGAATAGCCATCAAAACAATACACCTGTATTGATCAACAATCTTGTTTTGCCAATTTTGTGTACTGCAGTTTGAAGCAAAACTGGTTGTTAAGTTGTTTTAAACTTATTCCCCCTATAGCTGGCTTTTTTATCCTGCCATGAATCGTATCTACAAACACTATGCCTTTAAGACATCCCTCATGAGAGGAGAGGTAGGCGACCATTCTCCTCCAGCTACAGAGGTGATGTCATTCTCCAGTTATCCTGGCACTCTCGCCTCTCTTGATGACTTCTACATCATGAGCAGGTATATATTACTTCTTCTTTTTGTTATGAATACATGTATGAATATAAAGTTTCACAATTTTGTGTCTTTTAAAATCTATGTTCACAACCTTTTTCAATGCTTTGTAGCTATCATTTACAACAAGGAATTTTTTGCAGCCATTGAAAGATGTATTGTGTTCTTTCTCTCATTGTGTGCACATTCAGTGGTTTGGTGATGCTACAGACTACTAATGGTATCTATAACACCACTCTCTATGAGCAGGCCACTCCTAAGGGACTCCTGGCCTGGCAGAGAGTGAGACTGGCCAACTGGTTGGCCTCTACTGGGAAAGAGTGGGGAGAGATACTGAGCCAATACAACACAGGTACTTCTATTATGCTGCATATAACTATTAAGGATACAGATTCACTGGAACTCTAGCTACTTAAACGATTGTGGTTGTTTAACACAGGTACATACAATAACCAGTACATGGTGTTGGACTTGAAGAAGATCGAGTTGAATAAAACTATTAATGATGGAGCACTTTGGGTAGTGGAGCAAATACCAGGGTAAGCCAATTAACTGTGTGACTGTCCTCTCACCATTAGTCACCAGTATAGCATGTGAACTGATGGCCGGTATAGTATATGATTCCATAGTTTTGAAGTAGTTGTACACGTCTTTTAAATTTGTCAAACACACACACACACGTAGACACACACACACACACACACACACACACACACACAGTTATGTTGAAAGTGGGGATCAGACTGATATCCTTCGAACTGGTTATTGGGCATCATACAATGTTCCATTCTATGAGGACATCTTTGCTGTGTCTGGCTACCCTGAAGTGATGAAGAAGACTGGCAACCAGGCATCGTACCAGCTGTGTCCAAGAGCAAAGATATTTCGAAGAGACCAAGCCAAGGTTGGAAGGCCTTAGTAATCCCACACACTCTAGGAGAATTCCTTACATGTGAAGCTTTTTTTACTACTCAGGTGACGGACATGGCATCCATGCAGCATCTGATGAGATACAATGACTACAAGAATGATCCCTATTCTCTGGGGGATCCTATGAATTCCATCTGTAGTCGTGGTGACCTGCTCGACCCACCTCAAGCTGGTGGATGTATTGATACCAAGGTAGTATGATTAACTGTCTATTAATATTATCCATGGTGATACCCAAGAGAAATTTTATAATATGTAATGGTAACAGGTAACAGATTATAGTCTTGCTATGGAACAGATGGCTTATGCTCAATGTGGTCCCACGCATCAGGTACAATTGTGTACTATACTACAGATTGCGATATTACATGAGTTAACTACCTTGAATTGTCTGTCATTGCAGGAGCTTCCCCCATTTCAGTGGTCTTCTAGTGCAGTTAATAAGTTGTTACATATTGGACAGGTAGGCTACTATTACTGTTAGAGGTGTATAAGTCTTGTATTGATTAATTTGCATCCTTCTATTTCAGCCCGACCTGTTCAACTTCACATTTGTAACAATGAAACCATCTCTGCCACTCCATTGAAATGAGTCTGTCAATGACTGAATTGCATTTTTCTTGTTGTGTTTCTTTATTTATTGTGATACTTGCAAGGGATAATATGTTGTCAACTTGTTGCTTGTTGGCTTCATTAAAGTGGGCGGGGCTGGGTATGACCCAAGCGACCATTACCTTATATTATGTAACTTGTCTTGTGAGCCAGAGCTGCACCATAGTAGTGTAAATATCTATGGCTGCACTGCGAACATCTGGCCAGCCTAGTCTGGCTGGCCAGACTACCCACGCATGACATCTGATCTGCTGACGTGAAAAATGAAGGCTCTCTTTGTTGTGTGTGTTGCTCAACTGACCTTTGGGTTCTCTACTGCTCTTTTGAATTCAGCCTGTGTGACCAAAAGCACCTCGTAAGTCAAGTTGAATGCCACTCTGAGTCTCGGGATATGGTCCACTACAGTGATGCATGTCTAGCTATGCTTTATGTGCACTCTCTCTCTCTCTCTCTCTCTCTCTCTCTCTCTCTCTCCTCTCTCTCTCTCTCTCTCTCTCTCTCTCTCTCTCTCTCTCTCTCTCTCTCTCTCTCTCTCTCTCNCCCTCTCCCTCTCCACACACACACTGCAATGTGTATGCTATCTTTCTTTGTTCTCACACACAAACACAAACCATATGATGCACCGTGTATTTGATACCCCATAAGGGCCCTCTGTTTACACAACAATTCTTGAAATGTATACAAAAATATTCTTTGTTTTGGTGGATAGACTGTATTGAACAGTATGTACAGATGAAAAAGGTACCTTCACATTCAACCACCGATCTACTCTCTCTTGCACACAAAGCACTAGATAGAAACAGCTAGCTTATCTGTTCGATTGATGAAAGTGTAAAGAAGAACAAAACAATGCATTTAGAGTACTCTCAACAGCAAAATACTCTCTTGATTTTATGTAGATACCCAGCATTGTGCTTACACTCATGCCACACTACATGAATGTGGTTTAGATATAGTGATCAGCCTGTTCATGTGGCTGGTTGCTTCATTGGACCGTGTTTAATCTTCAGTGAGATATATTATTATTAAAAATAATAATTGTGTCTTTTGCCTCCGGCTTGCTTTTTTTTTTGTTTATCAGGAAAACCACAGATGTACATGATAATGCACTTCTTGCTCTCTCTCAGTCGACCACTTTGTCCGGCCTACGTAATTATTAAGGTGTGGCTCTTGTAGAACAAGGCACATGTGTTTGAATGATGTTGTTATGCAGCTGTGTGGTTAGTACAGGAAGCTGTGTGATCGGTTGTTGTTGTGGACCTACCATACTGTATGTTATGTATTCTACGCATACTATAATATTGTACTTTGTGTGTGTGTGTGTGTGAGTTTTGTAGCTTCTAAGATATCAATGGCCCTGATATAGCCAATAGAGGTGAAGCCCGGTTGCTATAGAGAACTCTGACTTCTGTGCGATGCATGAATATTAGACAACAAAAGCCCACAATGCCTGTGTATTAGAATGTGCTTGTCTTTGGCTACAAATGTATTTTGCTAAATTAATACAATTACGTTGCCTCACCACCTGCTTGTTGCCATGGAGACACACACAGGAATGTCACTCACATTGTCTCATGTGGGTAGTGGCATGAAAGTCTTCATGGGTGTCTGTCTCTGTGAGTGTACCTCTCTCTGTGTGAGTGTACCTCTCTCTGTGTGTGAGTGTACCTCTCTGTGTGTGTGTGTCTGTCTCTCTGTGTGAGTGTACCTCTCTCTGTGTGAGTGTACCTCTCTCTCTGTGTGTGTGCCTGTGTCAGTGTGTGAGTGTACACACATACAAACAAACCTGCGACTCTTGTAGGTTCCGTACTCGAGCCATTATGATATGAAAGTGGCTCTGTCCCTCGACCTTGTGTTAGCTACACAAATTCCACTTCTTAGAAATGAGTGACAATTAAGCTTTAAACTACTCTTTGTACAGAATTGCATTTTTAAATGTTATATTGTTGTGTGTTTTTCGTTTATGCAGTATAAAATCCGCGAGTTGCTTCCACGATGTCAAATACCACACATTGCTTGAATACCTGTTGATTTGACAACCGTAACATCACTCACTTTAAAAGCACACACGCACAACGCACCTCATCATAAATGAGACGCTGACTCGCATACAAAGAAAGAGAGATGGACGGAAAACCAACAACCATTCGGATCTTTCCTGGAGAGTTGAGTCCGGCCTACTACACCTCTGTGGTCGCCTCTCGTTCCACTGCCACTATCGAGGTGATCAGACTGGCGCTAGAGAGACTGCAGATCTTCGAGGATAAGACCTTGTACGAGCTCTACGAGGGACGAGCCAACGAGACCAAGTCTGGGTGGCGTAGGCTTAACGACGAGGAGTTCCCCCTCGTTATTCAAGACCAGTGGCCAAAGAGTCAGTCCAGGGAGAGTGAGATGAGGCTGTTTCTTCAACGGAAGGAGCACGCAAGCCTTGTCCTCTCTGAGATCGTCTCCCAGTACATCTCACCGGGCTCGGAGGAAGGCCTCATTGAGGACCTCTGCAACTTGGAGGAGCTCTCGGAACAGGCCATGCTCTCCAACTTGCACGCCCGTTTCAGTAACACGGACATCTACACGTACGTCGGCTCCATCTTGATCGCAGTCAATCCTTACTACTTCTACTCCATCTACAACCCGAAGTACACTGATCTCTACCAGGGGAGGGCGCTAGGAGCTCTTCCACCGCATATATTTGCCATCGCCGACAACGCCTATCACTCTATGTTGAACAACAGAGAGAACCAGTCGATCATCATCAGTGGAGAGAGTGGGGCGGGCAAGACGGAGTCGACCAAGTTCCTTCTCCACCATCTGATGAGTCTGTCGGCCAAGTTGGACCAGTCACAGTCCCTTGAGCTGATCACTCTTGGCACCGGCCCAGTTCTAGAGGTAACTGGAGTGTGTTAGTGATAAGTGCTACTAGAACTTTGCTACCGAGAGGTGTATATGTATGTGTGTATATGTGTATTTTGCTTTTGGTGTTCGTGAGCATTAGCTAACCAGCTGTTGGCCTTGTCAGTGATGTTTTGAATGTAATTGCAGGCATTTGGCAATGCTAGGACAGTGGCCAACAATAACAGCAGTCGTTTTGGAAAGTTCATCCTTGTCAAGTTCAGAGAGAATGGAGCTTATCACGGGTAAGGTCCTAATACATAGACCATAGCCATAACCAATACCAAATACATGTACGTACCTTAATAAGTACCCTCCCCACTCTCTCCTCCTCGTCATCCCATTGTGACTTGTGGTTGTGCAGGGCTTCAATAGAGAAGTACCTTCTCGAGAAGAGCAGGATCATCAGCCAGGCTCCGGAGGAGAGGAACTATCACGTGTTCTACTACCTCCTAGCCGGTGCTGACAAGGAGCTGCACAAAAAACTGCGCCTGGGAGGCATCGATCAATACAACTACCTCACTCAGGTGTGTGCTGCAGCACTTGAACTGCATGGCAATTTTTGTTTTTTAAATCTACATCTCTTAGCGTCGATCCCAGGCCCCTCCCTTAGCATTTTTTGTAAAAGAGCACAGGGCCCTCTTAGCTTTTTTACAAAAAAAGCTAAAGAGGGGCCTGTGAAAAGTCTATCTCGATCTCTCTCTTGTCTATACCTCTGTACGTCCCTCTTCAGGGTTCCTCCCTGGCCCCACCAGAAGGTGCTAAGGAGTACCACAAACTTCGTCAGTCTTTGTCCATGCTTGGCTTCTCCGATGAGGTCCAAGTCAGGTATGTCTAGCATGCAGCCAGGCATCTAGCTCTCACAATGACACCTACAGTAATGGCATTGTGGCTTGAATGACAAGCACTCGTGTAGCTTCTCATTCACATGCTCTCTCTCTCTCCAGGATGTTTACGGTGCTCTCGGCCATTCTACACATCGGCAATATTGTTCACGTTAAGAAGAAAGACAGCGAAGAAGCTGCCAAGATCCAGAACGTAGATGTCATCCAAGTGGTCTCACAACTGCTCCAAGTAGGCAACACGATTTATGTACACTCAATCCCCTGCATGTCCTAGCTTCTGTTGGGTAGCCAATACCTAACATCACTGTCTTCATTTTGCCTTCAATTTCCTCTGTGAAGGTCGATGAGAAGACTCTTCACCTTGCTTTGACTACAAGGAAGTCCAGAGCAGGGGGTGCTGATTACTTTGTGCATCCTTATCGTGTGGACGAGGTGTGTTTGATTTACAACAATGTTTGCTCAACACTTGGAGTTTGACATTTGATATGATTGTGAAAAAGTTCTCTATGTTTTTACATGTGTGTGTATAGGCCATAGCTGCCAGAGACTCAATGGCTAAGGCTCTATATGGAGCTCTCTTTGACTGGATTGTGGACCAGGTGTGTTCTTTAGCACCTTTACCTTTAGATTTGGTTTCTCTTCAAGGGTTTTGTGACCTCTCTTTTATCCTCTTGATTTGCACCCTCTAGGTGAATGTTTCACTTGCTGACAGCGGAGCCAAAGTTCCACACAAGGTACAAAAACACACTCTGGTTTCTTTTCTTAAATCCTAATAGTTCAAGTGTACTGTATTGTACAGTGTACATTGATTCATATGTGTATGTCTTTATGTGTGTGTGTGTGTGTGTGTGTGTGTGTGTGTGTGTGTGTGTGTGTGTGTGTGTGTGTGTGTGTGTGTGCATGCATGTGTAGGGACATTCAATTGGAGTGTTGGATATTTTTGGCTTTGAGGTCTTCCAGAAGAATTCCTTTGAGCAGTTCTGCATCAACNATAGCGGGGAGGGACTGGTTCACGAGGCTAACTATCATGCGTGCTGCTGGTATGATCGAGGGATACCTCACACAGAAGTAAGTACCATATACGTTTGAAGAAGGAGTACCATTATTGGTTCATGTATATAAGACATATACTTTATAGGCAACTAAATGACAATTAATTTTCATTGTTCATACTTGCAGGGATATGTACGATTCAATGCAAAATTTCTACTACTTTGCATACAATGGAAAGTCTGATGACTATGTCACAAAAGTCAAGAAGTTCTATGAGGATCAGGTACATCCAGTGCCTACTCATAGTACTAGTGTATGTTACACTTTTCTCTCTTTTAAACAGAGGGATTGGCTGAAAGAGATGAAGAAGCGGTCGTCTGACTTGTGGTACTACATGGACCTCATCTCTTATCAGTTTGAGGGACTGAAGGAAGGCTATGGTCAGGCAGCACCAAAAACACAGGTACATTGAAGTGTTCCTTGTGGTATTATGATTGACTGACAAATTTTCTATACATTTCTGAATACCCAGGCTCTCGACGATTCTGCATTCGATTTTTTGAATGGATGGGGTGACTATTTTGATGTTAGAAACTTTGTAGATCCCAAATCAAGACCAGATCCATCGAAGCTTTCCAAGGATGAACTTAATTCATTGGTATGAAAGTATTCAACAAATACTGAGACAAATTGTTCACTTTGTGCTGTTACTCACAGCTCCACAGTGGACATTGCTCAGCACTGATCAAGGTTCTTCCTGGATATGAGAATATCTATGCTGCACACTCAACGTAGGAAAATACAATGTGTTTTTTTTAAGCTGACCTCATCCCAAGATATTTTTTCACAAATGCATGAAAAGATGAAGCTAGATTGAACTTAAGCAGTTGCATGTGCTTGTGTATTCTTACAACTTAATAATGTATCATCAGTTTCTTTTTTTCTCCTTCCAGCTGGTTCCCTTATGCTGCCATGAACCGTATCTACAAGCACTATGCCTTTAAGACATCTCTCATGAGAGGTGAGGTAGGGGACCATTCTCCTCCAGCTACAGAGGTGATGTCATTCTCCAGTTATCCCGGAGCTCTCTCCTCTGTTGATGACTTCTACATCATGAGCAGGTACTTGATCATGAAAGCTGTTGTTGTTTATACATACAGCTCGTTCAGTTCAGTTCTCCCATTTCTCTGTTTTGTATACAGTGGTTTAGTGATGCTACAGACAACCAACAATGTCTTCAACACCACTCTCTATGAGCAGGCCACTCCTAAAGGACTCCTGGCCTGGCACAGAGTGAGACTGGCCAACTGGTTGGCCTCTACTGGGAAAGAGTGGGGAGAGATACTGAGCCAGTACAACACAGGTATGAATTATTCTCATGCATTTCTTATGATCCCTTTCTTGGAGTCTCGAAATTATAGCTGAATGCTTATAATTATGCTTTATTGAACAGGTACATACAATAACCAGTACATGATACTGGACTTGAAGAAGATAGAGTTAAACAAGACCCTCAATGATGGAGCTCTTTGGATAGTGGAACAAATACCAGGGTATGCATTAGCTTAGACCTGCTACATCCTTTCTCTAGCTCATCAAACACATTTAATAGACATGTTTATTCATACACACACACAGCTATGTTGAAAGTGGGGATCAGACTGATATCCTTCGAACTGGCTATTGGGCATCCTACAACATTCCATTCTATGAGAACATCTTTGCTGTGTCTGGCTACGCTGAAGTGGTGAAGAAGATTGGCAACCAGGCATCTTACCAGCTGTGTCCAAGAGCAAAGATATTTCGAAGAGACCAAGCCAAGGTTAGGAAAGGCATGCAATATTGGGTAGATAGTTAGCATGGATGTTTGAAGCATGGATATTGCTTTCTGTTTAATTGGTAAGTATCATCAGGTTTACTAGTTAGCATTATTTTGTAGTGATTTTTGTCACACAGGGGTTCTTCCTTCAACACATACCGTATAGCTCCAAATTTTCGTGGTACAATATTTTCGTGAATTTCGTGATTTGACCGTATATCACGAAAATTTTCTCCACGTAAATTTAGAAAGCCGTATATCGCCAATAGAATTTCAGAGATCGTGATTCACGAAAATTAGCTCAAAACGGCAAAGACAGACTTTTCACGAACTTTTTGAACCACGAAAATTTGGAGCTATACGGTACATACCCTAGCTAGAATCCTAGCTAGATTTTTTTCCAATAAACTTTCATACATTCATGTCATTGACATTGTTGTACACTACCTCAGGTGAAAGACATGGAGTCATTGAAGTATCTGATGAGATACAATGACTATAAGAATGATCCCTATTCTCTGGGAAATCCTATGAATGCCATCTGTAGTCGTGGTGACCTGCTCGACCCACCTCTGCCTGACGGGTGCTACGATACCAAGGTTAGTAAACCATGATACTTGTTATTGTAAACATGCAAGAAAAGGACACATACAACCTTATCAAATAATTTATATACCATGCTGGACATGTGTACCCATTTAGTACAGATTGATCCAAATTGCCCATATGCATGGTTTAATGCATGCATGATATATACAGTCTAGCCCCCCTTTTTTTTTCATGGTTGCATGCCTTTTTCTATCCAGGTGACTGATTATAGGCTTGCACTGGAGAATGCTGCCTATGCTGAGAGTGGTCCCACACATCAGGTATATAATTATGTCTATTCACTATATAGTTGTACATCTATGCTTTTCAATATCTTGCGTGTTGATCGATGTTTGTCTAAAATAATTTCACTATCATTTTGTAGGGTCTTCCCCCATTTATCTGGTCATCTAGTGGATTAAATGTATCACATGTTGGACAGGTAGGCTTTCATTATGAAAATGTGTATGTGTATAGTGAACACCTGATTAAGGTTACTACAACTCCATACATTCTCTTTCAACTTCAGCCTGACGTATTCAACTTCACGTTTGTTACTATGAAACCTCCTAAGCTATAGATCCTGAGATGATCTATCAACATGAACTGGTCACAATTTTATTGAGTTTTATACACTTTTTAAAGGTATATATGTTTCTTTTAAATCTATCAACTTGTCAAGTATTTATAACTATTTTGCCATTCCAAAAGTGTTTGTTGTACTAAGCAGCACGTGTGATCATGTGGCACTGATACCATAATGCTGAGTATGAAAAACAAGCTAGTAGGATGTGGCAAACAAGAAGTCCCTCTAATCTAAAAGCAACAAATGGTAGCATGTAATGAAAATAAACCATTTGCTGTGATAACAAATAACAATAATCATCTCAGAACACAAACAAAACGTGTTTCTAAAATCTGCACCACATACATATCACAAAGCATATAAAATTTTAATATGCCCTTACACTAACATTAACTGACAGTCGGTTATATACATACATAAGTACTGGATTTTAGTTGCACACACAAAAATCATCAATTCACTATCAATGTTATGAGGCGTAGCATCACTGACATGTACATGGAAGTGTCAACAAACAAGTGTGCGAGGAACGTTCATTTCTAAAATGAAATTTGTCAAACATGAAGAGATGTACAGGAAGCTTGGCCGCTGTGATGGCTTTACGTTCCAACAGGCATTCATGATCTTAACAACAGGCGGAGGACAGTCCCTAGGTGTGCTCAGTGTCAAAGTTACACCACTTTTTAGTTCGGCGATGTACTCTTTGTCGCTGAGGGAATGATATGGCAGTGTCGGGACCGTGAACATTTCCCACTGGAGCACACCAAAGCTCCATACATCAGAAGCTGCTGAGAATTCTCTACGGGAAAGACATTCAGGAGCCATCCACCGCAGCAAACTAGGAGGACCTGAGCTGTTTTCAGCAGTGCTTGGATAGAAGTCGTACTTCATGCCTAAGCTTAAGTCTGCAACTTTACACTGATCTTTCTCATCAATCAATATATTCCTAGCAGCAAGTTTCTAGATTGAAAAAAAATAATGACTTTGCATGGTTAATTACTTAGATATGCCCCAGGTAGTTACACTCGATCTATATACTACTACTAATTGTTGTTACTAACCTTATGGATGAGACCTTTGGCTGATATGTAATGCATTCCCATTGCAATATCAAGCATGTACTTTAGCAGTTGACCCACTGAACACTTGTTGTTCTGCATGGAGAGCAGCACATGTATATATAATATGTGTGGGATTCAAGAAAATAGTATGGATTGTCATTTTCCCAACATGCAGAATAAAGGGTAGAGACAAGAGTCAGTTCTATAAGCATTTCATACCATGATAAAGTTAGTGTTCCAACATTACACATCTACTTACCATGAGAAAATGTTTTAAGTCTCCCTGAGGTACTAGTTCTTGTACTATTGTCAACCTCCCTTCGAACTCACTGTAGCCATAGAGCTTAGCAACGGATGGACGTTGCATTTGATTCAATATGCCAATCTCTCGTAGGCACTCATCTTTCTCTGCTCTCGAACTAAACATCTTGATGGATTTCAGAGCAACTTGTAAACCTGTGTCTGTTATTTCAGCACTGTAGGTGGTACCAAACTGACCTAGAAACACATCAATGATGTCTGTGGCATTATTATATGTACATGATATGTATAAATTGTACGACAAAATGTACATGTGTGATGCATGATGAGTGTAAATAGTTTCTATTATACCTTCTCCAATTTCCTTCACATTGGAAAAGGCAGACCATGGTATTGGTGTAAGGGAAACTGCACTGTGTTCGGCATAAGGCCATGGTTGTTCACTTTCAACATCAGCTGATTGTGTAAAGGATTGTACACATAAAAATTTTTAGTGATGTATATTGTATAGCCTACTTACTTTGATTGTACATGACTGATGCACGGTTAACTTACCACTTGCCTTTGACCATGGGTGCTTACTAGAGTCATCATCCAGTAATTCGGAAGAGCTTGCCCGTTTAAGTATAGTACCTGAATATAATAGAGACTTCCTACTATAATTCCAAGAATTACCTATCCTTTACTAAACGTTTGAAAGCCTAGACATTTTGTATTGTGTCAATGATTGAATCAGGCTATATTGGCCCAAGCTATTTGCTTAGTAATATGAATTGACATACGTAATTTTGAGATGGCAATATCTGGATTCTCCTTGCAAGTCTTTGGAGGCAGAGGAGGTGTGGGTAGATCAGGAACTGCTGACTCACTAGAGGAGCGTGATCGGGAGGGATTATCCAGAGGAGCTGGAGATCTTTTGTTTTTGAGAGGAAGTTTGTACCGAACGGCATTTTGTCGACTAAAGTTGTTACCTCTTGCTCTTTTCGAGCTCTCTTGTGTGTGTTGTGTGACTAAGGAGGCATCAGTGTTGTCACATTGATTGGATGAGGGCTCCAGATCAATGAGAAGATTGCCAATGGGCGCATACAGTGGATTCTCTTCTCGGATTCGTGTGCCCTGATCTTGTGACTGCAGCTTCTTCTCGGCATCGTGGTCAGGTGTTGTCTCAGCATCTATGGAGGAGAGGTCGCTGTCTTTCATGTGGATGTATAAATCTGCAAGTCGATGATAAGCACCATCAAACATTTCGTTACTCATGCGACTGACTGCATCTTCATTTTCACTAGGGACGGTAAGTGTCGATTTAGAATCTGCATTATTCTTCTGTTGTGATGCGAATGTACTTAGCCTTCGTCGGTGTTTCTCGGAGAGTGTGCGCCCTGGACTAGGACGACTTGCAGAGCATGTGACAGCCGATAGCAGTATTTGAACCATCAAGTCCACTTGAACGGGATCAAAATTTTTCATGAATTCAGTGGCAAATGCAACAGCTGGTGGGACATCTGGTAAATTTGAGTCTGCCTCTTCTTGGTCATCACCATTATCGATGGTTGGAAGAATTGTAAGATAATGACTCTGTGGATCGTCTTCTAATATCCTTGCTTCTGGCTGTGCAGGATGATCAATTGGCTGGTTTGGATCGGCACAAGGAGGTGGAGATGATGGTGGTGGTAAGTTCAATTCATGCATCTCAATATAGGGGCTTGATTCTTGTGTTTCGTACTGTAAATGGTGGTAGTCCATCTGGTGGTAGTGTTGTCTCCGAGAGTCAGTGTGTCGCAGTTGAGTGTCGGTCCATTGGTTTCGAGTTGATCCAATCAGAATAGCTTCCATCCATTCTCTACGCTCTTGCTGTAGTGAATTTCGGCAAAGAGGAAAACATTTATAATGCTTAAAACTAAAGAAAACATACAATAATGTGATAGCTAGGTATAGTCTATAACATGTTGTGATACACAGTGTTGTGAACAGTAACTTAATACCTCAGTATGTGTATTTATGATCCAAGGTGAGCCTTCGCCATCAAAGTGTACACAAAATGGATACATCAAATTGCGGTTAGTTGATCCACGAAATGCTACCACATCTTTGATCTCATTTAGTGGAACCTCTCCGTGATTCTACAGTGGTACAATCATGTGTATCAGCATTAAATCATTAATTTTCAAGTTGACGATAAGTCATACTATTGTGCTTCAATTGACCTTTTTGTTTCGATAGTACTGCAGAACTTCTATTTCGGATATCTTCAGTGTGCATTGTTTCCACTCTGATTCTGAATCTTTTTTCTTCCAAAATGACTTACTCTTTCTGCTCAGTATTTCAACCAATCCTGAGTGCCGCGCTCCTGGCTGTATGGCATGCAAATTAATACAATGTCTTTATGATTTAACTCTAGCATGCATGAGATTGGGTTCTTACTATCGGCTTCTTCCTCTGATCCATACTAATAGGTTCTACTGTCTAGCTTACTGTTCAGCACACTGTGGCACGATCTCGTGTTCTTTCAGAAGTAAGTTAGGCGTGGCTTCGTCGATCGGAAGTCCGGCCGGTGCGCGGCTCAGTTTTGATCTTAGACTGCGGGTTGGAAATGAGAATTTGAGAAAATGCTGCGGTCATAGCCTCGTCCCCAGGCTCCCCTTTGACCTTTCACTCACGGAGTGAAAGGTCAAAGGCCTTAAGGGGAGCCTGGGGACGAGGCTAAATCTATCACTGGATCAACCAAAGGCAAGTTACTACACCATTATTATCCATATGTCAAGACCCCAGTCCCAATATATTATGGTCTAATTTCCATTTTCAATCATGTACATGTGGTTCACAGAAAGAGCTAAGTCTAAGAAACAAAACAAAAAAAAAACAAAAAAACAAAAAAAAACAAAAACAAAAGAAACTCTAGTTTTATTGTTGGGGTAGGATCTGTGGACAAGAGGAAATAGATAATATAGAGGGTCAGACTAGCTCAGAGTCGCGAGCTCTCTTTAGCTTGTGGATGTGGTTCAGCACAGTCAGACTGCAAATCTGTGTACAAATTACCCCAAGCCAAACCCACAGTCACCTATATATCCATTCTTCAATATAAAGTCACTGGTATGATTGGAATGATGATTGTACATCACTTGAACTTACTTATCATAATGCAGACACAGGCCGAAAAACTAAGATGCTGTCTGCCACGGTCTTATTCCTAACTGTCACAATAATCGTATAATCACCTGCTAGAGATTGGAGACTACATGGACAGTATCAACATTATAGTGTAGTGATAGTACTATGATCATTGGTTCAAAAGAGATCATTTAGGAATTTTGTATTAAATATTCCGTCAAACAATAATTCGCCAAGATTTCAACTTGAAAGTGATCATAACTATTTTAATGCATCTTTTACAGATGTCTTCAGTGCCTCGTAGTATCTCATGATTTTGACACCAGACACTTGTGATGGACATGACAATGCCACTGTGATACTAGTACAGGTCTCAAAGAGAGCTTTAAGAGAAAACAGAGTTGTTGGGTGTGGAGTGGATGATGTCTACAATGCAACTAATTTTACAGTTGGTATTTTAGGTATTTTCAGAATGTATGTGCACAATCATTTCCCCAAACTCTCACATGACCAAGCAATGCTGACATGCTACAATCTTCCCACTCAAAATGGTAGCAGAGCTTTTGTACTTTACAGAAATGAAAATAAGAAGATATTGAAAATTGAAGCTGAAAAGAGAGTGTACTTTTCACTGAGTGATCATAACGCAGATATCCCAAGTATACAATCTCCACCAATAACTAAATCAAATTCTTCTTCATTGATGGTTTGTGTGACAGTGTTTGGCACTCCACCTTGGCTTAGTGAGTGGTTAGTTTATCAAAAGACAATTGGAGTGGATTTCATTCATTTGTATGCTCAAGAGTCATTCATCGCTGAAGGATCTGTAAATAATTCAATCTTACAGTCTTACTTAAAAAGTGGATATGCCAAACTTGATGTGTGGAAGTCATACTTGAATACCACACAGGATTACTATCACCAGCAACCTCTTTTGTACATGGATTGTATCTATCGCTATCGCACTGAGTTTGACTATGTTCTCTTGTACGATACTGATGACTTCTTTGTCCCACTAGTACCAGGAGAGACCGACATACATTACTATGCAGACAGACTGTTTCAGAATAAAAACACTGCTTGTGTGAGATTTAAGTGGCTGGAGTACTACCCTGATTGTGGACTGACAAAGAGACCTGACGATATCAAAGACGGTAATGTCACTAAACACCTTGCTTTCGATCATCATTACACAAGGTACCTGAAATCAATGTATAGGTTTTCAGGAGTTGTAGAAATTCAGATTCACAGCTCTATCAGATTAATGCCCGGATATAAGCAATTCACGGCCGATCAAGAAAATGTTGCCTATGTTGCTCATATCCGAAGAAACAATAAACCCAAGAAAAAGGACCTACTAGAACAGTGTGAAAGAAGACAGAGTGAACCTGACGTGTATGGATATGCTTAGCCATTTGTATGGTTTTCAAAAATAACCAACAAATCAACTAACCACAGACGCCGCAAGCATTCCGATGAAACAGACGCTAGTACTCCCATTGTGATCCCAGCGAAGAAATCATCGTCACCTGATGCCTTCCCAATGGAGTACGGAGGTCACCTGAGGATTGGACTGATCAGACCGAGTCGATCTTACGACCTCCTCACNTTGCATCATGAATGAAAGCACCCTCAGGTGCATTAAGGACTGGGACCCTCATTAACTTTTCCTTAAATGCGTAATCAATATATCTCAAAAACCAATTGTGCTATCACCATGGAAACAAACGGTAACATAGTCCTAATGGTCCTTAACATGTACATACATATATTTTGGTCATGTGACTAACCATCCACGAATAATTAGCGTTTCATGAATAATTAATTAGGCGGTAATATTCCACTGTTGCTATGGCAACCAAACTTTTCCAGCAGTATCGTCTCATCAAGTACTACTATTCCACTACTGGGAATTTTGATATCACGTTTCCATGATGAGATACAACCCGAAATAGGCTTACAGTGGGTGTGCATTAAATGGAAAACACAGAATTTCTCACCACGGAAACGTGATATCAAAATTCCCAGTAGTGGAATAGTAGTACATGATGAGACGATACTGCTGGAAAAGTTTGGTTGCCATAGCAACAGTGGAATATTACCGCCTAATTAATTATTCATGAAACGCTAATTATTCCTGGATGGTTAGTCACATGACCAAAATAAATGTATGTACATGTTAAGGACCATTAGGACTATGTTACCATCGGTTTCCATGGTGATAGCACAATTGGTTTTTGAGATATATCGATTACGCATTTAAGGAAGAGTTAATTAGGGTCCCAGTCCTTAATGCACCTGAGCAAGAAGTTGTACACAACATCAATCATTCAAAGTTTTTTCCTATAACAAACTACTTACGATGCAAAGAGTGGTGAAGCTAATCCAATGGTAGTAACAAGTGTAGCAGTAAAAAAACACATAGTGACTCCTCCCAGTAAAATCATTCCAAACTGACCAAGGTCTGGCCAGTGAAACTCCTCAAACTTGGAGAAGTGTAAGATGACAATAGGAGGCCACAACCAGAGCAATGTGTGGATTCCTATGTAGCCAATGTAACGTACTCCATTGGATAGTGAAGCCGGGTCATCTTTGACTGTGGCGAATCTCTTGTAGCAGGTTTCAAACAGAGAATAGCTTATTACAGAAATGATTAGCAGCTGCATTATTGTGTGTGTGTTTGTATGTAGGTATGTATGTACCGGTATGTAGTAAGTATCAGATAATTCACAAGAAATACAAATGTTGAAAGCGCTCGCTCTCCCCGTTCTTTTGGTTGTCTTTTCAGCTTTCTATGCCTTACAGGTCAAAAGTTAGCTATTTTATCCAATAGAAATAGTATGGTATGAATCTCAATATTTCTTCTGGCGGTATTCTCAAACCAGATGGACTTTAGTGTTGAGATAAAAATTCTAACACTTCAGGTTCACTCACAACATATCCAATTGGAGTACTATTCTCAGCACAAGGATCAGTCTTGTGTGACAAGAGCATCAGTTGTTTATCCTTTTCCCAATCATAGTCAGCAGACGATGTTCCATTGATTACTGTTGGTGGTTTATTACAGTTTGTAGAGTAGAAGGAGACAAGAGTCACTCCACATATGGAGAGCAGAACACAGAATACCTGGATGAGATAGAAATTTGAGAAAGATGTAAACCTCAGTGTTTGTATCTTATTCACAGACATGGATCCAGATGCTTACTTTAAGGAAAGTGACTCTCTCTTTCAACAATGGCACTGATATGATAAATACAATCGCAGATGATGACTGGTAGATGGCACTGTTGGCCGGAATGCTGTTTATAGTACAGTGCATGTACACCTTCACCACATTACTACCAGGGGTGGAGTGTAGCTTACTTAGTTCTGGTGAGAGACAGATTCCAAGCATAGATATCACTGATACGAGCTATTGTAAGCAAACCACTGATGATAACAAGCTTCCTAAATATTACAGAGAAGAACTAATAAAATTAATACTTATTGTTATGTTTTGAACAAGACACTACACTCACTGACTCACTGCTAATCTTGAAACACGTGTATAATGTAAGTTAACCTACCAGTTAAATACAAGAGAGCCTTCTCCAACTTTATTGCAGCAGCAGTTACCAGGTAGGACACTGAAAGAAGCACAGTGTAGCCATTGCATGATCTTTGAATGTCCCAGATAAATCATACAAATGTGACAGTGATGAACTTACGTCCATAACTTCCAAATGACATAGAGTATAGCATAGCAACTGTGATACATGTACGAAATAAAGTATGGCTGATTGTAGTTTCTGTTTAGTTCCTGAAACTTCTCTGCCTGTATCACCCCTGCATGACAGGAAGACCCATGAACAAACATGCAACCGTGAATAAAATTTTACTCAACTGAACAGTATTAATGAGAGGAAGACCCAACAATAAAATTAATAACAAATAAATAATACAGGATCAGCACTTACATATTACTACTGTGATCAGTATGCTCAGAGTAGCTCCAACTAGGCGAGGCAAGGCTTTACTCTGAGACGAGACACCTTGCTTCTTTCTTGGCAAAGGCATCCGCCCTTCTAACTCCGTTTCCATCATTGATTTGCCAAACGTGTTTGCTGTATATATAGCGCATGCGCAGGAAAACTTGTTGGAAAAGATCACCAAATTAAAGATACTTATTACTCCATTGCTACATACAATAATATATACAGAGTGATTGTAATAATGGGAAAGATGTAGTCTTGCAAGAGCACCAGATTGTACAATATTTATATTATTGATCGAGGGTTCCTAAATCCAGTAGAAATTACCAAATATTCTAGATCTGAGTCTCTTCCAAGACAGCTTCTGGTCAGATTGCTGTATCAGAAGTGGAGAAACTTCATGAATCGAAGTTGAGTTGACCAGAACAAAATCTTCTTCATCTTCTTCTTCTTCTTTGATGTGCACACTATCTTTGTTTCTCTCTCTTCTTGTTGCAATGAATTCAGAGAAAATGAAACCACTGAATCCAACAATAATGAACACAATTCCTAGAAATGCTTGCCAGACGAGGAGCTCCCCTTGAACGATCCAATCTGTGATCATTGAAACTGGTACAGCGAGAATAGTACCTACACTGTGTGTGCATATGATTATAATTGACGGTTCAGAAGCTAAATCCAAAATCTCTGAATTCACCCCCATTTAAACAGGAGTGTACTCATTTCAGGACCTAGAGATTATTCAATTTAGGACAATTCGCTTGAGAGGATTTGGCTTTTCAGGAAATTTCCACGTCAATTATTTCATCTAGCTTAGGTTAGCCCACTTTGCTCTGAGCCCTTTAATTATTAAGTGTATATATGTAGTAGACCAAACCACCGATCAATTAACTTAGCCTGGCAACTTACTTTGTAAAGAGTGGTGAAACCAATCCAATGCTAGTAGCACTTGCAACAATTGACCCACAAGCCAACACTTGTCCAAATAAGATCATTCCATACTGACTAAGGTCTGGCCAGCGAAACTCCTCAAACTTGGAGAAGTGTAAGATGACAATAGGAGGCCACAACCAGAGCAATGTGTTGACTCCTATGTAGCCAACAAAACGTACTCCATTGGCTAATGAAGCTGGGTCATCTTTAGCAGTGCCAAATTTCTTGAAGCAGGTTTCAAACAGAGCATAGCATATCATGGCGAGTATTAACAGCTATAATATTGTGTATGTTTTGTCGGTAGAACATAATATTATACACCACTGCATAATAGGTTAGGCTCTCTATTTGCCTGTCTCTTATGATACCTTAGGCTTAATTAACTTTGTGTACTGAGCTTGACTCACAATGTATCCAATGGGAGTGCTATTCTCAGCGCAAGGATCAGTCTTGTGCGGTGAGAACATCAGCTGCTTATCATCACTTTTCCAATCATAGTCAGCAGATGATGTTCCATTGGTTGGCCAATTTGGTGCTTTATCACAGTTTGAAGAGTAAAAGGAGATGAGAATTACTCCGCATATGGAGAGCAGGACACAGAATACCTGGATTAATTGAAACATATAAAGAAATTAAATTTTGAGAAAAGTGTAAATTTTGCAAATTTGTTCACATTTCATTGTAGATATTCCAGATGCTTACTTTGAGGAAAGTGACTCTCTCCTTCAACAATGGCACTGATATGATGAAAACAACAACAGCTGCTGATTGGTAGATGGCAGTATTGGCTGGAATGCTAATTATAGACGATAGTACATACAGGGCTAACCACACTTTTACCATGATAGTACCATGCATGTACGGTAACAATAAACTGGCTGAATGTATGCAGCTTACTTAGTTCGGGTGAGTGATAGATTCCAGGTATAGGCACCACAGATACGAATAAATGCAAGCAAACCACTACTTATCATAAGCTTCCTGAATGAGAATTGAAGTATATACAATTATATTGGGGTTGTCAACAAGACACAGGCTTGGAAATCTAATGAGCCAAACCTGCCCATGCAAGTAATCTGATCTATTATAGATCTATACTTGTACACTACCGGCAACTTACCAGTTAAATACAAGAGAGCCCTCTCCAACTTTATTGTAGCAACAGTTACCAGGGAGCATACTGAAGAAGTGCAATCATATAATAAGTGTTTATTGTTTATGATGCTGACACGAATCAGTGTGCCACATTACGGTACTTACGTCCATAACTTCCAAAAGACATACATTATGGAATAAGCACTGTGGTACATGTACGAAACAAAATATGGTCGATTGTAGTTTCTATTGAGCTCCTGATACTTCTCTGCTTGTGTAACCCCTGCATGAGAGGAAGACCCAAGCAAACAAACATGAATCATCATAGTTCTAGATACAACACTTACATATTGCCACAGAAACAAGTATGCTCAGAATAGCACCGACTAGACGAAGCAAGGCTTTACTGTGAGAGGTAACACTTCGTTTCTTTTTTTTCACGAGCCCGTCTACTTCTGTTTCCATTTATAATGAACGACTTGATCAAGTCACTCCAAGTGCTAGTGCTTGCTAGTACACGGCGCATGCGCATTGCGCACAAAGACAGACAATCGATGCGCATGATCCCAAGAATAGCAGCATATCTATCTCTGATAGCAGGTGCAGCTGCCACATATTATATAATACTCTATACACAAGGTGAAGAAAGCTAAAGATACAAAAAAAAAAAAAAGCTGCATGTCAAACTAAAACTGAAACCAGTAGATTTTTTTGCATTATAGTCTTGTATGTGCACGAGATTGTACTACGATATTGATTGAAGGCTGAATCCTAAATCCAATAAAAATTACCAAATATTCTAGATCTTAGTCTCTTCCAAGACAGCTTCTGGTCAGATTGCTGTATCAGAAGTGGAGAAACTTCATGAATCGAGGTTGAGCTGACCAGAACAAAGTCTTCTTCTTCTTCTTCTTTTTCTTCTTTGATCTGAAAGCGATCTTTGTTTCTTTCTCTTCTTGTTGCCATGAATTCAGAGAAAGTGAAACCACTGAATCCAACAATGATGAACAAAATTCCTAGAAATGCTTGCCAGACGAGGAGCTCCCCTTGAACAATCCAATCAGTGATCACTGAAATGGGTACAGCGAGAATAGTACCTACACTGTGTATGCATATGATTAGAATATTAGTTCAAAGTGGTCAAACCCCAAAATCTCTGAAAAATAGGAATACTCATTTCAGAACCTGGAGATTATGAACAATTTGCTTGAGAGGGTTTGGCTCATCAGGAAATTTCCTCATTAATTATTTCATACTAAATCAATCTTAATTTTTACGTAACAAGGCTAAACAGATTAACTCTGCCTGCCAACTTACTTTGCAAAGAGTGGTGAAACCAATCCAATGGTAGTAATACTCCCAACAACATATCCACAAGCAAACACTTGTCCAAATAAGATTACTCCAAACTGACTAAGGTCTGGCCAGTGAAACTCCTCAAACTTGGAGAAGTGTAAGATGACAATAGGAGGCCACAACCAGAGCAATGTGTGGACTCCTATGTAACCAACGTAACGTACCCCATTGGCTAGTGAAGCTGGGTCATCTTTGACTGTGCCAAATCTCTTGTAGCAGGTTTCAAACAGAGCATAGCATATCATAGCGACTATTAACAGCTATAAAATTGTGTGTGTTTGTCCGTATAGGTATATAATTATTCATACCGGTACCCATAATGACCGAACCTACTATGCAGTGCTATACTCCATGGGCTTGACTTAGCCTCGTTCCCAGGCTCTCACCTTTGACCTTACACTCACGGTAAGGAAGGAAAGAGCCCAGAGGTGGTTCGACACGGTTGACCTTTGCTTGACCTTTCGCAATTAAAGTCCTCCACGTCGTCCATGTGTTCAATATACATTATACGTATGCCTGGAGGACTTTAATTGCAAAAGGTCAAGCAAAGGTCAGCCGTGTCGAACCTCCTCTGGAGAGAGCCTGGTCGGAAATATCATGTGAATTTTGTCATTGATGACACGGAGGTAGATGTGACCTTTGACCTCTGCCGTGATCGTGCCGTTTTACGAGTGCCTAGCACGAAAAGCTCGAAAGTAAGTAATTTTGTTGTACTTACCTTGCTTATTTTCATGGTTTGGACAGCTTAAATCAATCTATGAACTGTATAGTAGTGCTAGTTCAGAATCGCTGCAGCTTGCAGAGGTCAAAGGACGTGTCTACCGTAGTGTCTATCCCCACGTCATTCACGTGATATTTCTGACCAGGCTCTCTCCTTCCTTACCGTGAGTGTAAGGTCAAAGGTGAGAGCCTGGGAACGAGGCTAGGCTTGACTTACAATGTATCCAATGGGAGTGCTCTTCTCAGCACAAGGATCAGTCTTGTGTGGTAAAAACATCAGCTGCTTATCACTTTCCCAATCATAGTCAGCAGATGATGTTCCATTGGTTAGTGGTTTATCACATGCACAGTTCAAAGAGTAGAAGGAGATAAGAATCACTCCACATATGGAGAGCAGAACACAGAATACCTGGATTGAAACATAGAATTTTGAGAAAAGCACACTTGTTCATCTCTTATTGCAGATATTCCAGATGCTTACTTTGAGGAAAGTGACTTTCTCCTTCAACAATGGCACTGATATGATGAAAACAACAACAGCTGCTGATTGGTAGATGGCAGTATTGGCTGGAATGCTGATACAGGGCGAACCACATTTTACTATGGTAGTATACTGTGCATGAAAGTAACTGGTTGAATGCATGCAGCTTACTTAGTTCGTGTGAGTGACAGATTCCAGGTATAGATACCACAGACACGAACTATTGCGAGCAAACCACTACATATCACAAGCTTCCTGAAGAGAATTGAAGTGTACACAGAAATATTGGAGTTCTCAGCAAGACGTGTACACAGGCTTGAATATTATTAATAATTATCAAGTGAGCTAAACTGCCCAAGCAATCTGATTTATTTAGCATCAACTAATATCTTGTACACTATAATTATGGCAACTTACCGATTAAATACAAGAGATCCTTCTCCGACTCTATTCCAGCAACAGTTACCAGGGAGCAAACTGAAAAAGTTTATTCATAAATTGACATAAATGTTTGTTTACTTATTATTACTAAAATGATGTTGGCACAAAATTATTCGAATCGATGTGCATGACATAAGCTATCACATGTACTTACGTCCATAACTTCCAAAAGACATACATCATAGCATAAGCACTCTGGTATAAGTATGAAACAAAATATGGTTGCTTGTAGTTTCTATTTAGCTCCTGAAACTTCTCTGATTGTGTCACCCCTGAGCAAAGGTACGTATAGGAAGATCCAAGCAAGCAAGCATAAAAATTATCATCATAGATCTAAATCCAGCACTCACATATTGCTACAGCAATTAGTATGCTCAGAGTAGCACCAGCTAGACGAAACAAGGCTTTACTGTGAGATGAAAAACTTCGTTTCTTTCGTTTCACGAGCCCATCTACTTCTGTTTCCATTTATATGCAACGACTCAAGTCACTCATGCTCAACGTGCCACTCCCTCTTTTTAGTGTTTCGACCATGAACGTGCTTATCAGCTTGCTTCAATGCATGCTTGTACTACACGGCGCGTGCCGCATTGCGCACAAAAACTGACAATCAATGTGGATGAATAGCTAGCAGCTATATATAGGTGCAGCTATGTACCACATACAAATATTACACAAGGTAAAGAAAGATACAAGAAAATTGCTGCATGTCAACCTAAAACTGAAATCAGCGGAGTTTCACAGCTTTTGTTTGTTTGTTAGTTTGTTTGTTTGTTTTTTTGCTATAGTCTTACATGTGCACGAACTTATAAAAGAATCCTATATCCAATAAAAATTACTAAATATTCTAGATCTGAATCTCTTCCAAGACAGCTTCTGGTCAGATTGCTGTATCAGAAGTGGAGAAACTTCATGAATCGAGGTTGAGCTGACCAGCACAAAGTCAGAATCTTCTTCATCTTCTTTGATCTGAAAGCTATCTTTGTTTCTTTGTCTTCTTGTTGCAACAAATTCAGAGAAAGCAAAACCACTGAATCCAACAATGATAAATACAATTCCTAGAAATGCTTGCCAGACGAGGAGCTCCCCTTGAACAATCCAATCTATGATCACTGAAACTGGTACAGCAAGAATAGTACCTACACTGTGTATGGCATAAAATTATGATTATCAGAAGCAAACTTGGTCAACTGACCCGAAAATATCTAAATTCACCCTTCTTTAAATATTCATTTCAGGACATGCATGGGAGATTTGCTTGAGAGGGTTTGACTTTTCATTCCTCATCATTTGAGGTTAGCCCACTTTGCATGCTCTGAGCCATTCAATTAAATGTAAATGCATGGTACACAACCAATGTTAAGATTTAACACTAAACCCGGCAGATTACTTAGCCTGCCAACTTACTTTGTAAAGAGTGGTGAAACCAATCCAATGCTAGTAATACTCGCAACAGTATACCCACAAGCAAACACTTGTCCAAGTAAGATTGCTCCATACTGACTAAGGTCTGGCCAGTGAAACTCCTCAAACTTGGAGAAGTGTAAGATGACAATAGGAGGCCACAACCAGAGCAATGTGAAAACTCCTACGTAGCCTACAAAACGTGCCCCATTGGCTAATGAAGCTGGGTCATCTTTGACTGTGCAAAATCTTTTGTAGCAGGTTTCAAACAGAGCATAGCATATCATAGCGACTATTAACAGCTATAACATTGTGTGTGTTTGTCAGTATAGGTATATAATTATTCACACCGGCCGGCCGGCAAGATAAGTAAGGTATATCACAAGAGATAGGTAAAAAAAATGAATGTAAGCATAAAATGTTTTTCAGAGTCTTGTACCAATATGTACCTAACCTACTATGCAGTCAGTGCTATACTGTATGGGCTTGACTCACAATGTATCCAATGGGAGTGCTCTTCTCAGCACAAGGATCAGTCTTGTGTGGCGAAAACATCAGCTGCTTATTGTCACTTTCCCAATCATAGTCAGCAGATGATGTTCCATTGGTTGGTGGTTTATCACAGTCTAAAGAGTAGAAGGAGATAAGAATCACTCCACATATGGCGAGCAGAACACAGAATACCTAGATTGAGACATAGAATTTTGAGAAAAGCACAAATTTGTTCATGACTTTGTCTTTTTGCAGACATTCCAGATGCTTACTTTGAGGAAAGTGACTCTCTCTTTCAACAATGGCACTGATATGATGAAAACAACAACAGCTGCTGATTGGTAGATGGCAGTATTGGCCGGAATGCTGATATACATCATTGTATATACAGGGCTAACCACATTTTACTACTGTAGTAGTACTGTGCATGAAAGTAACTGGTTGAATGCATGCAGCTTACTTGGTTCGTGTGAGTGACAGATTCCAGGTATAGAATCCACAGACACGAACTATTGCGAGCAAACCACTACATATCACAAGTTTCCTGAATATATGAATTGAAGTATACACAGTTGTTCTCGGCAAGGCATGTACACAGGCTTGAATATTATAAATAATTATCAAGTGAGCTAAACTGCCCAAGCAATCTGATCTATCTAATATCTACTAATATTCTAGTATACTATATGGCAACTTACCGGTTAAATACAAGAAATCCTTCTCCAACTCTATTGCAGCAACTGTTACCTGGGAGCAAACTGAAAAAGTGTATTCGTGCATAAATTTAAATGAATGTTTGTTTAAAATGATGTTGACACAAATCAGTGTACGTGACATAAGTTATACTTACGTCCATAACTTCCAAAAGACATACATCATAGCATAAGTACTCTGGTATAAGTATGAAACAAAATAAGGTTGGTTGTAGTTTCTATATAGCTTCTGAAACTTTTCTGCCTGTGTCACCCCTGCATGAGAGGAAGACCCATCATAAAATTAATCCTCATAGATCTAAATCCAGCACTTACATATTGCTACAGCAATTAGTATGCTCAGAGTAGCACCGAATAAACGAAGCAAGCCTTTACTGTGAGAAGAAACGCCCTGTTTCTTTGTCTTCACGAGTTCGTCTACTTCCATAGTAATTTTTGCATGACTCAGTCACTCAACGTGTTTGTACCATAGATAATAGCAAGAGTATGTACTCTTGATAATAGTCAACGATGCTAGCCTCGTCCTCAGACAATCAATCAATGGATCAATCAAACATGCAATCAATATTCATCGTAAACACTGACATGACACGTTGCAATGCGCAAAGAAAAAAGCCGCTAACACGGCGCATGCGCACAAAGACTCGTACTCGGGAACCAGCACCATGCACGATCGACGTATATATCATGCACGCTAGGATCACAGGCATGCTTGTGCCCTTTTACTTTATACAAAAATGGGAAAACATTGAATTACCCTCAGAGTAATTTGCTCAGAATCATTTTCAACATTAAAGTTGATCATATTCGCCTTTATCTCATCTTTGGGTACACAGAAAACATGATTGTACATCTACACACAACAGAAACACATAGGATTTACATAATTATCACACACTTACATACAACATCAAAAGACCAACAAAGGGCAGAACAAATACATGACACTATCACACATACACACACACAGACTGAGACACAAACAAACCAACACACACACAAACAGACACACACCAGGAGCCCAATTCAGATTGAAAACTTGGCACACACATGAGCTACAATCAGCTAGCAAGCTCTTTCGTATGAGTAAGTCATTCCACATAAAGGCTACACTGGTACGTGGTGCGCACAAAAAAGAACATTCACACCTATTCGTGACCTTTAACCCATGACGTCATTGTTAATATGTTGTCATGGAGAATTACCAAATTCTGGGCAGGATTGGGGAAGGTGCCCATGGCATTGTGCTCAAGGCAAAGAACATAAAGGTATGTGTGTATGCATGCAATCAGGTAAGACATGCATGTGTCTTGTGTGAGTGATCTTCTCAGACTCACTCCACTGTAGACTGGTGAGGTGGTAGCTTTGAAGAAGGTTCCTCTTCGAAAAATTGACGATGGAATTCCAAACTCTGCATTGAGGTTTGTACGATTGCTCATCCCAAACCTCATGTACTCCACCAATAATCTTGTTACAATGGATTATTATTTACAGAGAAATCAAGGCATTGCAAGAGAGTGAAGAAAACCATCATGTAAGCATGCTGTTTATAACCGTATAGCGGGAAATTTTTGTGGGCGAAAATTTTTGCAAATTTTGCGGTTTGGCAGCTTTCCACGAAAATTTTCCCCCACGAAATTTGTAAGGTATGTGATGTCACGTAATGTTGAGACGCAATCCACGAAAATTTTCCCCTCGAATTTCTATTCAAGATGAAAATGCAAAAATTTTCCCCCACGAAAATTTCCCGCTATACAGTATGTTACTAACAATATCTGTCAACATATCTTTTTGGGACTAGAAATTAAAACCTTTTTAAATTAGGCTTTCCTCTCAAGCTTAATAAGTTAGATATACCGTAAATCGCGAAATTTAGTGTTAAAAATTTTTGTACATTAAATTTTCGTGTTGAATAATTTTCGTAGCATCGCCGTGTTATGCAGCCCCACCCACTATTTTGCAATTTTTTGTGCGTTTAATTTTTGTAGTCTGCAGAAACTACGAAAATTTAGCTACTACGAAATTTTCACGATTTACGGTACTTTGCAAAAACATGAGTAGATACACTAGCTCTATCTTCATTGTTCTTCTCTGGCATCATGCAGGTTGTTCGACTCCACGAGGTGTTTCCACAAGGCAGTGGGTTTGTTCTCGTCTTTGACTACATGCTCTCAGATTTGGCAGAAGTCATTCGTAACACAGAGAGACCACTGACAGAGGTAAACTAAAGTAATAATTATCTAACACAATGCCAGGGTTAGCCTCTCATTCCCAAGCCTTTACCCCTCTTTGCTTTTTTAATTACAAAAAATATTTACAAGGGAAGAGCCTGGGAACACAGCTATGTCAGGGTACCGTAGCTTTGGTTTAGAGGAGGTTTTTAAAATCAGTATTTACGGTTGCTGAGTCAGTAATCTTTTTCTGTTCGGTCAGAGTTTTCTCCATGTACTATGCGTCTGCTTCGTAAAACCTGCTAGATCAGCAAAGAATAATATCACTGATTCAGTATCCCTAACTACTTGCTTGCAACCTTCCATAGCTTGGGTTCATTTTAGCAGAGACTGAGAGTTGAATCATAAGTTGCTGGAGGCCGTCGACATCATCTTGAAAATGTACTTTGTATTCTAATTTTCAGGCACAAGTCAAGAGCTACATGACAATGTTACTTAAAGGTGTGGCTTATCTTCACAGCAAATCCATAATGCATAGGGTATTGATTATTTTGTACAAACTGTTTAATCACTAGTTTTACAAGTATCATTCCATATAGGATTTAAAGCCTGCTAACCTGCTCATCAGTCCGACTGGCCATCTCAAGATTGCCGACTTTGGTCTGGCGAGAGTCTTTGCTGGTGCCACTGACAGACTATACAGTCACCAAGTTGCAACTAGGTCAGTGTGGGAATGAGATGATGTCAATCCTGTGCCAAGGCAGTATGTGTGAGTGGTAATGGTTTTCTCTGCTCCATTAGGTGGTATAGATCTCCAGAGCTATTGTATGGAGCAAGGAAGTACGATCCAGGAGTGGATATGTGGTATAAGTGCTTTTGTTTTTTATTATTATTTTGTTTGTTGATCACTACTTGTAAATAGGGCTGTTGGGTGTATCTTTGGTGAGATGCTAAACAATTCTCCTCTGTTTACGGTAAGTCATGTAAATTTTGATCTGACTATTCTTGCATTACATTTCTAATGTTTTTTATATTCTATTATGTGAATGACTTATACTACTTCCTATCTGATCAGGGGGAGAATGACATTGACCAACTCTGTTATGTACTGAGAGTACTGGGTACTCCCAATGAAAAGATATGGCCGGTAAGCATCCTAATCATACTACCATGTTGTTGTTGTTGTTTTGTTTGTTTGTTTTTTTGTTTCTTTTTTTTTCTTTTTTTGCAGACCTGACAATAATTATTTGTTTTGTATCTGTCCATGCTCGGTATCTTGTAGGGAATGACAGAGCTCCCTGATTATAAGAAGATTGAATTTCCAGACATGCCTCCAACTCCCCTTGAAGAGTTAGTACCAGATGGATCACCTGAGGTATGTATGGCAAGCAATCCCTCAATATAATGAGTAATATAACTGTTTTTGTGTTCTGCTTGCAGGCTGTAGACTTGCTGAAGATGTTCCTAGTGTATAACTCAACAAAACGAATAGGAGCAAGTAAAGTGAGTTCCACACACACACACACACACACACACACACACACACACACACTCACTCACTTAATGACAATAGACTGCATTCACTAACCAATCAACAATAGTTAAGTAATAGCATTAGCTTCATGTCTCAATGCTCACTCTATGCAGGCTCTCGTTCATCCCTATTTCTTCACTCCCCCTCTTCCTGCTCACCACTCAGAACTACCCATTCCCTCCCGTCATTCAAGCAAGCTATCTCATGGTGCTGGGACATTTGATGTTCTAGGCCCTCTGGATAATTCTCTAGTCAAAACTGAATTGCTTTTACCCTATGTTGATTTGTTGTGTTCATCTAAGAGCAAAAAGTAACAGTCAACAGTCATTCATATCATTTTTGTGGTTTGGTGTACGTGTACGTTTATATACGCGCGCGTATCTATCAACTCTGCGAATAGCTAGCTGACGTCAGCATGTACGTGGAAGTCATGATCACGTGGACTGAGTTGACCAATCACGTAGCGCCATGTGTTCTTCCAAATCCTCAGTATCGTGGAAACACCTCCTTGTGTATACTGTACACCAAATACTTCGGTAGTCAATCAGTAGTAGGAACATCGAGCACCAGGCAATCGTAATGTCCATCATCAAAGTAGTAGCGGTACTGTGTGTCGTTGTAGTGTTACTATGTGAAGTCAACGCAAAGTTAAAAGGAGATGAATGCGAAGGTGAGTGAAAAAGACTTGTAAATTTATTGTGGAGTGAAATGAATTGGTTGTGATCCCACCCCCCAATTTGTACCCACAGTTTGTATAGGGTTTTTGAACAAGCTCACCAAGAAGCTAAAGGTTAATGAAATAGATGCCAGTAATCCTGATAAGATGGAGATTGAAATCCTAAAGGCATGTAAGGAAGCGAAAGGAAGAGACGAAAGATTCGTAAGTTTTGACCATTTATTTTTAATAAACTGGCCGCAATAGTCATACCCTAGAAATTTCAATGCCTTGTATGATTTGATATTAATGATATACAAAGTGATATTGGGTTTTGGGGTACAAGTTTTGTAGCCTGTGAGTGTCACAATCTCCAACAATGCTCTTATTGTGTGGTCAAGATTCACCAAGTATTTGTGCCACAGGTAGCTTGTGGTCAAATGTTACTTCCTGCATTGATTGTACTTCCGGAGTAATAGTATCCTCTCCTTTTTCCTTTAGTGTTACTACATTGGAGCATCTGAAATCTCAGCTACCAAGTTAGTTAGGGAAGTTGCAAGACCATTGTCTTTTAGCAAACCCGCTGAAAAAATCTGTGAGGATTTGAAAAAGAAAGATGGACAGATTTGTGAACTAAGATACGGTAGGTCTACCATCCAATGTCCTTCACAAATTGAAATTATTACAAACGAAAGTGAACTAGTCATTTGCTGAATTTTAGCCTTGTTTCATTACCTTTATTATACTGCCCATTCTTACACTTCTTACTTATATGAATTTTTTACTCTTTGTATATAATACAGAGAAGGTGATTGATTTCAAGTCGGTTGATTTGGCCAAGCTTCGAGTGAAAGAGCTCAAGAATATCCTCAATGGTTGGGGAGAGGACTGCCGAGGGTGTGCTGAGAAATCAGACTATGTCAGCAAGATCAATTCCGTGAAGCATTTACATGTCGAACTGTGATATACGATTGTTTTAATATTGATACTCCATAACTTTCATTTTACTAATGTATAGTCAATGATTCAGCACGCATTTTGCAGTGACTATTTATTTCTTGTACTAAGCTTCAAGAATAAGTTTGAACTTTTTATTCTCTGCATATTCTCAACCACATCAAGACATTACTGTGCAAGTGTAATACTAGCTATAGGGGTTAGTGCAATTATCATGTGCTTAAGTTTTTGCTTCAGGCAGAGCTTAAAATTATGAGAAGATGCCGTACAAGTTATGTTACAGATACATGCTGTACCTAGATTAAACTTACAGTATTGGTACAAGCCCGGCCCATGCTTACTTTTTCTTTTCCTTTTTTTTTCTTTTTGTTGTTGTTGTCATGACTGTAATTCTTGAAAGAGTAGCTAAGAAGTGACTAAGTCTTGTGACACGTATTTCAGCTCCCTAACACTAGACTATATAACTAGGACAGGCTGAGATAGTCTCACTTTGTCAATCTCAGAGCCTACTTACACTCAGTATGGCTACCTGTACACACTTGCTTGACTCTGAATCATGGCCTACTGACTATAAAATTTCAATCTTGTTAGGAACACCAGTTATCACACAGTAATAGTGAAGCCGGGCTGCTCCCATTGAAGGAGACTGAAGTCTTAGTGAGGGGCAAGCCTGGAACTAAGAAAGGGACAGAAATTCAAAGAAGTCAGTCCGATACCATGGATTTGAAGTCTGCAATATGAGGCTTAGGCTTAGGGTAAGGGTTCTCAATGGGTGGTATCATTATTGTAACCCAATCAGTACACAAGTATATATTCTAATGGTCACTGAGTTAGCACTTCAAACCAGCTTCATCATTAATTTTGATAATCTGCATCACTTCCTGGTCTCTGAAAGGGCCATGGGTTTAGCTATTGTGGATTCATATCATTGTTTTAATAGCCCGGTGTTACGGTACAGTTTTACATGGACTAGGGATTTCACTCAGTCCTGCTCTAACTCAGAGCAGACACTGGACAGGTTGACTGATCTGATCATGCATACAGTGGGCAGTCTAGAAAAAGGTACTGTATATCATATTACTTATATGTATTAATTATAATAAGCAAATTAATGATTTGTCTTCCGACTAATCATGCACATGCAGGTTGAATTCAAAGCTAATTCGCCAGCTGTCCAAGTTTGTCATCAACTGGAGCACCATGCAATCATTCCACTACCCTGCACCTCTTGCCACTAAGGGAACATAGAATTGCCATGATCTCAAGTTTCAGGTATGTATACTGTAGCAATACAATAGTAATAAGACAATAATAAAAGTGCTCTGGTGACAACATTAAAAAGAATACTATTAAATTCCTAATAATGCACATCAATTCAATATGGAGGGGCCAGCATGTAATATCCATGAGTCCATCTCGACATGTACAATAACCACAACTGATTGTCAGTCAATAAATATATCCTATACAGTTCTTGGAGCCACAGTAACAAGGAAACTTGGCCTTCGATGTTACGTAAGAGTTCACTGGTGCAGAAGGGTCATGGTTCATCTGGTAGTCGAAGGTCAGTTCCTCTCCGGCACTTACATACTTTGTCGTGAAGAAGGCAATCCTTGGAAACCGTTTGTCAAGAGTGTCGATCCACACTGAGTAGACAATGAGATTGGGATCACACTGCAAGGAAAAAAAGTATTATGTAGTATAAAAATTTTTTACTGTGATTTAACATGCTCTTACAGAATGGTTGAAGAAGTGAGAGATGTTTCCAAACTTTGCTGCATCAATTGTAAAGGCTGCATTCTCATCTTCGAAATCCAGATCAAACAAGTACGTCTGCCCGACAGCATCATAGAGCTTTCCCCGCCTCTCTGCTTCTTGGTTCACAATCACCTCTCCAACATACTCAGTCACAAACGTGTTAGGCTTGATGGCTTCGATGGTCTTCACACCCCACCCTCTTCCGTTGGCTGTACGAAAGATGCAGAGGGGAATCTTTCGTCCGTGTTGGACCACTCTATTGGCACAGTCGGCAGGACAGAGGCACTGAGAATTGCACTCGTAGATTGGGGTACCAGGTTCGACACACACCTTCCCTGCTGTAGTGTATGCAAACGGTACTCCGGCCATATGTGAACAGCAAATCTTGGACTTTTGTCCACACTTTTTACCACGAATGTAGCACTCACAACCGCACAGTCCGGCCATCACTTCCACGCTACTGGGATTGGGTACTCCCTCGCGGTAAACGTTCGAAGAGATGTACGTAAACTCTTTCGGCGGAAGCTCGTGGTCGACGTCATTCTCCACAATGATGTACTCGTCTGTACCTCCACGTTGGTTGTTGAGACAATACTGCCACTCCATGAGTTGGTGCTTGTAGTTGAAGGTAGCTGCATTCTCCGCACGAGAATTAAACCGGGCTATGGTGATCTTGGGGTGAGTTGGATGAGAAGCGATAACCTTGAAGCGGTCGCATTTATTGTCCAAGGCACGACTGCCACTAACCTTCGGCGGTGTCTTCAGCTGTGAAGAACTAGGGAGAGATAAGCTACGATGCTTGCTTGTCGCAATTGTCGTAGTTCCACTACTTTGCAAGGGAGCTTTGGCAGCTTTTGTCGGAACAAAACATTTCTCTTGTGACTTGAGACGCGAGCGAGGCAGCGGCATTGGACCACCAGCACTGTTGTGTCGATGCCGCACGTACGAGAGCGACTTGTACCCATTCTTCTTGACGGAAACAGCCGAGAGCTGATGCTGCGAGTCGTGATTGGACTTGTTTGTTCGGTTTTCCGACAAAGATACCTGTGTGTAGTGACGAGAACCATTCTGTCTTGTCGGAGTGCAAGAAACACTCGGAGAGGGGACTGCGGGACAGGGAAACTTTTTTTGCAAGAGTGAAGATGTCAAAGGAGAATACTGTCTAAAGAAGGAAGGATTGATTGGATATTGAGGATGACTGAGGGGCGAGCAATTGGGGGTACTCGATGCACTGCATGTACTAGGAGAGGAGAGTTGCAACTTCATGCCACTAGTGTCCAAGACGTCAGAACTGTCACTCTCACTCTCCGAGTCCAAATGAAGTGATACTGGCGTGGTGTGCTTTGGATTGGGAGGTGTGAGAGAAACCACTGGTGAGGTGATGGGACTAATGGGAGGAGAGGGAGGGGTATAGGGTAGTTGGGGTAAACTGAACCCTTGTTGGATACTAGGAGGGAAACTAGGTGTGGGTATTCTACCAAAGCTAGGGTGTGTGTAAGGTGTTCTAGCATTTTGCTCGAGGTTGTTCATGTAGAATACATATGGAAGAGGCAGTGGTGGGGCACCTCTATAGTCAGTTCCCACTGAACTTGAGACGTAGCCTGAGTTTGGAAAGTACATTCCGTTGTGATGAGCTGTTGCAGTTATAGAATAAGAGGGCAAAGTCAGAGGAAAGACGTGAAAGCCGTTTTGTTTTGGAGCTTGCGCAACCCCCTCCAGAAGTCTAGTTTGTTTTTCCTCTGAACAAAGTACCTTTGCCTCAGATACAGTGTTCTTGATTCCGACCGGTAGCATGCAAGGCTTTTGCTTGGGTTCGTCGTCGTCTATACAGATAACTTCAGGTGCTATTTTGGTTTCTTGAGGCTTAGAGGGGCACTTGTCATGGGAGGCTTTGGGGAGACTCTTTTTCTTTGTACTGCTGTGCTTCAAATCCACTTTGTCTTGTGTTGAAGAAAGCTTTAGAGTAGATTTCTTAACGCTGGTTTCTGACGTAGATTCACGAACCTTAGTCAAATCCTTTCCTTTGGTCTGTACTTTGCTAGAGAGTCTTTTGATCGAAGTTTTACTTTTAGCTGGTTTGCTGGGAAGTAGACTATGCTTCTTCTTGTACTTGTGAAGCAACTTGAAACACATCAGGTTGCTCTCCGGCTCCCAGGTATTCTCCGAGTCAGAATAACCCTTCCACTTCAGCCAGTAGTGCATCTCCTTCTTTCCATCTACCTGTTACACATAATTGTGAAGATAAAGATTGATAAAAGATTATAAGATTAGGGCTAACAGATAGGAGATACTGTGCATTGGTTTCAAATAGGAACTTGGTTGAAGGAACTTTTAACACAAGAACCAACGTATACTGTTTATAAATGCTCAAGGCGCCATCACGAAGAGTCCATAACAGACTAGTCAACGAGGTGAGTCATGCACAGAAATGCTTAGGAATTAAAAAGACTTCACAGCTTTTCCTATTGCCACTGATATTACAAGCAAATGACACTGCAGCTTGTTTAGACCAAGGTTTCCTACATACACATCTGAAGAGAAGCTCATGTGCATTTGAAAGCAAGGCACAGTCAGAAGAGGTGTAGGCTGAGGTGACTTCACTGAAGTAGGGTGTGCCCAGACAGGAAGTGGATAACTAATCACTTGCATTGCCATGCCACCCCATTTTGAACACCTGTTCCCATGATGGTTGTACACACCAACCAACTCACACCTGTCTCTATGAAAACATCTCACCATTCTGTGGTTTAGGATGGACTCCACTTCATACTCCTCTTCAGGTCCACCACACACCATGGCTACGTAAGCCTCTTCTGCCTCTCTTCTCTTGGCACTCTTACTCTTCTTTGGTTTTGGAAGCCATTTGTCTTTGCTACCATCTGACACAGTACTTTTGAAGCGGACATGCTTGTCTTTTGTGATGCTGCCGTTATAATCTACACAAGAAGAGTAGAATGAGGTTAGCCTGAGCTAGCTCTCTAGCTGCCAGGCAGTCTGTATACTTGCTACAGTCGGCCCAGACCGTAAATTATGTACTGCTATGCTCAGCTCTATATCTTTTACAGAGTGATAGGAAGAAAAATACATTAGTAGTAAGTAGATTATCAGTTTAGTTAAAGTCAAGAATAGATCATGGACACAACTAGCTAACTGAGGGTGATACTTTGCCACTAATTTGGGCCAGTGTGTGTGTGTGGCAGTGTCCACTATCAAACAAAGCTACGGGTAAATTTATATACCCACCTCTTGAGTCAAGCATCATTTCACAGCAAATGTACGGTACGCACTAAGCAAGCAGAGCGGCTAGCTGAAACCATATGCTGAAACAATCATCACTTCGGTGGGAACCTGGCCTGTAGCTGTGAGTTCTTTCGAAGAGCGCTGCCTAGGGGCGGCAAAGACACAGGTTTACCGCCAAAATAAATATTGATCACATGACCTCCGCGTGGTACATTCGTCAGCTGCATGCAGCTGACGTAAAATTAAAAAGAGGGTGGGGCATGCACAGGGCAAAACAATGCACTTTGTTATTGGACATAATTTGTGTTTTAAGATCAATATGGATTTGTTGTGCAAAATTTACAATAATTTGTATGCATTGAACGATAACTGACAGGCAAAATTTAACAAACAAACAAAAATACTGCAGCAGTTCGATGTCAATTTGTCAAGATGGAAGTGCATCAACCCTTGATGACAGCAATTGGCTTTAGCTTGATAGCCTTCCGACTGATACCAGCTTCATGACCTGAAGAAAGGAAGCAACAGGAGTGTAAACTTGACAAAATTAATGACATTGCACAAGCAACACGATGGAAAACAAGTCATTCCCTACCACAGCCTCGTTCCCAGGCAACTCCCTTGAAAATGACATTGTCTTTGGAAAAGCAAATCTTCATGATCGAGGAAGAAACCATGGAACCTCCAACCTTACGAACTAGAATGCACCTACTATAATAGGCAATACACACCCAGTATCTGTACACTGAGGTTCTACTGCATAATATTATCCAGGATATTATAAACAAGGGCTAGTTCGTAAGCTATAAATATCCACAATATTATGCAGATTTATCAGGTAGCGTACCCTCTACATAACACCGGCGTGGCTCGCCCTCACATCTTGATGCATGCTATAATAATTTATATCCCATAGAGTAGCCAATTCGCCTGACATCCCAACAAGAAAACATTAAGACTTACTTAGTGCATATACCACCACACCCACACAAGATACAACAACCCTCATAGCTACACATACCCTAAAATTAAGGCATAAAATATACAGGCTACTCTACCATAGACAGAGTGAAAGTACTGTGTGCATCCTCAGATACTCACATGTATTGACAACATCAGTGACATTCTTGTATGATTCTGGAGCCTGCATAATAGCAACAAGAAGAATAAGGTGAAACGATCGACCAATAAAAATACAAAAATAATCAGGTATTTACCTCTTCCATGACCAGCTTTGGTGATGCTACTCTTATGGCTATACCCTTCTTCTCCAATGCACTGAGCACTTCGTGATAGTCGAGAGTACGTCTGAAACAATGAGACAAAAACAAACAAAAACAAAACAAAAAAATAAACAAACCAATGAGCCTTAGTTGAAACTACACATGAATGCCAGTGGCCCACGTAGTGAATATCTTAGCTGCTATACTATTTGGCTCATTGGTATTTGAAATTTAGAAGTCCACTAATAATACATTTTAAGTGCAACTGGGACAAGCAGAATCCTCAATCACTGATGGCTATATACCAGTAGGTCACCACACGACTTGGACTAGCAACGAGTGTAGGTAGGTATGACGTGACAATGTACCAAAACAGTGACTCTTCCCAAAAATAAAACCCACGGAAACAAATTTCCAAATTCCAAACTCCCCCTACACACAATACAAGCTACCTAGCTACTACCATTCCTCAGTCACAACACAAGAGACTGCCTAAGAGAGATACAGTGCACGCACATACCTTGATTTTGCTCTTGAAAGAGCACGTCCCTACAGAAATAAACAATTATGATTATTGAAAGTCGAATAAAACTAATGAACAAGTTGAATAGTTGATTGCAATAACTTATTGATGCTAGTATGATCACAAATCAAGCAGAGAACTTGTGTTTGTTGTGTGTGACTCACAGCTCCATGGCAAGTAGATCCAAACGTGTCTTGAAAACCTTTCGAAGTGCCAGTCAATACATAACTGTGTGAATTCAAAAAAGGAACAAGCAGTAATTCGAGAAAGTTGAGCTAGATAGAGACAATGACATAACAATGAAATCAATACTCTGATAGCTATACAAGTAAGCACCCATCCACAGCTACAAACAAAAAAATCTCAACAACAAAGAAAAAATTCTAAAATTTTCTCTCGATTTTCTGTCAAGAGTGTCTCACCTGCACGTTCCCATGGTGCCACCAATGAGCACAGGTTGGCCCGTCAGTTGATAGTCGACAGGGATGAGGGGGTGGTGAGGAGGGAAGGCTCGGGTCGAGCCCTTACGGTGAACCAAGAGAGTGTGTTGCTTACCATCGATCATGTGCAGGGGGGTTAAGGGACGTGTGATAATGAGTGTATAATTATAGGGGCTATTGGGGGAAATTAAAAGCATGCTGCTGCAGGGGTAAAGGTCGTGTGATAATGAGTGTATAATTACAGGGGCTATGGGGCAAATCAAAAGCACTGCGAAATTGACTACAGTTTGAGCACTTCTACTATTTTTAGTGGCAGTATTATGTGACGAGGTACAAAAGTAGTGTAGGATATGTGTTCTTCGACTTTGGCGATGTTGTGAGAGACATCATAGATGATGTGCATGTCAAGGTCATCAGGGGTCGAGTCAAAAGCCTTCGCAAAAGCCTGTATTATAGAAAAATGCACTTATTCAAATTGGCATCATACAGTACATACAGCATATATCATACCATACATGCTTAAAGTGCATTCAAACAGCACTCATGCTTGTTCATGATATGCGCATATCACTCAACTTTGACCTTTATCTAGGATCCCTTAAAGGTCAAAGGTGAGAGAATAGGAATGAGGCCCATATACATCATACACCTGGCTATATAGTATGTATAAATATTGGTTGGTGCAAAATTTAGTATAAATCAGCAAAATTTAATAACACAGCAAAATTTTATTCATAGTTTAAATCTTCCACACACAACACCCACAGACAGTTTTAATTTGCACAGAATAAAAACTTACACTTTACAAAAAACTCATCACTCTACGGTATGGTATATTGCCAACTCACCTGCCTTGTGAGGAATGTCATGCTCGACCTGTTGACCCAGGCATAGTTCGCAGCAGCTGCCATGGAGTTGAGGTAGCTCTGACCCTCGGGTGAGGTGATACGAGCACAGGCTAGTTGACGGTCGTTGACGTGGATCTTATCTCTCTTCATTGCCTTTTCCATCTCAACGAGAGCATCTGTGAGTGAGTGTGTGTGTGTGTGTGTGTGTGTGTGTGTGTGTGTGTGTGTGAGAGAGAGAGAGAGAGAGAGAGAGAGAGTGTGTGAGTGTGTGTATAAGTGTGTGTGTGATACTAAGACACAAATGAAAACAGATAAATGTACCAAACTGAATGTACGTGTGCGACTGTATACTACACAATGATTGTTTATATGTACTGTTGTTATTCTTGCATGTGGCAACATACGATGCACTATTAGTACCACTGCTGTCTAGTATAATACTATTGTCCATGTCTCACCAGTAGCCACCTGATGGCCCAGGCCCCGACTGCCACTGTGGATCATGACACACACCTGGCCCTTCTCCTCCACTCCCATCCTGGCTGCAGCCAGCCCATCGTAGATCTCTTCAACCACTTGAATCTCGGCATAATGGTTGCCAGCTCCTAGGGTACCAAGCTGAGAAGAGAGAGAGACCAGAAGTTTTATGGGCCTGGGCGCCATGGGCCNGAGAGAGAGAGAGAGAGAGAGAGAGAGAGAGAGAGAGAGAGAGAGAGAGAGAGAGTGAGAGAGAGAGAGAAATGTGATGAAATAAAAAATTTGTTTTGAAGATTCTTGTCATTACAATTTCAGGCCAATCTTTATCTTAGTGTACAGTATGTAGTATGGTACAGTAGTATACATGTAAATGAAATAAAATAGTTTCTAGCCAGAGCCTTTGCACAAAATCTTAGCTAGTGAGACTATACAACAGATATGGTTTGTTTGCCACTCTATTCTGATGGAGTTGATCAACTCACTTGAGGTAGACCTCTCTTCTTGGCTCTCTGTGAGACTTTAGAAGGATCAGCTTGTAGCATGCGACCATATTCCTCGCAGTGTTCTTTGTCCTCTGCCCAGGCATAGCCTTCCCGTAGTGACCAGTCCATACCCATCTCAAGAGCCTCTTCTAAATCCCTGCATGGAGAGAGAGAGAGAGAGAGAGAGAGAGATGAACATTGTCATCACACACACGTAACACTAGCACCTCAATATATACTTCTTGGTCAAAATATTTTCATTTTATTGCACATTTTACACACAAAGTTTAATGACCCATTACAAATACAGTACATTGCGACATGAATTTTTTTAATCTGAAAATTTCTCAAAATAATTATGGTCCTGCAAAAATCAAATATACACATGCACCATATATTATTGCAACTGTTATATACTTCACAGGCTTTATGTGTATATACAGATGAGAGTTGATCCAACCAGTTTGGTTTGCATATAGTCAACAGGCAATTCAACAAAGATACGTACTAGCTCATAACAATAAACTTTGCTTCCCCATAGACACATACACAGAGTTTGCTTTCAGTGGTCAATATACATACTCTCTTTATTCAACATATAGTAAGTACACTACATAGTTATAGGAGGAGAGTACATAGTGAAATAGTTTGTGAAACAAGTTAAAGAGAGAAAGAGAAAACAATAACATATCTTGACACCTAGTGGGGATTCAAACTCAAATCTTTCGAACTGGTCGAATGCTCTTACCACTGAGCTATCACAGAACTCAAGCGTATTGGAGCAGAAAACAGAAGCAATTCATAGACACCAGTTGACATGAAAACCAGATCTCAAGGCTTATGTATACATGAATTGGCACGACCCATATACAAATACATGACCATGCAGCATGCACATTACTTGTCAATTCTGTGGAAGCACTCACTTTGCATTCATCGGTATGACTCCTTTCGAGCCAACTCCAACTGGAATATGATCAAACAACGACTGTAGCAAAATATGGAAAAGATGGAGGAAAAGGATATCCGATTACCTCATCATTACATCATCGACAAGGAATACGAACAATAGTGATTGCAAGAGCTGACTGTAGGTGTAACCCACACCATCAATTGCTTGAGCACGCAAGTTCACACAATCAGAGCTACTAGAGGAAATCACTCAGGGTATAATTATTACTCTACAGTTATATATTTATAGTACATGTAAAATAGGAGGAACCAATGAAGGATTCCCAGGAATTAGGAATCCAACCAGGAAGCATCAGAAGATCAACCTACCTATGTCAAAAGGGACTTATTTGTGTATTCATGCAACAAAAATGTCATAAACAAAATAAAAATGAAACAAGCCTCCCCCACTCAAGAATTTTGTAACATTCATGCACACTACAGCTACAGCTATAGCTTCTTTTCTTTTCTACTTTCCCCTAACAGATGACTCACCTGGGCCAGCTGTTCTTTGACTGGCTGCACATCTTTCTCAAACAGATTGGTCCTCACCAGTCTCACTCCACAGTTGATATCAAAACCAACCCCACCTGAGAAACAAAGGAGAGAGAGTCATAGCAAGTGTATCTCAAATAAGTGTCCCCCCAGGACAAAAGTAAACAGGGAGGAGTTGCTAAAACTCTTAAGCTCCTTGGTATAAGTAGTTTAATATGTTTTGTATGTACATAAATAGAGGGAGGGAGCTAGTTGAAAGGGGTGGAGCACCCCTCTACCCCTCTTCGGAGGAAACACTGCTCTTTATCCCATAAATAGTAGGAGTATAAGTAAAGGAGTACAGAAACACCAAGGAGTATAAAATTTTGCTTATTTACTGAAATTGCCTACAAAAAAATGTGAGTGAAGATTGCATATAATATTATATGGGCAGGGCTGCACAGTTTCTTGAAAGTTAAATTACAAAATTTATGAAACTTTGCTATCACCTTTCCAGGAAATTTAAATCACTCGAAAATTCCTTTAGCTATCCTGCACTGCAGCCTCACATTCTTTTAGCTTGTGGAGAGTTCTGACTAGACTAACATCATCATATCATCTGACCAATATGCTGATCACTACTCATGCACCTAGACTATAGTTAGCCTCGTTCCCAGGCTCCTCCCTCGCGAATATTTCCTTATTTTCGAAGGAAATATTCGCGAAGGAGGAGCCTGGGCACGAGGCTAGACTATAGTACGTACTATAGTAAGTACATACCTGGCGATACAACAGCGTTGGGATCAGACATATCAAATGCAGCCATGTTTCCAATAGCAAATCCATAGCCAGAGTGGACATCAGGAAGACCAACAGAACGCTGGGGTGGGTGGAGGGAGAGAATAAGAGCGATATATGCATATTCAACATAGAAAAATTACTGATAACTAAACATCATTGGCATGCTCTAGTAGTTATTGAAAGAGCTAAAGACCCTACAATAACAGTTCCCAGAAAATAATGTACAAAATTGTAGAGCAAGCAATGTATAACAGTTGCAGAGGTATTTCAGGTTATTTTTATGAGTGGGCTTACCCCTACAATTCCAGGTAGAGAAGCAACATTGGCAATTTGTTTTACAGCAGGCAAAAACCCACCAACACCTGTCAGTGGTGTGTGTGTGTGTGTGTGTGTGTGTGTGTGTGTGTGTGTGTGTGTGTATGCGCGCACATGTGTGTGTGTGTGGCTGTAGCATACATATGTACATCCTACGACTGAAATTATGATGTAATGTGTTTACCTACACACTTTGGTAACCAGGAAACACACACTCACCGTCAATTACACATACCACCAACACAACCATCACAATAAGCATTCAAAGCATGCTTAAAATACTTCACAACATTTCGTGTATTCTTTTCTGAACATGGCATTGTCTTCTAGAGTTACCTTGGCTTGCACAATGGTGCTTCAACTCGTCATACATCAAATCCTTGAGAAAACTGTTCACGTAAAACAACCCTTCAACCTAATAGTATTGTGAACAAACTTTACATACTACTCTTCACAAAACATCATGCCATAAACAAACATGCATGTGTCTATTTTAGGGCTTACGTTCATGTTTGGGACGAATCCCTTCTTTATTCTGTATGTGCAGCTTGTCAAAGGCTCCAGGTAGGAGCACTCGTCTTGATAACTCCTCGCCATTACTTGTAGAGACAGAGAAACAGCAACAAGAGTAAGAACTTGTGCAATGCTCTTCCGTATAACTCCGTATACTTCTACTCTATACATCACATGGTCCGTGACACGTGTGTTTGCACCCGGTACCCCGCGACGTTTCCGGGGTTGATGTGAATTGTGACCAAGAACTGAGACCGACCTGAGAAAGCTGCTGAAGAAAGTCAATACTGTAAGGCAAGAAATAAAGACACGTTGGCTATTGCCACTGATACTTGTGTGTGAGGTAAGCTTTACGTTGCTAGGAGACTTGTGACTAGAAATCTAGTCTTGAAAAGCAAGTGTGTTTAGGCCAGATGGTAAAAATCTGACTGTGTGACTTTTTGTACTTTAGTACAATTTATACAAAAGCCAGATGCCCGAAGATAGATTTGAAAGCCTGGTCCATCCTTGATAAAATAATTTATTCCTTTGTAAATTTTGGAGTAAGATAGGTTCTGATTGTAGTTTACTATATTAAAATCAAAAGACTGGTGTGTTTGAACAGCCACCAAGCTGTGAAGCTGTATGCTGCTATTTCCTGGAGATCTTCCTGAAGAATTTTGCGTGCTAATACGTGCTAATGGGTTTGTTAACATTGCTTACTGTACATATGAAAGCACACAGGTGTTGTGAATCATGGACAGCAGCAAAGAGTAGCTAGCCTATAAACTGTGACTGAATTCATGACATGTTATTGTAGGGGAGTGCTGTGTGTGGATGAGCATCATTTCCTCCTTGATTAGAATATTCATTTGAGTAAACTGTTGTCAGGTTTTGGTTTGTCCATAGCTAATATAACAGGGCCCTGTTGTAAGTTTGTCTCTTGTGTTGAGAGGTGTTTTGTGGTGCAAGCATCTCCAAGCTTTGTACATGTGCTCTGTTTTGTTTTGTTTTGTTTTGCTCAATTCTTTCTCTGTAGCTGTGTGTGTGTGTGTGTGTGTGTGTGTGTGTGTGTGTGTGTGTGTGTGTGTGTGTGTGTGAGAGAGAGAGAGAGAGAGAGAGAGAGAGAGAGAGAGAGAGTGTAACCAGTTTGTTTGTGTAGGGGGCATGAAACAGTGACCACATGACATGGCATGACATACCCCCTCATGCATGTGCATGTCACAATTGTAAGTTCCTTTCTAGTTTGATTGTCAAGAATGTGGAACACGTGAAGACTAGCTTTTGAACAACTCTACAGTACTACAAATTCTAGTAGTTTGTAGTACAGTAGTCTAATCCACTGAGCTGTTCAACAATGCTCTGTTGTTTTAGCCAGAGCACACTGCAGAAAACCAACCACTTGTGCTTTAGCAAGAAATATTCTCGTTGGGTCACAGTTCAAGAAAATGCTGTTGATAAGTTATACAAGTATTGCATCAGGGTCCCTCTTGCTCTGAAGGTTTTGCTATATATTGACTTACAGCTCTGTTGGTGGGATGGTAGCCATATTCCTTAAGTGTTTGGTCCATGGACATTTTGGCCTCATAAGACAAGCTGCAGCCAGCACGTTCAGCAAGTTTGGGGAAGTTGTATTAAGCCCCTGTACTTATTGTGTATAATTAACTGAACACTTTGCCAGTATAGAAATGTTGATAATATCTCACTGTCATGTTTGGATTATACCAGGGGTCTAAGCATTCATGCTCCCCATATAAATGTGACCTACATGTGTTCACAAAGGTTTATCTGTGAATATTTTTCCCTTCATAAAATTGCAAAAAAAATTTTTTATTTTACCTTCCTGTGTTGAGACTTTTGACCTTTGACCTTTGACCTAGTGGTTGTTCTTTTGTCCTCCCCACATGTTCTACATGAGAGGAAAGCCTAAACCATAAATGTTGTGGAAAAATAAACACCCCCTCTCCAAGCAATAACCAGGAAGATATCAGACTGCCCTCTTTCAACCTTGTAGAAAGCAGCCTGAGTAACATCTTGTGCTAGTTGGTGATCCAGCTGTTCCGACTGAGTGTGTGTTTGATTCATCACTGTGTATGACAATAATGTGCCCATCGTATGTAGTGTATGGGCCAACATGTGCCCGGCATATGCACCCTCCGTGTCCACGACTCTCATGAGAGTTGTGTCTCTAAGTGCATGGTGTGACAGAACCATTAACACTGTTGCTGCATCTTGGCTCCAGCATACTCCCAACACTTGCACACATCCGGTGGTGCACACACACACACACACACACACACACACACACACACACATACGTATAGTTAGAACCCATTGTTGACCTGTGAGTAGTAGTGACTAGCCTAGACCTCACCACAAGACCAGGTAATACTAATTCTCTGTGTTCAATGAAGCCCAATACTTTGTGTGTTATATATTAGTGATCTATCATGGACCATCCAGTCTATAGCTTAACTTGCATATTTATGATAATAAAGTTATAGTCTCTGGAGGGATGTGGGATTAGGAGTTAGAAATAGACACAAAGTTTATGTGTCTGAGCATCGATGGTGGTGTATATCTTCTTGGATATAATATTTGTGAATGTAAATTGTGGCAACTGATTTGCACCTCTGTGTTTGTGTATGTTTGTGTGTTCTGTTATCACGAGATGTGGCATATATAAATAAATTCAAGGTCTCTTCGTGGTTGGAGCTCTCAGGCTTCTGTATTGGGTTTCAGTATCTTTTGTCAATAAATTTATTGTCTCCTACGGCAGGCAGCATGCTGGCACATATATATATGTGTGCAATGTACTCTGTGCATGTAGTATTGCCTGCTGTGCATATGAGTTATGTGTGAGTAATTCTACAGTAGAGCTTCACCATCCCTTTTGTATGTGAACTGGTGTACTTTTCAATGCACTCCCTGTCCAACTACTTTGCCTACCTGTTAGTGCTATCAGCTGTAGGGTTGCCATCAAATACTATAAGCTTCCACTCTAGCTGTCTCTCTTTGTGTCTCTACGACATCATTTGACCTCTACACACAAGGTGAACCTTAGCACCACCAGCCACTATCATTCACACATTGGTAGGTTGTACGTACATACATACATACACCTTTTGACTGGCTCAGCATACCCTCCAACATCACAGTACACATGTACGACACTAAGTGCTCAATTAATCGAACCACATACCTCGATGTACAGTATTATTGCCCACAGAGTGGTGTATATACTGACTCGGCCCTTTTCTCATTGGAAGTGAACTCATTGTAAATACTGAGAAATGACAATGGGTCTTCTCTAGAGCAAATGGTTTGGTTCCTGTTTCCTGGTACAGACTTTCTACTCCCCCCCTAACAGAGTGCCAATGCCAGATGCCATCAGCTAGTGTGTGTGTGTGTGTGTGT